>JAVSCE010009407.1:0-73313 GCA_032199065.1 Smutsia gigantea | reverse complement strand
CCAATTCCCCCCATCCTGGAACACAGTAGGGGGTTCTGGGGAGAGCTGAGGGAGGATTGGTCCTGTTGTGTAACCAGAATGAGGGCCAGTTACAGAGAGGCAGCAGGCTGACAGGCAGCACCTGGGGTCTTCACTAGGTACTGGCTGGACCTTGGGTTAGGTGGATGGCAGGAACCCAGCTCGGGGGCCTGGGGCCTTAAGTGGGTACCCAAACCGGAGGAGCAGACAAGGAGGGGAGAGAGGGGGCCTTGACCCCAGCAACGCGTGGCCAAGGGATGAGCAGGGGTGTACCTGAGCTCAGAAGGGCTGGCAGGAGCAGCAGTGAGTGCGGAAGTGTGGCTGGGCCCGGAGGCAGCGCCATGGTGACCCGGGCCAGGCCCCAGGCTGCCGAGAGAAGGGGCGGGCCTCGATGATAGCCAGGTGAGCGCAGGCAAGCTTGGTAATTCCTCTAGGAATTTACTCTCCAGAAACAAAAATAAACCACGCAAAATGTAGAAGGCAAAGACGGAACAGCGAAGCCCAAAAGCCCAAACCCATCCAGCAGGCACGTGCACATCCTGCGGGAACAGAGTGAACGCGAACTCCTGGGACGCACAGGCTCGCGCCCGCAGACGTACAGGAACGAGCCGGCGTGCAGCCCGCACCCGGCCCAGACTTCACGCGCACTCAGACGCTGGAGCACAGGTGCTTCCCTCGGCCGTCCTCCCGACTCCCGCTCTCTCGGCTCCGCCCGCCCTCCCCTCTCTGCCCCACGCCCCCTTTCCCATCCTGCCCGCGGCTCAGGCGGACGTGGGCGGAAGACGGCGGGTCCCGGAGGCTCGGGCCTCCGAGGCGGCTCACCTGGCTCCCTCCCGGAGCTCCGCCGAGCGACTGCTCGGGTCTGCTGGGCGCCGCAGTCCGCCGCAGCGCGGGGGCGCGCCAGGCATGGCCAATCAGTGCCCGACACCGCCCTCCGGCCCCGCCCCGGCGCCAGGTGGGTGGTGGCGCCCGCCGCAGCCCGGCCTCCTGCGCCGGATCACCCGCGTGCCGGCACCCGCGGGGAGGACGGTAGGACGCAGACCCAGGCGGGAATCAGGGAGAGCAGCAGCTTTATTGGTTGGGGCTCAGCGCCCGTCGCGGGGCCGGCGCAGCTGCCCCATCACGTCGGCCAGCATGCGGTTGCAGAGCGCGGCGTACGGGTTGAGCAGCACCAGCTGGCGCCGCGCGAAGGGGCTGCCTAGCCGCGCCGCGCGCTCGAAGTCCCTGCGGGCGTCGTCGTCGCGTCCCTGCAGCCGCGCCAGGAGCCCGCGCTGCACGAAGCCCTGGCGGGCCGCGCGGCCCTGACCGCCGCTCAGCGCCACCGCGCGCTCCAGGTCCTCCAGGGCGCCTGCGGGGCGGGACGCGCCGGGTCAGAGCCGCCGTTCTCCGGCGACAAGAGGCCGGCGCTTGGTCCCGCTGCTGTTATCCCCGGCACCCGCTGAGGCCGGGGAGAGTTGGCAGGGCTTGCCTGGGCTGCACTGCCAGTTCAGTGGCAGAGCTGGGACTGAAGTCCAGATCTTGCCTTGCTTTTATTTCCACCGTCTCATCTACCTAAACATACAGGTGCTGGGAGGATTTTGAATAGTCGCTATGTTCGTGAGTCAGGGTCCCTTTGCCCAGCGCGTAGCAGGCAGTTTATTCCATACATATTTTTAAGCATCTGCCATGTGCCAGGTCACTGAATCTCAGAGTCCAAGAAAATTATGATGGACTGACAACCATTTTAGGGATACAATAAAAGCCATTTTTCTCTTTTTTTGTGTGTGAAGGCTTTTCTCTCCTCTTTCCCACTGTATGCTTTAAAACAGCTTCTCTCTCACCTGTTTTCGCAAACTGCTTTTCCTCACTCTTTATCTCCTTGATCTTCATTATTTTGTATCTAATTTTCCTTGAAGGAGGTATTGGAGTTGGAGCTGGCCTGCACGGTTTTTGTTTTTAACATCCTCATAAAATACTTGGATTTGGACATCAGAACTCGATATGTGAGGTCCACCGAGCTGCATTTCTTCTGGGCTCAGCTTCAGCCCACTTAGGTTCTCTGTTAAGAGCCTGTCGAAGGCTCTTAGGGAGCTCCAGCTTCATCCTAGAGCAGCGCTACCCGTCCCTGCCCGTCTGCTTAGTCCCTGGAGGCCAGCAAGGGCTATGCCCCCCACCCCGATGGTTTAGAAGCCCTCTGATCACAGCGTTCCTCAGTTTGCCTCAGAAGAGTTTGGAGAAACCAAAAGCCACCTCCAGGCGGAATCGCCTCTGACCCTGCCTATGGTTTTGGTCTGCAGGTTGTCCCCAGCAGCCTTTACAGCCTTGCCCTGCCAGAACCTTGTACCAGACAAGCCTGAAAGGGGCCCTAGAGGTTTCCCACTGTTCTCAGCACGGAGTCCAAACACCCAAGCTGGCATTCCTGGCCCGAGGAACACCGCCTCACCGTGAGTCCCAACAGTCAAGGAATTCCCTACTCGGATTCAGTGGTTTACTTTTGGATCAGTCTGCTCAGGGGTCCTCAGCAGGTTTGACCCGGACACTTCTCAGTTGAAACCCATGTTTTTAAGACACAGTCCAACCTTGGCCTGACGTTCCTGGTTCTCCACCCACTGGCCCCTACTCGCCTACTGCTCTAGGCTCCCCTCTCCTTCTACCACTGCCCGTGACAGCCAGGCAGCCTGGAGACCTGGTGTTCCCGTACCTGTTCACGTCCTCTGGGCCTCCCTCTAGAGGCTGCACCTTCTCCCACTCAACTCCCCTCCATCCAGCTGACTCCTATTCATCTTTCAAGACTCGCCAGTCAGGAACAGATCTCATGCTATCCCAGCTCAACTTGTTATGGTGGTATCACAATTAGATGTCTCTCCTCCCCATCGGACGGGATGCTTCTGGAGAAGCAGTATCATGTGCGAAGTGAGAGCACCTGCTCTGGAGCCCTGCACCTGGTTCAAGTCCCAGCTCTGCCACTTCCCAGCTGCCTGAGAGCAGCATGCTGCTTAACCTCCATGCTTCAGCTTCTTCATCTGTAAAATGGGGAGAAGAGCAGCATGTACCTTTTAGGATTGTTCTGAGGATTAAACGAGCTTACGTGGGAAGTGCGCAGTGCCCGGCACATAGTACCTGCCATCAGTAGTATGTCTTCCCTCTGCGTCCTCAGCACCTGGCCTACTGCCATATCAGCAGGCTCTCATTAAATATTAAATGGATAAGTGGAATGCAGTCTTTTCTGACTTTTCCCAATAGCCCCAGGAGACAGGCAGGGCCCACAATATATCTCTGATAGGTAAGAACATAGGTTTGAGGGTTTATTGACTGCCACCCACGGGGCCCACAAGCCCGTCATCTCTGGTCTGTGCACTCCAGGATCCCTTCTGTAGGGGCTCTCTGGCCTCTCCTCTCACCTGCCACATCTCCCTGGAGTCGTCGGGCCTGGGCTCGGTTGTTGTAGGCTGAGGCTCTCTCAGGCAACAGGCCGATGGCTTGGCCAAAGCTCTCCAGGGCTGTGCTGAGGTCACCAGCCTCGGCCGCCATAACCCCCTGCAGCTCCAGAGCCTTGCACTGCTCCAGTTGTGCTCGAGGGAAAACGCTGCCTGTGCCAGGGAGGGAGCCGGGGGGGACAGGTGTGCAGTCGGGAGCAAGAAGCAAAAGCCACCGCAGGCTTTGGAAACGTGAGACCAGAGCCAGAGCTCGGGCTGGGGTGCGGGTCACAGAGGAGTCAGATACAGTGTGTAGGGCAGAGGTCCCCAAGGCTGAGAGCTGGTACTGCCTAAGTTCCGAAGGGGCCTTCGTTGGCTCCCGGTTTCCAAGAGAATGAAACCCAAACTCCTTGGTCTGTAGCTAAATGATCTGCTCAAGGTCACAAAGGCCACATCACACGGTTTGGATTTGAACCCAGCTCTTTGAGGCTTCTTAGCCTGTCCCCCTTGTCCTACTACACTGCCTCCAACATGGAGGCCTCCGTGACATGCCTAGCTCGCCACAATCACTTCCACTTTCCCCCCTGAGGTTTCAGGAAGGCTTAAGCTTCAGTCCTGTAGAAACAAGGGCATTGAAAACTCCTGATGGTGACATCAGTCCCCGTTAGGGCCTGCTGGGAAAGCCAGTGAGTGCATTCACTCTGGAAGCACTCGCCCAGGGCTCGGCCCGTAGTGACGCTGAGCACTTGCTTAGGGTCTGTGCGCTTAGGTTGGAACCGCTCAGCCGAGCCACCCCGTTGTCTCAGTCTCCTGATCTGTGTGGCGGGATCCGTTAGGACTGCTGTGTGAGTCTAACATGGCCCCCCTCCGCCAGTACAGCTAAGCGTTCATCACGGGGTGAATCAAGTGGAGAGGTAAGTCCAGAGGTGGGAGGGCTGAAGGGCTGAGACAAACCCTGGCTTTCTCCTCCTGGCAGAGCCACTCTTTGCTGAGCCCCCATCAGTGCATGAGAGCCAGCCCCTCGGATTCCAACCTCAGTTGTCGTCCAAGGGTCATGGAACGAGGGCCCTTGTAAGACCACCTTCCTGTCACCGCAGTGAGGGCAGCAGACCAGGCATGGTGGAGAGCTAGGCTCCAAGGTCAAATACTCACCTTCATCTGCTTCCTCCTTCTCGTCTTCTTCCAGGTCCAACCCAACAACATCTCCAAATGGGGTGTCAGGGTTGAAGATGGCCTGCAGCACTGCCTGATCATTTGGAGTCCCCATGGTGTTCAACTCCCAAACCCAACAGGGTGACTCCGGGTGAGAGGGGAGGAAAAAGGGGTGGGAGCGCAGCCTGGCAACCAGTTGGACGAAAAGATGGAGGTGCTGTTTGAGGCCCATCCCGTGAGGAGGCGGGTCTTCCATGCCTAGACTGTAGTGTAAATAATCAACTCCCTTTGGCCTGGGGTTAGTGACCCTGGCTTGGCAGAATATTTACAAATATTTCTCAACTGCCTCCCCCTCCCACCCCATCCTAGGAGAAACAAGAGTAACTAAATCCAATTTCATCCTTGGGGTGGAGTGGAGCACAGAGAGGGATCTGTCCACATGCTCCCTGAAATGTATTTTTCATTGATTGGAAGAAAATTGTTAGGAGCCACTGCTTGGCTGCCCATGAATGGACGGGGGATCGGCAGGCATAAAGGGGCTACTGCTTTGTCCTCTTGGCCCCTTCTCCGTCCCCAGAATTATTAGGTCCTGAACAGAGTTATCACTGATGAGCTAAGGGAAAGAAAATACTGTGAAGAGAGCCAGTGTGTGGAGTGAGACCTGAAGCAAGGTGCTGGGGAATGCTCAGTGATCCTACCTTAGAATAAAAGGATCATGGAAGGCACTTTGGCATCAGGTCACAGGCCGCAGCCCACCCCCTTTTCTCCACCCCTGCCAGAGCCATAAGAAAGCTCCACCTTGTGCAGCAATAAACTTGACATGTTTATTAATTAAACTATCACTTAAATAAAAAAAAGTGCATAGAAAATAAACATGTTTAAAAACTCCTTTTTTTTTTACAACTATGTACACTTTTTACTTTTACATTCAGTCTTTCGTAGAGAGCTTTCAGCATTATTATTTTTTGAACTATTAAAGTATTTTCCTTCATCCCTGTCACAGGGAGTTAACACTGATGGACTTTAGACACATATTTTTCCTTTTTTTTTTTTCTCTTTTTCTCTAACCAGAAGCTTGGAAGAACACAAAGAAAAAAACCCAAAAGATCTGTTATACATGATAAAGTTGTCAAGAAATGTCTTATTTCTAGAAAAGAAGCTTGTCACCTGTTGAGCTTTTGAAACAATTATTCAACTACCTGTATTTACTAAAGAGACTGTCCAATAAAAGAAACACCACAAGTCTATTTTCTTGGTTGAAAGACAGAACTAGAGTACCTGGGAACAAGATACCAGGAAAGCACAGAACACAATTTTCCCCTAAATGCAGGTGGTAACCCCAACATTCATAACCAAAAGTAGAGAAACAAGGGGTACAGGAACTGACTGGCAACAGTCACGGCAGAAAAAAATCCAGGTGACCCCATTTCTGCATTTCTCTCTGATCCCGGGAATGGACGTTCTACCATCCCTTTAAGGTGTGGGTGTCCCCCTGTTTTGGGGTATCAGAGGAGCGCCAGACTGACATTTTCCTGCCACTACTAGCAACTGTAACACAATCCTTATCTATAGTGTTAAGAGAATTGAAAGCCATGGACTGAAGTAGGCTTCGTTACATGGTGCATTACTATATTAATTCCTATATATATCATATTTATAATTATTTGAAAACAAAAACAAAAAAAGTTGCAAGTTTTCAGAGAGTCGACTGGTATTCATGATTCGGCACAAAACCATCTGCTCATAACCTTGTATTGCTTGAAAATGAAGGAAATGAAACACAAAATTACACCCAGCCCTTTGCAATGACCCGCTTTTCCTTTAAAACAAAAAAACCCAAAAAACCCCAAAACGTGATTTCTATTCTTAAAAATCTCAAATCAAACTTAGAAGTTAACATCTGACAAGGTTTTGACCTTTAGTATTTTCATATACTTGATTGAACGTCAGTCCTTTAGAGATACATTCATTAAAAGATATTTGTTTTTTGTTGTGTGTGTATATATATATATATATATTTTTTTTTTAAATCAAGGGGGCTGCATGGTGCTCACTGCATTGGCCGGGGGGGTTTGACAGAGGCAAGCGGGGTGGTAGACTGGATCCCAGCAAAGGAGTCTGGCTGAAAACTTAACATATAGCTGCCTGGGCTTCCCCCATACGTCTTGTTATGGGTTTAGAGATGAGAGGGGCTGCGCTGGAGGCAGTGACGGGGGCGGAGGGAGCCGAGGGACCAAGTTCCGGCCAAAGGGTCAGCGCCATGCAGCTCTCCTGGTTACACAGTTGGCACTGGCCACCAGGAAATGCAGCCACACGGTTCTAGCAGCAAAGCTCTCAGTGGGCTGGCTCGCCAAGAGCCCACCAGGTTTGCAGCTGTTACTCCTCAGGGATCTGGGTGCCCCTTGGGGGATTCTTGGGAACGACCCACCACAGTTCCTCAGTCGGCACTTTTGTGCAAAGACTCCCTTGGTCACTTTCAAAACGAACTCAAGCGTTTTGGAGATTAGCTGTGCCGCTTTTTGCCTTCTGTCCCTCTTGTACGGAAACCTTCGCTTATTCCCCAAGTTGCTGGCAGGTATGCTGAATTTTGGCAATGGACTCAAGGCTGAGCATGAGAGGAATTGCTCGTTTTCGGTGGTTGACAGGGAGTGACAGGTAAGGCGAGCCGCCTGCAGCTGGCAGGATGGCAGGAGGAGGATGCGCCCCCCCCCCCTCCGCCTTGGGGTTGGGGACTGGTGGAGAATGAGGAGGGGGCTCACAGTACAGCACGGCCTAGCAGGGCAGTAACTAGGTCTGTTTAGCTGAGTTTTCCCCCACCCCCTGACTGGCCTTTGGGTCTCTCAAGGTGAATTCATGACCCATCAGTGCATTAATCATTTCAGTAACAAATGCAGCTTAAGTTTTCTTAAAAAAAAAAAGGAATTAAAGGATTTACAAAAAACCTCACACAGTGCAATAATAAAGGAAAGCAGACACTAGTGGAGCCCCTAGGGCCACTGCATCTTGTTCTTGGGCAGGAGGAGGAAGGGAGGTGAGGTCTGGGTGGAGTGCTTTTCCCCAGGCCCCTGCCGGCACTTCTCCATGACAAGGAAGTCTGCTGTCCTGGCCACAGTACTGGGCTCCCTGCAGGACAGTGAGACAGGGACAGTGTTCCAGCAGAGCCACCAGACAAGTTCTTAAGGTCACAGAGTAACAGGGAACCCAGGATGGAAGGCACAGCAGAGCCATGAGTCCTGGGGCAGAGAGCGCTGGGCTGAGTCGTATTGCTTTGCTAGACTTCCATAGGAATGGGCTCCTGGCCACAGGAAAAGGGGGCCCCGCCCTCTACTGGACTACACTGGTCTGAAACCTAGTGGCCTGACGGGCAGAGGAAGATCTGCTTTATCGGGAGTGGTCAGACTGTGCTTCAGTTTCAACGGGCTGCCCCAAAAGAGGGCATGCGGGATCCACGGGTTCTTTGAAGGTCTGAGGACTTGGCGGGCGGAGGGAAAGGGAATGAAGTGAACTATGAGGCAGATGGTGACGGGAAATGTCAGGTTGCCATTCAGCTTGGTTCTTAACTCTGAAGTAGGAAAGATGAGGGGAGTGGAGGTCGCCACCTCCCGCCACTCTGAGCTGGCACCAGAGAGGAGAGGGGCAGTGTTAGAAAGAAGAGGAGAAGCTGCTGTGTCAAGAGACCAGGACAGCCTCTCGAGGAGCTTCCGCGTGGGAAGGAGGGGAGCGGCCCGACAGAGCTGGGTGACCTTCCTTTTCCATTTATTGTCAGAGAGCAAACCCAGGAAAGAGACGTTTATGTCAACAGGGCACAAACAAGCTACACATTAAACAACGAAAAGTACACCTTCCAGGGGGAAGTTGGGCAGGAAAAACCAGACTTTGTGTGTACAGCTGAATATTTTCTCTAACTTCATCCTATGAAAATAAAAAATTATTAAAAACCGATCTTCTTTTAAATTAGGATAATACCGCGGTTTAAAAAATAGCCTTGTCATAAGTGCTTCTCCCTATGAAGTGCTTCTCATAGAAAAATATACAAAATATATTTACATTTATAAAACCTTAAATAGTAAACTGTAAACAGAACAGAGTAAAATCCAATGACTTAATTTAACAGGTTCAGGACGGTGTTGGGGAGAGGACGGGGAGAATCGCCTGACGCTGTCGGGCCGCATCCTGAGGAGAAGCCGGGCAGTAGTGTCATTCAATGCACTTTACCCGTGGGTTCTGTGCAGGTGGCAGAGGTCCCTCGACACAAGGCGGTCTAGTCCCCAAGTCTTGGGCCATGAAATCTGATTAGTGTTCTGCCTTCAACTGGACACTGACCATTTAAAAATTAAGTCTTCCTATGTCTTAACAAGGGGGAAATAAAGTTACCAGGTCCTAGGAATGGGGGCCGAGGGTCCTCCTGGTTGGGATACTCTGCTTGTTGCATGGTTCAAATCCTATTTAAATAATCTTTTTCCTCTTCTAGAAAGTCATGCTACATGTATGTCTTTAACATGCTCAGTGGAGCTTTATGAAACTTCTCTAAGTCCTGTCTGGTTCTGGCCAGTGGCTCCTGTCCAATTCCCCGCTGGGAGTGCTTACAGGCTCAGGGAACGGGGTGCAGGCACATGCTGTACCCACAGGGGGTGCCCTTGAGCAGGGAGTCACTCTCCCCTACCACTCAGGAAGAACAGGAAAGCAGTGGGATGAAGAGGGGAGACGAAGAAAGTGAAGTGAAGAGAAGGAATGAGAGGGGAGCTGCTCCTACTGTCAAGAAAGGGGCTTGGTGGAGATAAGGCTCATGGGGATAACACTCCTGCTTAAAGCCCACAGGCTCAATGTTTGGTGATTGATTGGCACAACCCCAAGACAGCCTTTTGACACCGAAGGTGCTAAGACTCCTGTCTCCCCAGCAGAAGGGAACTCTCAAGTAGGAGGATGGTAGGGAAAACCACCAGACCTCTGTTTGTTCAACAGATGGCTACAGGCTGGGCCCGGCAGGCAAACCACCAGGTACCCAAGCAACCCCCCAGTTGGGGCTCTGCCTGACCCCTCACTCACGGTGCTTGGGAATGGACCACGGCGGGATGGCGCCTTCTCTCTGAGGAGATGCTTGGGCCCAATCTCCCAACACAACTAACCCTCTAGAGACTCCTTCCAGGCAAGTCCGCTGGGGACCCCATTTCCCGCTTTTTCGTGGCATACAATCAGAGGGGCCCCCATGGAAAGCCAAGCGTGGATCTTTTCTCCGAGACCTCATCCCTCTCTCCAGGGCTATGATCACATGTGTGATGTGACTGTAGGACATAAGGGAGCCCAGCCGTCACGGGGGCCCCCCAGCGGTGCCCCCTCCATCCTGGAATGCCACGCTGTGGGCAAAGGCCTTCAGCACTGCTCTGGCTGGCCCTGGGTCCGAGTGCTCCAGCCCTTGGCAAAGAGCAGCTTTAGTTCAGGAACTTCCGGCACTTCTTGGCACCACAGTTACAGGGGAGCTTGTTGCTGGCATCCTCTATGGGGAACTTATAGTCGTACGTGAGTTCCTCCCCGCGGTAGATCTTGCGCATAGCAAAGATGACAATGTGCTTCTGCCCATCGATATTGATGACTCGAGAGTAGCAGTTAGGCTCACATGAGTGATTGATGAAGCGAGCGGCGTTTCCGTGCATGGTGGCATCCACTACCTCCGAGTCATCAATTCGGAACATGTAGCAACCGATACCCTACACACGGATGAGAAGAGAGCAGGACTTGGTATTCATCACAGCTCGGGTTTAGAACACCTCCCCACCTCTTTCTGATGCGACCCTACAGCTGCTGGTGAATCAAGTTTCCTGAGTGAAATATCCAGATTTCTCCCATTTTTCGAGATGCTTCCATGACAAATTCCTACTTTACAGGTATTAGCCTAGGGGTTTCTTGATGTCTTCACAGGAAACAAAAACCTAAAAATTGTGTCACTATGTGCTTCTGGTCCTGGGATCCACTCAGACAAGCCTTCAAAGAATACCTCTGTCTATGAATCCTTTGAGTGGATTCTGGACTTTTCCTGGGCCCACCACAAATTTCCAACATTGTGAAATGTAAAAAGAGGAACGGAGGGAGGAAGGGAGGAAGGAAGGAAAAGAAAAAGTGTCCTTGAATCAATAAAACATACTGTCTCTTCTGGGCTCTAGGGCTATGCACAGGTGAGGCCCCCCATAACACGCACAGAGTGGGAGTTGGGGGCTCACCTTGCTGTCATAGTACTTTTCCCGCTTGTCGGTCTGGATGGAACGGATGACGTTGCCAGCATACTCAATCACCATCTCACCTGCATCAATGTTCCTCTTACAAAAAAGGCCCCGGCCATGGATGGGAGACCTAGGACAGAAAGATGGAAAGGAGATCAACTACAGATTTTCCAAGTAAGGTTAGTTGTGTAAATACATGAAAAAAATGAATAAAATCTCCTGGTCTGTCAGACACCTGGGGCTGTGTGCGGCGGAGGGGGAGATCTGGACCCATCTGATCTGAACTGTCCTAACAAATGGCCAAGGAGTCAAGATTTCTCCATCCTGTGGCCCCCTAGAAGTAGCAATACCTTAATGCTTATTATGTTAAACTACTTGTTCAACACAAGGAGTTGAAGGATCCCTGGACATCAGATTGAATTCACAAGAGTCTATAAAAACCTCACTTACTGAATGCGGGAGGCCACTCCAGGATTTGTTTCACTTTGATTTTGGAAAACGTCACCAGTTTCCTGTAACTTTTTCTAGAATTTTATCCATACCTGTAGACACCAACTGCCTCCTTAGAAGTCTTTTTTAGGTGCCGGAAACGCATGGCCATTGGCAGATCCATGCTGGTTGCCCTCCTAAAAAGACAAGGCATCTGATTAATGAATTATCTTCAGGAAATGACCAGTTTTGAGACTTGGAATCAAAGGTTCCTAGAGAATGATGACACTACTCTCTTGGCTCAGTGCCGAGCGTTAAGAGGAGCCTTACAAAACGGGGCTGACAACCTGTACGTGCCGCCTGAGCCCGACACATCGGGCCGTGGCCCACCCAGCGCTGCCTGGGTACACGACGGTTAAGGGAAATAAAACGTACATCTCATGGTTATTTGAATTTCTCCTCTATGATATATCTTCTCTCTTTGCAAGCCAACACTTACTATATTTCAGTCTTCATTAATGCTATCCAGGAAATTCTGGTCCAAGCAAAACGGTGCAGTGCCCAGAACAGCTGGCAGAGAGGGAAGCAAGGGGTACGTCTAATGACCCCTCTCCACCCAAGACTCACCGCGCGGATTTGAGCTGGACCTCCTCCTCCTCCTCGTCATTGGGGCTGTATTCAGGGGGCTGCCGATGTTTAGAAGCCAGGAAGTTAAACATGTCAAATGCCGACTTCCTGGAGGCAAGTATTAAAATATTGAGAAATGCTTTAACAGGAGCAGTGACAGACAACACTAACTCCGGAAATCTCAAAGGTCATGTAGGAAAATATTTATTTCATTAGATAATAAAGTCAGGACCCCAACTGCTTATGGAAAAGAGCAGAACTTGCCTCAGGTGGACTTCAGCCCTGGCTGAGCCGTGGGGGTTCAGGGCGGGTTCGTCGGCGTCCTCTGGCTTGTGGAACCGGAACTTGTAATTCCTGCAGTGCTTGGCACCCGACAGCTGCTCAATCAGGAACACAACTGCATCGTGGAGAATCCCCAGCATCCGCAAGCCATTAACACCTGTGGGATCAAAGGCTCCAGGGCAGTGAGGGGAACAGCCAACAGGAAACTGCACAGCGCTAAAGAGATGCCTGAGCCACCGAACAGCTCAAGCGGGAGTGAAACTGTAGGCCAGCCAGAACCGAGCATTCATCAGAGAGCCATTAAAACAGGGCAGACGCAGATTCATCCACATGGAAAATGTTCACGACACAGTAAGTGAGAAAGCAAGGCCCTGAACTACGGAATATTTCCTATGTTCTGTATGTACACAGAAACGCTATCTGCCTTACTTCATTTCAGTCCGCACGAGGCGGTCTACACAATGACCACAACGAGGCAGGAACGACTAGCTTCATCTTAAGGTTAAGTCAACCTAGGCTCAGAGCATTTAAATGCCACGCTCAAGGTCACATAGCTAATGTGACAAGATCTGAACCTTGGACTTGTTTAACTTTAGTTAGCCCCATTTTTGTTTATAGGTAACAGAGTACCTGGAATGTGTAAGCTCATAGGCACAAAGGTTAAAAGAATGTCAGCAAACCCCTAATACAGAACTCTCTTTTGCGATGTTACAGTGAATGTATACATTCATTCGCTATTGAGTATAGCTGCTTTGTTTTACTCACTGAGTCTCATGCATTAAGGAGCATTTCTCATTTCCTTTTATTTTATACAAACCACATTTATAGAAATCTATTGGCACAGATGGTGAAAGGCTGTCTAAAATGACTGGCCTCTCTAAAATGGCCCCGCCTTTGGGTCACTCTCTATTTCACTAGCCCACTTCATCTTCTGCAGAGTCCTGACACCCGCCACTAGAACTGACGGCAGTTGCGAGGGCAGGAACAAGGCGGCAGCACCGGAGAAGGAGAGCGGCAGACAGCTGGGGAGGATGGTGGCCACTCTCGTTACCTCCAGGCACTCATCCCGCCCTGGGCGATTAGTCTAAGCCAGCCGCGTCTGTGTCACCCTTGCTGGTGACTAGTTCAGGAATGGACATGCTACCAGTTCATGTCTATGAGATGCAAGAAGTCCATTTCGTCCTAAGCAAAAGCCCCTCCTCTGAACACCACCATGACTGAAGGAGATCCTGGGACCCCCGCAGCCGTCTGCTATCAGCTGGAAGAGGAAGCATTAGCATGGCCAGCAAAGAGGAAGGAAGGAAAGAATCCAGGCCTTTCACGACACTGGGAACCCCTGTGTCACCCAATCCTGATGGCTCTCCTACCTCTGGACTTTCTGTCATGTGGAGTAAATCATCTTACAGTTTAAATCAGTCAAGAGTTGGGGTTTCTGTAGCCCAAGGCCAAAAGTATCCTGAGTGATAAGCAACGGGCACAGAGAAAAATGGTCCACGAAGACTAAAAGGGAGATTTTGAGCAGGGTCTTGAAGGAGTACCAGGAATTTGTCAAGCAAACAAGGGAATCTGGGGAGCAGGAGAGAGATGAAGGGAAGCAGGCCAGTCCTGCTTCTGGGAACGGCCTGGGCCTCAGATGCTAATATGAAGGCACATGTAGTGTAAGTAGCAGGAATTGCCTGGGGCACAGGTCAGACAGTCAGCTTTCTCACCTCCGAGCCCAGAGGCTCTGATTCCCATCTACAGAACACACTTGATGACACACTGACAGATCTAGAGCTTTAAGAGTGCAGTGTAGCTACAGAACAAGGAATCTCAAGGGGTGAAGAAGGTGGAGAGCTGAGGCGGAACAGATGAGACAGGGTGAGGCCCCGGAGGCGGGAAGCCCCGGGAGAGCAGGCTGACTCCGTGCCCACTCGGCAGTTCCATCCCACGTGGCTCTGACACAGCGCCAGGAATGTGCAGGTGCGCAGGAAATATGAACAGAGAATATTTAAGCGTTGACAATTTTCTCCCCTGTCTAGTGGGCAACACGAAGAAGCTTTTGGGGTACTTCCGGCGACACTGAAGACTCACCGCAAGGTGGAGAGATGGGAGCCCTGGGGCCCTGTTACGGGCTCGTTTGCCTTCCAGGTGGCCTGTGCCTGTGACATAGGCTATGCCTCAGGAAGGCGAGAGCGAAGTGAGGGGGAGACTCACGCTTCTGGGGGAGAATCAACAGCGGTGACTGACTGGCTGTGATGAGGGAAAGGGAGGGTGTGGAGACTTACTAGGCTCTTCTGACCTGGGGTACAGTGGATGCGGAGAGAGGAAAGCGCTGAATCAGTGAGCGCGGGCGAGCCTGCGGTGGGTGAGCAGGTGCACGGGTACAGTGAGAGGGGCAGAGGCTGAGAAGCCAGGAGCGCCCTGACTCAAAAAAAGAATTTACTTGCTTGCCATCTGTTCTTTTAAAAATACTGTATGATTCCACTTATCTGAGGTATTTAAAGTAGTCAAAATCATAAAGACACAAAGGGTAACGGTGGTTGCCAGAAGTGGGGACAGGACTCTGGGGAGAATGAAGAGCTGTTGTTTAATGGGTACAGTTCCAGTTTCACGGGATGCAGAGAGTTATGGGGATGGGTGGAGCTGACGGCTGCACACCAACGTGAATGTATTTGACACTACAGAACTGTACACTTAAAAACGGCTACGATCGTAAATTTTATGTTATGCGTGTTTTAACACAATAAAAAAAAATTCCTCTGTGAAAATATAAAGAAATGAAGTGCTGATGCAAAGTTACAGCAGGGGACTCTTGAAAGCGTGATGCCACATGAAAGAAGCGAGTCATGAAAGGCCACATACTGGACGATTCCACTTAGCTGAAGTGTCCAGAATAGTAAATCCACGGAGACCGAAAGTCGATCAGTGGTTGCTAGGGGCTGGGGCTGAGGAATGACTGCCAATGGGGACGTGGTTTCTTTCAGGGGCAATGAAAATGTTCTGGAGTCATTCGGCAGTGATGGCTGCCCAACTCCGTAAATATACTAAACGCCACTGAATTATATGCTTTAAATGGGTGAACAGTATAGTATAAGAATTCTATCTCAATAAAGCTTTGAAAAATTATATTTTTAAAAAAGGTTGATTTTTTTTGTAGAATCAACTCTGTAGCTTAGACCAACATGCTACCAAATACTCTGAGACGGGAGCAAAATGGCCACCATGGCCGTACCTGCAAACGAGAGCTGCTTTAGGCGGGCATTGGACCGAGCTTCCTGGACTTTATCTGTCAGTGACTTCCAGGCATCTGTGAAGAAATAAAATATTCAACCAAATGTCTCCCAACACCACGGCATGCACGGGCATCATGTCCAGAATCCCTAGTGTGACACCATGCCCCACTGCAATGGTTTGTGGTTTTCTTAGTGTAAATCAGGTCAGTGCATGAGACAGAAGCCGGGGAGGTGCATCAAGCAGAGCTTCTGTCTGTCAGGAAGGGTATGGGAACAGGAGGTCCGTACCCTCTGAAAATGACCCCGGAGACCCCAATGCACTCAGGTCCCCTGGTGGCAGTTCGGGTCTCCACCTCTACTCTGTGTACCCCTAACCAGTGAGATAATAACAGCAGCAACAATTTAACCAGGACTATGGGGAGATCAGAATTTCTCAGTTCCTTAAAGTTACGGGTGTAACTAGAAAACTTTTACAACCCCATCTTGCTCTAACCTAAATCTGTTGGATTTCTGACCACTACTCCATGCTCAATACGTCTTATCTCGAACTCAAAACACTTGGAACTAGCTACTTTTTTGTTCTCCTTACACATCCTTTTTTAAGTCATCCAGGACTGCATCTTCAGTCATCCCTGACTCTTCTCTGTCTGTTCTTCATACTCAAGCAGTCAGTCAATGTGTGCGTTCTCTCCTGTCCTGTCTTCTGGAAATGGGCTGTAGTACCTGATGCCTCTATGCAGCAATATTGTCCTTCGGGACGTCCTGCCTTCTAGTGTCTCCAAGGCGGAGAGTCTGCAGTCTCTCTTTATGGAGCTACTACATTAATCTTCCTGAAATTCTGCTTTTAATTCCACTCCCTCAAAGTGTCAAAGACCTCTGGTTCGGCACTGAAGGCCCACACCAATCCACCTTCCCACTGTCCCTCCTGCTATCACCTTACAGGATTTCAGCGTCATCTTCCACCTGGCCCCACTCTGAAGCCCACCAAATGCAGCCCTGCCTTTCTAACTTTGCTTGTACCCTTTCTTATAAGCCCTTTTCCATTTCTCTTTCCTGACCTGCACCCTGTGCGCTCCTTTAATAGAATCTTCTATTACTCTCCATGGGTTTTTTGATGACCCCAACTGACCCACAGTCATCTTTTTTTCCTTCGAGTCCACTAGTATTTACTGCCTAGAGAACAGCCACTAGTCCTTCAACAGCTAATGAACACCCATATGCTTGGGATACGAAGACAAATAAGGTAAAATTCCAGCCCTCATGGCAAGTTCCCTGTTGAGTAAGACACAGATGTAAAAACATTTTAAGCTATGAAACAGAAACATTTAAGATTCCACAAGGTGCAGAAAGGAGAGAATGGGAGCGCTGATTTGGCTCAGGTCAGGGAAGACCTTCCAAGTGGAATCTTGAAAGATGAGCTGGAGTTCTCCTGGTGAATGAGGCTGGAAGAACGTTCCAGGCAGAGGGAAGGGACGTGTGAAGGCCCAGAGATGAGAGAGAATGGCATTCAAGGTGCATAAATAAGTGGCAGAAGACAACGCTGGAGAGGCAAGCTGAGGTCTCATGCACTCTGCTAAGGAGTAGTGTGATCTTTAGTATACCATCTGTATCACTGATTTTTCACATAACTTACAGACTACTTCCCCAGTAGTACTAACATCTTAGGACAAGTTACATGTTAATATAATGCTTCCAAGTACCTTCCATAACACTTCGCACACAACGGCCCACATAAGTGGTACTAATGCACAGAAAATGCAGATCTAGCTGAAACGGGGCCTGTGTGGATGGGCCAATCCAGCTTAATCCACTTACCTTCAATACTTTCTGCACAGATCTGAAAGCCATCATCACTTGAAATTTCAAAAACAAGTCCCTTCTTGGGCTTTTTCTCAGCAATGCTTTCCTTCCGCTTCTGTTCTTGCTGGAGCCAAAGCATCAACGGAGAGCTGAAATTACTTTCTTCCTCCTCCACAGCCTTAGGTTCTGGGAGGGAGAAAAGAGACAAGGGCCAAAGTGGTGGCCACAGCCACACTGAGCACCGAATCATTGTCTCCAAGCCCAACGATATTCCATAGTGGGTATTATAACTCCCACTTATATTATTATTCTATTCCATATATATAGTATTATATATTATTCCCATTTGCAGATAACAAAACTGAGGCTCAAACAGGTGCCATAGCTTGCCCTGGGTCACAGCCAGGAAGTGACTAGAACTTGGCTTTTTTCTACATGAAGTTATACTGACTCTGTGGCAGAGTGTCTGGTATTTCTGACAGTTTTTTGGTAAGCAATCGCCCACAACAGGGCCAAACTATAGTGGTTGACATGCATGGGGTCCCATGACGCACTCTTCTAGGAACTTCTCTATATTAACCCAGATAAAGCTCACAACAATCCAATGAGGTAGCTGTTATTATTATCTATCATTTTGAAGGTGAGAAAACTGAGGCAGAGAGGCTAAGTAACTAGCCCAACTTCATACAGCTAAAGTAAAGCTGGGATTTCAGCCTCGCAGGCTCCAGAGTCCATACTGTCTGCCATCACCCCTCACTCCTTCTTACACACAGACACCTACCGATCCCCTCGAGGAGTGAGCACATCAGCAGAATGGGATTTCACCCCAAAGCTTATGCCTAGGCATTTTCCCTCCCTGGCTCCCTTTCTGGATGCCCCCTTGATGGAAGTGGGACTTTGTATCGAGAACTCTCGACATTGAAGTGACCGGACGTTTACTGGTCAAATTCATTAGGCAGAGCTACGGAGATGTATCTGGTGTTGTGACCGAAATCTGGTTCTCCTATTAAATGAAAATCATTCTTGGTTTTCTTCAGTACAAGCTAAGGGATGAAATCCGGTTACCACTAACTTTTAGATCACACTGCTGTAAGAACAAGTAGAGCAAAGAGTATTTATAGGTTTTAGTCTGGTGTCCTGCGGATGATCAGAGTATGTAGTCGGAGAGCAATGGACCAGGAGACACACGCTCTTGAGCGGCAGGCTACAATTCTGGCCAATTACTTAACTTCTTTGGAGCTTAGCTCTTTTTTTTCTTTTAAATCTAGAAAATCAGTTGGTAATGCAGGTGGTTTTTATAGTACTTTTGGCTTTGAAATTTTGATTCTAAACTGTTATTCACCTACATACCTGTACTTTCTTGTTCATTTGCTGGATTCTGTGCTGTCTGAATCTCAGGAAGAACAGCCACTTGCCTAAAGGAAAAGAAAATCAAATGTGAGAAGTAACATCAGCTATCTGCATGAAGCTGTGTCAGTTACACAAAATAACTCCTAAAAATGAACCACAGGACGCTTTGTGTGTGACGTACTGGATGAGCACCACCACACCACTCTGGGGTATATGACATAAAACTATCTTGTAGGAGATCTTTCCCAAATACTGACACGAAGTTTCTGCTTTTGGAGTATAGGTTGTGTCCTTGAAATTCTTCTCATACCCTCAGTATTAGAAAAAATGAAAGGGCACCTGTTAGAAACAGTTCTGGAGTTACTGAAGTAAGTTAGCTGGTTTAACTAAAAACAAAAGCAAGCTGCATAAACCAGTAAAGCACCACCAATTTCCATTTTAAAATTAAATAAATTCTGGAAACAATCTAAATGCAGATCGATAAGGGACTGGTTGAATAGATTATTGTGGGTCCATACAACAGAACTGGAGGCAACCGCTAAAAAAATGAAGTATTTACATGTGCTGGGCGCAGAAGTATGTTCACAAGTAAACAATAAAAAAAACAAGTGTAGAACAGTATATACAGAATTATTTTATGCAATAAAGTATATATATTATGTATATATTCATATAACCACCATGTGTATCTGTACATGCGTAGAAATGTCTGCATGGATGAAAACAACTTCTAGCAATGGCTACCCCTAAGGAACAGATTGGGAGGACAGTAGGCAGGACGAACACAGAACGATTATCCAATATTTAAATAACTCTATGCTGTGTGTGTTTCTTTTTTTTTTACAAGCATGTATTACTCCATTAAAAAAACTGGCAACAAAAATCAATACAAACCAGGAAGAACTATTTTTTAGATGAGGTGGACGTAAACTGAAGGCTTAATTGTAGAGAACTCATTTTTGCACTTACCCTGCAGGCTGCCCACACTCCTTTTGTGAGGACTGCTCCGCATCTGCTGTATCCTGCTGCTCTGCCTCTGCTCCTGGAGTCCTGGAACAGAATCATTTGCATCTTTTCAAGAAAAACCACCAATAAATATGTACCAAATGTGGAGGTCAGTTTAAGGAAATGACTCCAACAGGATCTTATAAGATTTGTGAGCTGGGAAACCTAACCTGAGGAGACACAGGTTAGACAGTGGTTACTATGAGGGGCACCGAAAGGGGGTGCAAGGAGCCTTCTGGAACTCTGGGAATGTCTTATCCTGATTGGAATGGTGGCTATGCAGGTGCACGCATATGTAAAAGCTCACTTGTGCACTTCATATTATGTTATACGTCAAAGATAGTATTTTTAAAAAGGGGTCCTTGAGGATCTCCAACAGGTGGCTTTTCCCTCAAGACAAGAATAATCATCCTTTAAAATCCTAAACTGGAGCAAAGAGCAGTATTCTTTTAAATCAGAGCAATGAGTAATTAGAGATGTGGTTCCATCCAAGAGACAAACTACCCACAGATGGAACTAAATTTTGCTCTATTAATCACCTCTTTGAGAAAAAAAAAAATCCAGAAAAGCCCCAAGTCATGCAACCTGGACTGAGAAGTGCCCTCCCGGAGGACTCCCACTTCAACAGCCTCGACTCCAGAGCACAAAACCCCACAGACCCAGAGCAGCTACTGTCGGCCCTCTCACCCTGTGACTGAGGTCAGGGATGTCGGGTTGGCCTCTTGGTCTGGAATGTGTGCTTCAGAACTGGTCCGCAAATGGGAAGCTTTGTGCTTCTTGCCATTCCCTTTGTCCAAAGGCAGCTGAATCCGCTTGATTTTTGGTTTGGGTTTAGTGGGACCTGGCCCTGGGGGGCTTGCTGCCTGCTGTCCAGAGGACGGAGAGCCCCCAGGAGAGGCTGAGTTGGCCTGCCCAGCTGAGGATAAAGCCTTACTCTGCTCTAGCCCCACGCTATTTGGAGCATCAACTGTCTGGGTGAAACTGGACCCCTGGGTCCCTGGGGCAGAATCAAGATCACGCTGGGCAGAGAGAACCCCGGTTTTGCTGGCAAGGAGCTGGTTCACGTGCTGAAGCTGATAATGCTCTTCTGTTTCCCCGGAAGGTGAAGCAGCTGGGAGGCCCGGGGTCTGAGAAGAGGGGAGCACACAGATGCTAGAGGTTGCTGTCACGGCAGCAGTAGAGGGAGTCTGCGATGTCCCCATTTGTGGAAACAGTCCTGAACTTGGCGGTAAAGCCACAGGTTGGTCCTGAATCCCCAGGCTCTGCTGGCTAGCTTTGATTAAAAGATTGCTTATTGAGCCCATATCTGGGGTACCAAGCAACCTGGGGTTGGTCAATGCGACATGTCCCGGAACAGACGTGCTACTTGTAGGGGCTGTAGTTTGCATGGATACAACATTCAAGACGGAGGAACCGGACGCCGGGCCGGACACAGGCCCTGACGTGAGGTGGCTAGTGTCCTGGCTTATTGTTGACGTGCCCGCCGCCGCGGCAGCAGTTCCTCCCACACTCTGTGGTAACAGGGGTGCCTGTTCGAAATACACGATGCCAGATTTAGACCTTTTTATGATGTTGGGGACAGTTCGGTGAGATGAAGTATTAAGGGACCCCAAATCTAAGAGATTGGGATGATTTGGAAGCTGGGAGGGTGTGAAGTTAATCAATGTCATGTTGGACACCACATCGGAAGGGGCAATGTTTGAAGGGGTACTAGAGGGAGCAAGTTTTTTATTCTTTCGGGTCTGTAGACGAGATATGGGTCTTTTCTTGAGTCCAGAGGATGGAGTGGCTACTGTGGTAGTGAGGTCTGTCCTCTGGCTGGCTTCTGAAACCAAAAGTTGGGGTTCTGGAGGCTGAACCCCAATAAGTAGGCCTGAAGGAGGACTGCTGATGTTAGGTGGGAAACTACTGTGAGTAGCTGCAGGGAAGGGGTGCAGGTGCTGGTGATGAGGCACGGGGAGCAGTCCTTTGCTAGCAGGAGGGAACAGAGACTGAGAAGCTGGCAAGCTCGGATTCAGTCCTGCGGTCAGGGTGAGACCACTTCCCATGGGCCCCAGTACTGAAGTATTTGTCTCCATCACACTGGGTGCAGAACTAACAGAAGAGGTCAATTGGATTTTTTGGGTCACGCCATTTGGAAGAGTTTGGAGCACATAAAGCGGCTGCATGTTCTGGTTAACAACAATGAGTTTCTCAGTGGCTGGTTTCAGGTGGGGTGGAGTGGTCTGGACAGCCGCATTGGAAATCTGAGATGGGCCAGGGCTATCAGTAGAATTGGGCACATATTTCTGGTTCTGGATAGGAACGGTAGGGGAAACAGGTACCTGAAGGCCAGGGGTGCTACTGTTTCTAGTTAAATCCTGACTGTTGCCGTGACCTTGCTCCACCGAACCACAGGGAGGACTGGAGATGTGGTCTGCGTCCATGTGTCCTTGGATGAAATGATCAGGGGTCATGTGGCCTTCAGGGGCTGGCTCTACTCCTGGGCTCAGCAGAGCTGAGTCACCTTCGGAGGTGGCCACAGATTTTTCTGTGATGGTCACTCTCTTCTCTCCTGAGTCTGAGATGACAGCTAGTCTACTGGGATTCTGGCTAGGGACAGTGGGGCTCCGGGTGGTCAGGACAGAGAGATCGGATGGGAGCTCTAGAGGCAGCTCAAACTGCTCCTCTGCTGAGATAGAGGAAGAGACACTGCTGTCCACAGGCTCCGCAGTGGGCAACTGCTGAGAAAACACTTCAAAAAGACCCATGTCTTTTTCACGGTTACTATCAAGACCCAAACCTTCACCGAGATTCAGGAGTTCTGAAGAAGAGGACTCTGGGCTCTCGCCCAAAGCCTGCATAGATGGCGTATTCTTTAGCACAAAGTCCATTATGTCTGAGGGCAGGATATTCCCACAGTCATCACTGTTGTTATTATCTGAATCGGATTTCAGGAGCTCGGTATTGTAGGTGTCCAGCAAGTTTTTGTCTGAGGCGGTGCTTGTGTGGACTCTGCGGCTCGACTCCAATGAGCTGAGCTGAACTTCCAAGGACTCCTGCCCCTGCGCTTTAACCCGGCTCACAGAGTGGCAGTTATCCATCTTTGGCTCATTTTTGTGGCCAACAGAACTCTTGATGATGTGCTCCTTCTCCCCGGCATCTTCGGGCCGGTCGAGCTTTAAGCTCTCTGTCCCATTCTCCTTTCCATTCCTTTTTGGAATCTGACCGCCTTTCCTTGTTGTGGCTGTGACGCTAGTGTCACTCTCTGTTCCGTCATCAACACCATCCAGCTGTGAAATTTTTGGAAGATCACACTGTTCCTCCTCCCGGAATAAATTATGGGACGCCAGCCGTTCCTCTCCGCCCGAAGAAATCACTGTTCTAGTGAAATTGTAATAGTACAAGTCGTCTTCATCAGAAGTGCTTAAGTCATCAGCCCCATCCACCTGTCCTTCAGCTGACCTCTTGCCTCGCTTCTTCCCAGTGGAGCTGCTGTAGAACGGAATGTCTTCTTCACCATAGGATCTTACTCCATACAGCGGGGTGAGCCCAAAGAACATGTTAGAACGTGCCCGGGCACTGCGACGGGGGTATCTCCTCTTGAAAGAGCCATCCTCCTGAGGTTTAGGGCCATCGGGAAGCAGAAGGTTTCCGTCCTGTACCGGAAGATTCTGAAAGCTGTTAGTTTGAGGATCCTGGGATGAAGTGGTATTGGGGCTTGGCTGGGCCACTGGACCATCTCCTGGACTTTCAGAGGCAGATGCTGGCTCTGCCAGAGATGCTGTCTCTGTTTGCAAAGGGGAGCCAGGACTGTTTTCTTTCAGGGTGTTCTTGGACTGACCCTCACTTTCCATTTTTAGAGGCGTCAGAGTTACTTTGACTGTGCGTTTCCGGGGTGTCTGTGATTCCTTGGCAGATCCTTCTACTTGCATGGGTGGAGCTTTGGGGGCTCCTGGACTAGAAAGGCCTTTGTCCCCAGTCTTATCAGAAGAAACATTATTACACGGTCGCTGCCCCATAAACTCAGGAGTCAAAACTTCATCAACAAACTCTGGCTTTAGGTTTCCATCCTCACCAGCTGTCACCTGACCAGGTTCCAAAAAAGATCTACTGGAATGCTTTTCTTTGAAAGTTTCTTTACAAGATTTTTTCCCTTTCTGTCTCCTGTCCCTGGAACTAGACCCCACGTGCTCATTGACAATGAATGATCTGTTGCTCCCTCCAGACAGCTTCAAGGTTTTGACTTCAGTATCTTCATCGGGAGGGGTGTTGGCTGATGGGTTAGAATCCGTATGTTGGTCTCGATCATTCTTTTGCCCTCTCAAGTGGAGTGGTGGGAAGGAGAGGGGTTCTTTAGAAGAAAATGGCACTGAAGAGAGTTCAGCCAAAGTGCCAATTTTGCTAATGTTTACTTCTCCAGATGCCGTACTATGAACCTGTGGGGTCAGTTTAGGAACGCCAGGGTAAGCCACGTTATGTGTGGACCCCTCAGAATTTTTGGAACTCGGCATTTTTGTCTTCTCTCCCTTCAAAGAAGAGCTCTTGGATGCCAAGTCAAAAGCGCTGGGATGCTTCACTTCCAAAGATGAAAAGCCATCCAAGTGACTGGTTTTGGTGCCCATAGTGGCCACTGTCCTTTGCAAATGTGAAGAGGTGGGAGTGGTTTGCCCTGAATTTGTATTTGAATTCAGAGGCCCTAAGACATGATCAACTGCTTTGGCACCTGACTCGAGATCCATAGCCGCCCCTATGGTGGAGACCGAGGAAATACTATTCCTGGAGTAAGTACTCCCGCTTCTCATTGGAGACATTATCCGGAGCTTAGACCGCTGGGGTGACAAGGAAGAAGTGCTGTGACGCCTGGAGCCAATGCTTCGAAGCCCAGAGGAGAGTAAAGGGTCACCCACTGTGACTATTTCATGAGTGGTTGGGGTGGGACTTCCTAAACAAGGGAGAAAAAGCAATGAAGTCTGTTAAAAACAGAAGAAATGTGTGGTAGTCACTGGTGTCGAAGGCTTGGCTATGCAGATTTACAGCTAAGTGAAAAATCAGTGTTTTCAATGAGAAGGCACTAAGATAAAGTTGCCTGAAAGAATTACAAACTAAATGTTTGAGGTGACCTTCCTGGGTCAAGCAGGTTAGTGAAGTCCTTTACCTGCAGAAGGCAATGGCCGACAGCCAGGGGATCTCTGTGTCGGAGAATAACTGGGTGTTCGAAGCCTAGGGACCTTTGAGATGACATGATAAAAACAGGAGCTGGAGGTCTGGGAATGAAGTGGTCGGTCTGGTGATGGAGGACTTATCATTTCAGCTGTGTTCTGATTTTCTTTAGATGAAATTTCTGTGGTAGGAAATAAAAAACTCTTACTAAGAAAGTGCAATTCACTATCAAACATGCACACCGATAAAAAGCCAGCTACTGGTTCAGGCCAAATTAGGGACAAATGAGGCCTCCCAAGGGAGTGACGTTTCCCCCCCTTTAATCACAGTACTCCCCCAAATCTGATTCAAGTCCCAGCCTGATTAAAGACTAACCTGCAAAAGACGTTGGACTATGAGCGATGGTCCTATTTTCATCGTGTTCAACTGTGCTATTGATATCTGGTTCTACAACTGGAGGGCGGCATTCGACTATCTTGCAGGTGTATACACAGCGCTTGCGAGCGTCTGTGGTGCTCCAGTACACCCTGGAACACCTGTAAACAGGTTTGTAAAAACAATGGTAAGTGAGGACACAGAGGCGGAGACTAACATTTGTCAAAACCTCTTATCTCAGGTTCCCTGGGCTCCTTAACTTAGCTTCATGTCAGGAATTCTTTATAGTATAGGGTCCCCTACCTGGGGAGCTCCAAGCTTTTCAAAGTCCTTGTATTTTTTCCTAGCTTCTCAGAAAATAGCATCAAATATTTTTGATAGTATTGTAAACAGGGGACAAAAATACTAAAATACCCTAAAATATAGCAAAAGAAAAATACTAACCACTATTAAGAAATCATTATTGGCTCCACAATGTGTTACAAATCAAGGAAAGAGTAAACCCAAGGTGTTTCCCTTGAGAGAATAGCCCCACTGAGACACGGAAAACCAACTGCTTCAGACTCACTGGTTGCTGATGGAGCTTAGTTCACAGGACGAGCTGCCAGCTGAACGTGGAGTATAGGCTGTGTCTTCGGAATAGGAATGTAGAATAAATTGGGAAATATATAGTAAAATGAGACTCCACAGGGGGAGACATAGAAAGGGAATTTTAAATTAATTTTGTCAGCTCGCCAGAAGTTAAACAATTTGCTGCCTATAGGAAAGACTGTAAATTGTTACTATGGCATCTGATCATTACTGTGGGGGGGTTATGTTTTTAGAAGGACCTGTAAAATGAAAAACTGAGGACAGAGGCATGAGGTGTTCGATCCATGACAACATTCTGGAGTTTTAAATCCAGATGAGTGGAATCAAAAGAGATTCAGTGGTATCTTACGAGACTGACAAATGACTCTGACATGTCAACAATACTTTCCTTCTATATAGCTAGATATTAGCTGACATAAAAGGATATTTTAGTCCCAATCTATAAGAAACAGCACAAAAGGGGAGTTCATTTTTAGTACAGGTACACGCAGCTAACAGGTGTGGCCCTATTCAGTGACCTGCTCACTGCTTCAGTGCTCACGTGGTGGGGCCGCTGTCTTCTTGACAGGGCTACTTACTGATATCCGATGGGAAAGAGCTTATCCTCACAGTCAGAGAGATCATTCAGGAGTCCTAGGCAGTCAATTGTCATGGAGCCTGAGCAAGGAAAGAAGAACTCATCAGAGGAGAATCACGAGAAGGCTCACTTCATAACTGAAGAGTTGAAAGGACCCCGATGACACTTCGAGCCTCCCCAACAATCCAGGCCCACGTCATACCAATCATCATGTGGATATTTTCAGGTTCTAAGCCATTGAGAAACTTCCTTCTCAAACTGATTCCTTCAAAATCCACAAACACTCTTCGAAAGACTTCAAATCCATTCTCAGGAACCACCTTCAATGAAAACCCAGGGTAGCCATTAACAGGCAGTCCCTTTATGTGTTACACTCACGACACCGACTCTCCTGGGGGGATGTACAGGGCACACTCTCACAATCACCCTTCTGTTTCACTAGCAGGACTTCTACGTTTCTCCTAAGAGGAGGTGATTCCGTGAACACCCAGGAAGAAGATAAAACAAGGTTTATCATTTTTCTGTTTTCAGCCCATTTCCCCTGAATTTCTGGAGAATTCAAAAGCAGCTAAAGCTCTCTCACCTCGCCTTTGATCAAATCCCGATGTCGCTGGCAATACACTTTCTTATCATCCAGGAAGACACAGTTCTTGGCTCGGGAACACATGAAGTGATAGTTGCTCGTGCAGGATGTGAGGCAGCAACCCACAGTGGCTCCCGGCTTTTGGCAGAATTCACATCTCTAACAATCCGGAGAGCACAGAGTCCTGGTCAGACTTTGAGATGTTTGAAGCCATCTTCCATCTCCTTATATGACCACCTGATTCTGGGTTTCCTACCATTCATTCTGTTTCCTGGCAATCGACTGGGTCACAAGAGAAGTGACAGGAGCTGCAAAGCCCCCTCCGCATGCCCTCTCTCCCCATGTCCTGGGGCCCTATAGCTATCACATTCAAATATTTCAACAGGATTTATTACTTGGACCAAAACCATAGTTTTTTTTCCTAGGAGGCATGATTGATTTAGAGAAGATGAAACTTTGCAGATCGATGCTAAAAACATCCTCTTGCTAGAAAGCTATTATATGCAAAAGAACTCAGTCTACAAACAGTACACTAGCCAGAAACATAATGGCTCTCTAGTTACTGGATGTAACAGATCAACATCAGATTCAAAGATTTCCTTCAGCCAGCCTATATGTCACCACCTTATTCTGTCACAGTCACAACCTGGGCTCCTCTCCAGGGAAGACTTGTTGTTTGTGCTCTCCACACAATTTACTTATGTTTCTTTGAATGTGATTTTTTTTTGTTGTTGTTCCTTTCTGATAATCCTTCATCTTCGTCACTTTTGCAAAATACAGCTTCTAAAATTTCACTCCTTCATGGCCCCCTCTGATCACTTTCCGCTGCTCCTGATCACTTTCAACACCCCCATTTCGTGTATGTACTTACGTGGGTTTGTCCTATGGAGCCTCAGAGTGTTGATTCAACCGGGACCTTTGAGATCATTTTGTCTAAATCACTTACTACATTAATACCTTTCTTGAAACATCTGAATTACCTCCCAAGCTAGACAAGTCTTTTTTCTCTATTTCTTTTGCACCCATCTCCCAAGGGTCTGAATAACAACCTACCTACAGTGTACACCGATATTTGCTGTTAGCTAATCACTGGGAAGGCACCATGAAAGACATCAGTGAGGTAGCACCTAGCCACGGAAAGAACATCTGGAAACTGGGAGGGAATCCTTTCCGTAACATTCACCCATCAGTTCTTACCAGCTGCTTGCCTCTGATCACAGCCATATGCACATTCTTTAGCGATCCGTCATCGTCTTCAAACACTTCTGCTGACCACAAAGCGCAATTTACATGAGTCCATTCATTCTGGCCGATGTAGAGCAAACGGCCAGCATCCTAGGAGATAAAGAGATTCCTTTTTTTCTTTGAAGAACAAAATGTCAAAGGAAGTTTTCCGTGGTATTAGCCTTACCTCAGTCAAGATAACTTCAATAAATCAATTATAATTCTTTAATCTAGGAATGCCCACAAAAACCACAATTCATGTTTCACTGTTTCTGTGTTTCCACTTTTCTCTTTTCTAGATTACCTTTTCCATATGCTGGAAAAATTTTATAAACACAGAGAACTTAAAAATAAACACCATGTGGTAAATTTATACAAGCACTGGGTTCTTTAAAATCCTATTTCAAAGCCAGTTCTCTCAACTTGCATTAAAAAACCTTTTTTTTTAATTGTAAGCTCACTTTGTGACAGGCCCTAACCAAGGCTTTACATACATTATTTCCTTTAATCCCTATAACCATTCTGAGGCAAGTATTATGATCATTCTCATTTTAAAGATGAAACCGAGAGTCAGAGAGGTTAAGCTCCTTGCCAAGGTCCACAAGTAGGCAGTAAAGCACAGAAATGCATCCAGGCAGCCTGCCAGAACTGGGGATCTTAACCACTCATCATACTACAGTGAACTCGAGTTACTTAATATGCAACTTATATTTTATTGACTTTCATAAGATCCTTCCTGTAGAAATTACTAGACATCAGCAGATTAATTTGAAGCAAATCATCTTCTAAATCAATTAAATCAGTTATTTAAAAAACCTCAAGTGCCACCAAGTGACAAACATTCTTTAAATAAATGATGCAATCATCAAGTTTAGACACAAAGGACAAATAGTTCATTTATGGGTGTCAACTAAGTGGGACCCCATATGCCGAGGTACTTACATTAGCACTGTCATCACCATACATTAAACATAATGCACACTGTCTATTGTCTTCTATGCCTGGGGGTGGGTTCAGTTCTGGACTGTCTTCTCGACTCCTATCAGTACCTGGCAACCCAAAAGACATCCAGTTAAAATTAGCAATATTATGTCAATGTCCAGGAAAAAAGAAAATATTTCAGTTTAAGTGGACTATTGCCTATAAAAATCAGTACTTTCGAAAAGTGTTCAATGTTTTGCTATCTCACCATATGTTGCATTAGAATATTTATATCAATTCCTTGTTGACATCCCAAGTGAGGCAAAGATAATGATTTTATTACATTTAAGGATGACCTGGAAATTTCTTTTCAGTCTGCACTTTTATTAAACTTGGATTCACAAAGGCAATCATTCACATAGAGAGAAATGGAAAATCACTCTTCATTTGGTGCCTTACTCAAAATTGGGGGTGTAGGAGGATGTAGAGGAGTTGGTGAGTCTGGTTCTCCAGGCCCTTTAGGTTTGGGAGCTGGAATGATTTTCTTCATTAAAGGAGGCTGCTCAGTGTGGCTGTTTTCCTCTCGCTCCTGCCACTGAGCATAATTATGGTCAAGTGAAGGTGGAAGCACTGCGTTTGGTAACATCCCACTGCTGAAAACAATTGAGTCAACAAATATTTATGGAACTCCTGCAACACAGCTAGACTATACAAAATAGCCATATACTTGACAACATCGGGTCTTGGCCCTATGCACAAGCCGTTCGCAGAATGTAAGAACAAGTCACAGAATTGAAAACTGCCAAAATACATAGGACTTTATTATTTAAAAAAATATAATCTCAATGTATGACTCTTTGGTTAAACTTCTAAAAACAAATAACCCTAATCAAAGAATCAAAAATATGTACTGAATATAAATGTAAGGTATATGGAGAATGATGAGCAGTAGAGAGCACCATGTGAGCTATGAAGGAGAAGCCAACTGTAACAAATCCTACCCCAGGCTCTCTATAGAGCACATGTGTCATACAAATCTACAAGTTACTCCAAATGCCCTAGAACACTATAAACACATAAATAAGGAAAAAACAGACTAAACCAGCACTGAAAAGGTATTTCAACTGATTGACTTTTTAGTATTAAAACCTAGTCTTAAAAAACCCTTTATCTAGAAATGTAAGAACTCTGAGTTCTAGCTGATGAAGGGGACAAAAATTAATACTGAATTTACTTACTTGCTTGATACTTTATTCGGCTCCCAAAACCTGGACTTCTTGACACTGAACCATGGAAAAACACGTTCCATTTGCTAACAGAAAAACAAACACATAAAATGTAAGCACGTGAATATTCATTCGGAAACTACCTAACAACCACGCCTAACTTCACGCCAGCTTCGTGGCAATGAGGATGATTTCAGGCCACCAAGGGAAAGATCCATTGCTCTGGTGACCTCAGCAACTTCCTCCCAAAGAATCAGAGGAACAAATTAAACCAAAAGGTGTCTTATACACATGGCAAAGAAAAATGTAGACAAGAACACATCCATTCTGTTCTTGGGGTAATTATCCACAGATAAGCATTAAAAACATGAACTTTTAATATCATTCACCCGAATGAAGAAGGACTTGACCATGCTGTTGGCTTTTTTAATCTCTGGCTGCCCTCCATCGGAATTAATGGCTGCTTGAATGATCTTCACGATATCATCACTGAACTCCAACTGTATACAAAAACAAAGCATTAATTATTCATAAAACAGTGTGCTCTCAAAACCACCTCCACTGCCCTCCTAAATCATCCAGCTCAGAAATCCAACCAGAAAACAGACACCCCATTTTATTAACACAGTGCAATTTCTTTTTAGCGGAGGCCTGTGGGATTCAGTTCACAGATGCAGGCTAGTAAGGCAAGAATACAAATAAATAAGCTGTGTCATGGTAAGTAATCCAAACAGGGCCACAATTTCTTACTTAGACTAAAATGAATAAGCTATTGAATAGCAAATATGGACTGTGAGATAATAAACGATGGTTTCCTATACATTCTTAAAACCACAGATTAAAAGGCATCTATTACAAATGAATATCCTATATGGAAAGACACATTATTGAGATCGCACAAGGGGCAAACCAATTAATTTCACATGAGAACATTTCCATAAAGTTGTAATCCAAAGATAATTTTCAGAGAACTCAGATGAAAGTCAAAGAACCACTTTAAGACGCTACCTTCCCTATCGTAACCCACTTTCTGAAACACAGAGCTAGAAAATCTCGATACAAATCATTTAATGCTTACACCCACGCCCGTCCCCCAAAGAACCAAGGAAGCTAAATGGGCACTTGAAATTTTGGTACTTGGCTGTAGAGACCTACCACAGAGGTGTAATTCTCTTGGTCCATTTTCCTCTTGACTCCTTCCAGATCTAAAGGCTGCTGATCTTCCTGTTTGCTGACCTCAGTGAGCACCGGGGGGTCAGGGCCCTCTGGGGAGCTGCGGGAAGGGAGACTCTCCTCCGTCTCAGGATTTAAGTCTGGAGGCTTGGCCGCCTGTTGCCAGGAAAGATATGTTACTTTTATCTAACACTGAAAATGAGGCACCTATTCAAATTCTATTAAAATTAATAAAGATGGTTCTGAATGATTCACATTATAAAACCTAAATAACATGAAAAACCTCAGAGATTTCTCAAATGATAGAAAATGAAAATTAAAATGAGCCAGTTATCTAATAGCCTGGCTAGGCTAACTTAGAAGCTTTGCTTGATAACTTCTAAATCTTCTAACTTTTGAACCTAGTATGAAGAACAGAAAGTATCCAGTTTCCTTTGAGTAAGACACAGATGGCAGCTAATATTCCTACTCAAAAAATGGAACTCTATTAAAAGATAAATCAGCAGCCTAGCCCTTAAAGTTCTCCATGTGGTTCTTCCAACATTGTATCTTGTATTCCCAATGACTGGTTTATGGATGTATAGTTTGTAAGTTAAATGGACAAAAAGTAGTCTCTTCAAATTATGCCCTGGTAGCCCACTACCATCATCATAGATTAGGCCACCACTCTCTTTCTGGGCTTACTATTAACCGCCTCCCAGCCTCAGCTCCTGCCTCTAGGCTCAATCATCTCCAATCCATCCTCTCTCTCCAATCAGAATCTTTTTTCTTTTCCCCTTAAAAAGCAACTCTAACCAGGTTACTCTTTTGGGTGAAGTCCTCCACTGGCTGTCCATAGCCTTCAGAATATAAAGGCCAAATTTTTACTATAACAGCAAGGCCTATGAAGATGTGGCCCCTTCGTATTTCTTACCCCAAAGAAAGTCCTACTCTTGGCTCTAAAGATTTTCTTAACAGTTGAACGCCAAAACAAGTAACTCTACAAAATTAAATGAAGACTGAAGCAAAATAAAAATCCCAACCTACCAACCAACCATTCCATTACTAGGTAAAATCCTCCTAAGAACAAAATCAGAAACGAAATGAGAGTTGAGCCGACCTGTCGGTAGCGCAGCAAGTGGCTGGTGGTCCGGGAGTTCAGCAAGGCTGTCAGAACTTGCTTCAGAGATACCTGTAGCTCCCTTTCCAGGGCCAGGCGCCACTCTGCGGGGTGCCGCTCAGTACAGTTCACACATGTGTAGGCCACGCTCTCTGGCAGATTAGACAGAATCTCATACATCTCATCTAGGAAAACAAAAACGTACAATGATGATGTGCTCTGAAGACTAGGAGAGCAGGAAAAGAGTAAACTATTCCATGGGACTTAATATAAAGTTGTATGTTAGGAACAGTATTAAGACTCTAATATTCCATAGGAACTCACACACAGTGATCTCTAGGGGGACATGAATACTAATAATCCAGGATTCGATTCCTGGATAATCAATAGGCTATGGTATCCACAAAAGACAGCAAATAAGTATTTTAAAGGGATGTGTCCAAGATAAACATGCACAAACTTAACACAATGCTTATTCTAGAGACCACAAAAATAAATTTAAAAGACTTCAAATAACAACACTACCATAATTTTACGTTCTAGTACTTTGGGGGCTCTAAGTGCAGCTGTACCAAGAAAGAAGGAAACTGTAATAAAAAGACTCCAACCTTCTGTACCTGAAAGATTCTCACACTTGGAATGGACCCAGCGATCACATTTCCCACATTGCATCATCTTACTCTCATAGTCATCATCATCGTAACACTTATCACACAGAGGGCAGAAGTTTCCTAAGAGAAAAGCAAAAAGTTTTTAGCACAGTTTTGGTTCATATCAATGCCTCGAAGGTCCTTGACGTGCATATTCCAACCTGATCTAAAATGACACTATCTTCTTCTGGAACTACTTACAAATGCCAGCTGGACCTACTACGGAATGTTCATGCAGAATCAGTAGTGTCATTATTCTAAGCTCTTTGAATATCTCACTGGTTTTTTTCTTTAGACCCATTATTAAATGTCTTGAGATGAACTTTACAGATGACATAATAGAAAAAGAATGGGAGAGAGAACTTGGTCTCTTAAACATTCCAAAGAAATGTTAATATTTTTTAAAAGAGGTGAGGATACAGGAGTAAAAAACACAGTTCATTCATACTTTTCCCTTATTCCTAGTGCTTTTACATTAGAGCTCAGAGCAGCACCTCCTAAAATTCAGCACAATGTACAACCTTCATCAATTCACTTTATCCATGATTGTTTTTTACCTAATATGCTTAACATTGATTTGCTTATTTTAAATAACTTCATTAGTGAACTTTATATCATCATTAGCCAATTCCAATAAATGAGTTTAATGTAGTAGTTATTTTTTTTCCCAGCATAACTATTAAAATAAAATGTTTGATTAAGTACCACATAAAATCATTTCTGAAATTATCAAATGTGTAAGTATCTCATTTTGGAAAATACTGACTTAGAGCACTTCATGGTGGTTAGCTTTATAAAAAGTCCCCTTAATTCTTCCCACATAAACTAACAAAACATTTCTAGTTGCTATAATATTGTAAAGAAAAGAGCAAGACCAGGAACTTAGTACATGTGTTTAAATGGTATTCTTGACAAGATGTGTGAGTTTTCATTTCATTCCACTGAACTGAGGGTCCAGCTCACCTCCAAAACACCAAGTACAACCTCTAAAGGTTGACAAAAGTGGCTTTTTTGAAGTACCTTTAGCAAAGAGTTTGGCACAGTCATGGCACAGCGAAAAATCATGAGACCACTGTGCGTCCCACCCTTTGCCTGGAGTTGTGGATCCACAGCTCTTGCAGCGAACGCACTTGGTACAGATCTGGGAAAGAAGAAAAGAAATTCTTTCCTTAGTTTTAATATCCCTTCTTATTTATTTATTTTTTAAATATAATTTATTTTATTATCATTAATTTACAATTACATGTGCAATATTACGATTATTAAACTACCCCTTCATCAGGTCCCCCCCACCAACCCCATTATAGTCACTGTCCATCAGCGTAGTGAGATGCTATAGAATCACTACTTGTCTTCTCTGAGTTGTACTGCCCTCCCCGTGCCCCCCCAACATTACATCCCTTCTTATTTAAAAAATCTCAAATGCAATCAATTTCTAGAGTTGACTTCTCCACTGGAATGGCTTTTCCCAATAATGGGGCAAGGAAGTTGTTACACCAACATCCCCAAGCGAGGCCATTCCTGTCCTAGGCTGTGCACGCCCAAGCCCATGGCCACTCTCTGCAATGGCATGTGTGTGCTCACCCAGACTTTCTTCTTCTTCGTGGGTTTGGTGGGGTAGTTTGGTCCCAGGCACTCAGGGTGATAGCTGTTTCGGCACTTATTACACTCCAGCAGCTGCTGTAAGAAAACAGGCAGAAAGGTGAGCATCACGTCACTTCCACCAGAACACCTAGTACTTTGGACCCCATTTCATATTCCCTACAAGTCAGCACAGCACATCATTTTAAGTATTTAAATTTCCTCATGAATGATTTACTCTCAATTAAAGCATTAGGAGTTATTTCCTGCCAAAGGCACTCAGTGATGAATATTTTTATAAGGTAGATTCGATTTATTTGGGGGCTTTTATCCAATGCCATGAGTTTTGGTATATTCCCAAGGTTAAAAAACAAAAACAGGCCACTGACTGCATCCAATTAAACAGTCAAAATAGACTAAGCCACAGAGAAAAAATACACAAAACCTAAATTAAAAGGCTGAAGCAGAGATGGGGAGGAATACTCTCAGGAGTCACTTTCCTCAGTTTGGTACCTTTGTAGCCTGGTGCTGCCTTCCACACACGTGACAGAACTTGCAGCGGCGACAACACCAATTTTCCAGCTGGTCCTCCAGGGGGCGCTCGCTCTCCTCTAAACAAAACTTGTGGAAGGGCTCACAACAGACTTGGCAATACACAAACTACGATAAGATGGGAACAGAAGTTGTCAAATAACATGGAGGAGTTATCAAACCAATCCTACTTACATTTCAGGCTTTAGGAGTCCAGTGGTAAATAAATATATTTTATTCAATATATATTCATAAAGCAGTGACTAGTAAAAGAAAAAAGGCGCAATATTGGGCACTCCAAGAGATTCAGGAAACTGAAGTGGTGATAACAGTTGAATATAAAGTAACAAAATAAATATAATCCAAGATTTAACTGAATGTGGTAAGTATCATAAGACAGGTATAAACAAAGAGCTATGAGAATGTAAGAGTGGGATGGGAGGAAAGGGAGGGTTTTAAAGGTTTTCTACACTAAACAATTATGAAGCTCTTGTTTGTCCTTCCTACCTCTACTTTTAGAATTGTTATTTTCATAAAAGGATTTTTAAAAATTCAAGTAAGGATGACCCAGAATTTTCTTTTGCCATAAAAGAATTACTGGGACAACTGGTACACCTAAATAAAGTCTATAGATAAAGTAATGGTAATGTACCAATGTCAATGTGCCAACATTAATTTCCTAACACACTTATCTAGGACAATGTCTGGTTTTAGGAAATAAATGCTAAACTATTTAGAGGTGAAAGGGCACATGTCTGCAACTTGCTCTCAAATTTTTAGAAAAAAATGTGTCTACATATAAAATGGGCATATACATTTATTTCTTATTTTGTAAAATACTGACACACAAAGAGAAAAGAACAAAGCAAATGAAAAGGAGTATGATTTGGGGAATTGCAGTAAAGAGTATATGAAAATTCTTTGTAGCATTCTTGTAACTTTTCTGGAAATCTGAAGTCATGCCAACTCAAAAAGTTTTTAAAAACTCAAATGAAAGAATTCATCAAGCAGGTTATGCCTTTTGAGTGCAATGCGGGCAGTGGGCTATTCATTTTCTGACTCAGTTTTTAGGAATCCTGTGGGATTGCTGTGTGCAACTACACACTTTAAATTAGAGCAATTATACTCTGAGAAAAGCCCTGCTTTATCACACAAGTGGAAGGACTGTGCTCCACAGGTTATTCCCATGGGTAGCATATGTATGTATGCAAAGACTTCATTCATGTAGGAAAAGACACACGGTACACTCCTGACACTTGTGGACTGAATATTCTCAGTCTCAATGATACCTAATGAACCCCAGCACTTAGAACAATATACTGCTCATAACCGGCACTAAGAAAGTATTAATGACTGAATACTAGGCAATAATTTGTAATCTTGTTAATGCATTATTTAATGTAGCAAGTGGGCAGGACTGAATCTCTTAGCTAGCGAGTGAGTCTCACTGATGGCTCAACATCTAGATTACAACCTGGCTTTGGATTTTCTTTATGACCTTAGAATACCAATGTGATAAATAATAAGCTAAGGAAGTATTCCGGAATTGAGTATGAATGACAAACTACTGCGTCCAATACAATTCCTCCAAAAGTTGGCCTACCTTTCTCTTTCTTATTGTAAAGATGGCACATACTACAAAAAACTCAAAAAAGTATATATAGAAAGGTTTATTATATATATGCATTATATATACACATATATACACCTACATATATGTGTTTGATGATTTATCTAGTTACATATATCCTTAAGATAAATGCTTGGAGTGCAACTGCTGAGTTAGAGGGTATAACCACTTTAAAGACAAATACATATTTCCAAAACAGTCCCCTCAGAAAGAAAGACTGTACCTAATTTAGATTTCCACCAACAGAAAGTCCCCATTTAAATTCCAGTTTTTGGTCACTGAAAGGCTTAACCCCTCTCTCCTACACACCATGTTTTAATTTTTCATCTTGTGAATCATACATTCCTGTCCTTAGCCTATTTTTTTTGCTGGCTGTTATTCCCTTTCTTATTAATTGCTAAAAGCTCTTTATAGACAAGGGGATTTTGATATTCAATTATAAAACCACCATCAACAGCATGTCTTTTTCTAGAACAATGCATCACTTTTTCCATGTTTGGACATCTAGCAGAAAAACCAAACTCCATTAAAGAGTGAATTTAAGAGATGAGACTACTCAACTGTTCACACACTCAGTAACTCTGCTACTCTGATAAGAAGCAGACTCCTTCCTAAAATTACTAAATAACTTCTCTATAGCATTTCATTAGCTGGTCTAAACAGGCGACAGTACCTGCTGTATACCAACAAAACAGAATATAGTGATTTTTTTCATCAGAGCAAAATAATCTACCATTAAATTTTCTGGGGTATCAAGCAGCAGGATATCTTACCTCTACATGCCCACTACTGGCACAGAGAAAGCAAACCACCCTGGGTGTTATAGGAAGAGAGGTCAAGATTCCCAAGCCTCCCATCTCCCACACATTTTCTGCTTCGCAATCCTCCTGGGAAGACAGAAAGATCATTTATGGAAGTTTTAAAATGACACAATTTCGGACTGAAAATAAGGATGAAAAATATAAAATTAGAGTGACACCAGAATGTCAAGAATACTTCATTTCAATGAGTTCAAAAATGACTGCTGACAACATTTTTAAATCTCAGACACAAACTGTTAAAAGGCTCAGCTATCAGTTCAATTCATGTCAACTGTAATGCAAAGATATACTGAGACTGAACTTGCCTGAGTTTTGCTGATATAAGCCATCATCATGGTTTGATAATGCCTATGTGAAAGAATATATCCTCAGATGCTAAAGAATCTCACCTAAATGCACATTATTGCTCAGGATGGGCAGAAGTGTTTCAACACCCATGTTTTTCACTCAGTTCACAAACAGTGACCTCAAAACACTGCCCGAAGTTCTCAAACACTTGAACCCACCTATTAACCCATCGTTCCCCCACTTGGTGCTGAATTTCCTCTTTTCACATCTTTTGGACACATCATTTTTTAATTGAAAGCCTTATTTAAAGACACTCAGTATACTACGTGGTTCCTGACACTTTTTTTACCTTAAAGTCCACTCTGATCCTGTGGACTCCATCTGCTGGGATTTTTTGCTTAGAACTGTTGCCAGTGGAGAGAGTGCTGAGGATGTTCAAAGTGCCTGCGTTCTCCTGCTTACTGACTGCAGGTGGTTTTTCCTACAGAGACAGAAAATGGATAAAGAACAAAACCACATCCCACCAGCCTTCACTTTTCTAACAGATAATATAAATGACAAATCTTATTAACAGATCTGGAAAACATGTTTCCAAAAATAAGCATCCTATAGAAACAGAGAAGTAATCTTCAGAAGATATTTTTTTCCACTGAAGCATTTGATTCGCATGTATGAATTATATCCCTAGAAAAGGAATTCCAGGATTTTACCTCCGGTGCTTTCGTCTTGCTACTTCATGGTCCACGAAACCAGCTAAGGTTGTCAGCACAATGAAACTAAACTGATGGGAAGGGAGCAGGTAATTCTGCCATTTTTCTAGATCTTCGAGCTGCACATCAAATTTTGGGCTGACCACTCCACACCTGTGTAACCTGCCTCTTGAGGTTCACAATTTTTCCACCTCTGTGATCATCAATGATTGCAAATTTGCTAATGTATCATGCTTCATTACCATGGTTAGAAACTGGAAGACGACTCTGGAGCACGGCAATGAGCGCCTGGCATTCACTGCCTGTCTTTTCAGTATCACTGAGGCTCTTGACAACATCAGCCAGGACATTCATGGGCACAATTAAGGTGGCAAGGAAAGATGGCGGAAACAGCCAGACGATTCTTAAAGACCTATCTCTCCCCCCACATTGTTAGGAAAGGTGAGTGTGGTAGACAACTACCATTATAGGATGTTGAGGGCAAAAAACAATTATGCTAAGCGGCCTGCACCATAATCATAAGCACGGAGGGCTAGAAAGAAGGGAAGAACAAGGGGAAAGCGACCAAGAAATGAGCTAAGCCTAAACCTCAAGTTTGTTAATTTGAAAAAACTTCACTGCCATCTACTTCGAAGCAGAAATACAGTTTCACTCAATCAATCACATAAACGTCAAGCGTAAGGCTATTTCCCTACAGAACAGGACACATCCCTGAGAAATGGCACAGAAGCAAATCTCTTCTCACCTTTTCTTTCGGTTTTTGTTTTACGGGAATACTGGGGCGAGGAGCCACTTTTTTCTGCTTGCTTTGTTCTGGACCTGAGGAATTCAAAATAATGCAGTCAGATGCTACTAAGCTTACAGTTGATGCTAAATATAATGACAACGGTAAGACTGATTGATCTGTGAAAAGAAAGGGGCATTAGAAAGCACAAAAACTACTTAAACCGTAGGCTTGAAAGAGGAAATTAAGACAGTATCTCCAACTTAACTGGTTTTCTGCTCCTACTTCTTTATTATTATATGACGGTTAAAGGAGAGCTAATTTTCTGGCACCAAAGCCTTAGAACGATACATTTCCGGTTTCCCAAGTCTGCTTAAGACGCCAGGGTTCTCTTCTGGGACACATGCTCAGCAGCTCCTCCTGCCTTCCTTACTCACCTGACTCTGGCAGTGGAGGCTGCTTCTTCTTGGGCTCACTGGGAGTGGTTTTGGGAACTTCTTTCCTGGACGGCGCTGTGCTGGGTGGCTGTGGGGGAACAGCTGGCACTGGCTGGGAGGCCTGCTTGCTGGACTTCCTAGAAGCTGGAGTGGTGACTTGTTTGGATTCAGGCCCTGGGGCAGAGGCGTTCCCTTCTTCACTCTTTTCCTCAACGGGCTTTCGAGGCGGAGGCTCACTATTGCTTTTCTTGGGGGCAGGATCCTCTCTGGCTGATGGGGTAGGTTTCTGACTGGGGTCCACCACGTTCTTCACAATGCTCTCTTTGCTCTCTTTCTTTTCACTGGTCTTAGACTTTTTCTCTTTCTTTTTCACAGCTAGGGAAAAAGAAACCCACCAAGATTATTTATCTATATGTGAGGAAAATTTTATCTACAATAGAATAGAGGGATGTACCATAATCCTATTCTCAGTTTTCTGCAGCTGAAGTTGACAATGAAAGGCTCAAGAAAGTTAATGCCAAGTTGGTCAGGTGAACAGGTACACTTTTAGTGCTCTAGGAAATGGAACAGACTATAATTTTTATATAAATTTAAAAAACCTTTTATTATGGAATATTTGAAACATACTCCAAGGTAAAGGGAATAGTAAAATGAACTGTCACATACTTATCGCCCAGCTTCAAAAACCCATCAATTCCTTGGGAAAGGGCAGTGCTTAAACAACAAGCCAAAACTAGTCTTCTCTTTACAACTAGGTGTGTATGACTACATGACATTAAAGCAGAAGCATTTTAGGGAAGGTCTTTTTACAACACTACCTTTTGCTTGCTTCTGAAGGTAGGCTTTCGAAGGCATCCATTGCAGATTCTGACATTTTCTCATCCTAGGATAAGAAGGGATACCATAAATTAAATTACATTTAGAAAAGAAGCAACTAAAACAAGTGTTAATGTGTCTGTAAGAACCTGTGCACCTTCATTCAGGCTCACTTTGAGAAAAAGAGGGTTGCTTCTTATTCAGATTAAACCCAAGCCTTTGAATCCTTCAGTCAGCAATTTTACCTATCTGCAGGATGCAGAAGAAGCAAGTATCAAATTATACCTGCAGTGGGACTCAAACTTCTTGTGCCCAGTACTGACAGGCACCCACCCACTCAAAAGTAATCAGTATTTCTTGAAGTCAAAGCAGTTCTGCTCCCTTATGAGATTAATATTTATGTAGTAATCGGAATACAAAATGGACTAAAATCACCTAACAAATCCTTTCTCTTCCACTACTATGCTATAGGTCTATCTCTGGGTTTTGATATATATTCCACCCCTCAATTTAGTGAAACTCAAACTTAATTTGAAACTATCAATTGAAATATAAAAAGTCAATTTCAACCCCTAAATTCAGTAGCACAATTTTACCTTGTTTACCTTATTACCATGTAACTTTCTGCTGATCTGTGAACTGTCTCACTTCTTTCCACTAATAGGACTGAGAGAAAAGTCTTAAGGCCAAACTAAACCTAGATCATTTTCTCCTAGAAATGGTCTCCCCTGAAGTAAATAATGTAGCATTTTTCCCACTATGTTTCATGTTATTCATTCATTCAGCAAAAATCTACTGATAATATCTGTTCCTTGTGCCAGGTACTTTATGAGATGCTTAACTGCCAGTATTTCTGTTGGTGCAACTGTCTTGATCCGTTTTAAACAAATTATCCCAGAGTGCAGAATGTGCATCACAGACTGACTGGAAAAGGGGAGGAAAGGCAAAATACTCAAAGCTTCCATATCCAAGACTCCATATGCATGAGAACATTCTGAGAGTGAGGGAGCACAGATTTACACAAGGTATCACCCACGCTTCTTCAACACCACAAAGGTAATTTCAGTTGACCTAGTAAACATTATGCCTGAACTTGTCACTCTTTAAGTAGAAACCCTCCAAAGCTGCGCTGATAGGGCAGTCACTAGGCACACGTGCCTATTTAAGATTTAACTCAACTAAAACAACATGAAATTAAAAACACAGCTCTCCAGTCACACCAACCACATTTCAGTGCTCCACAGCCGCCCTGGGCTCATGGCTACGACACGGAACAGAGCAGGGAGAGAACATTTCCACCACCTCCCAGCAGACAGCGTTGCTCCAGAGTGCTCCTTCCTTAAGCATGCCCAGCGCTAGCCGCACCACAAAACCCGGCTCTGCAACTGATCGGGCACTCAAGGAGACTCAATCCAACCACATGCGGTTTCCCGATGCACCTCTGCAACACCTCCACATAAATGAGCAAAAGTCACGCCAAGCGTGGGAGCCGCAGGGGAGGGCGCCCACTCACTTGCAACACTGTTTCTTTATGTTGCGGCCACCGAACTTGGGCTTGTCCAGGCAGTTGGTACACACGCCACAGTCCTCGGGCACCTGGCAGCCGGGACACTGCCCACAGCGCCTTGATCGCCGTCCTTTCTTTACAGGAGGTTCCTGCGGCGCCTTGTTTCTGGTGACAGGTTTAATTGGTTTGATGGGTGGAGCAAGAGGTTCAGCATCTTCTGAGCCAGCAATTGATGACTTGTCTGTTAAAGAAACTGTTGTTAGCTCTGAGGAAGCAACCAACTCCTTCTTGCGAGTACAGGCGAAGATCCTCAAAATCCACTCGCTATTATATACACTCAAACCTCGTTTTAATTGGGACTCCAAAAATGAAATACATTATAATAAAAGTATTCACAAGCACAACTCAGAGCCTGTTTTTAATAATTATTTCCATGCTTTAGAATGACTCTAACTTGCGCTTTTACAAATCCCAACACTGAAAACAAAACATCTAACCTAAAGTCAAGAGTATGAATTGAATGCTTCCGAAGACGCTCCAAACCTGCGAGACACAAGACTCTGACAGTCAGCTTGGCTCAAGGACTTCCCAGGAGCCTTGCCAAGCTTTCTTAAACTGCATGGCATCTAGAAAAATTCTGCCCCGGCTTCTGACCCTCTCTCTTTCACTGGGGTCAGACTTGCATAGCAGTCTGACAGCTCTCCTACCCTTCCCTGGCTCCCCTGCCATTTTTTCTCTCAAGCACTTTCTCCGTGAGAATCCTTGCACATTTGACCTCCCCATACTGTCTGTTTCTTGGACAACCTGGACTAACACACCTGGTGCTACGAAGAGCCTTGTAGGCAACCCCAGGACAGATGAGGAGCAAAAAACTGAACGTGTGCTCTGACATCGAGGCTGACATCCCTAACCTACCATCATTCCCCATGGAAGACAAAATCTTTTCTCGTTCTTCCCATGGTAAGGCACTCAGGGTGGGCATGTCATCAGGAAATACAGCTCGTTTTCGGCCCAGAGCAACAGCAGCTCTTCTGCAAACGTGTTTAATCCGGGGTCCGCGCACAGACGTCTCCGATGAGTCACTTTCTTGACCCTGGTATGAGGCAAGCCGAACACAAACAGTAACGGGCATACATATTGAAAACATAATTAAATGAAGCCAAGACATAGTTGATTAGCTTACTATAATCGAGAACAACATATACAACTCTAATTGTGCCCAGAGCTGATATGCCATATCAGTATACAGAAACCAATTAATTCTGCATCTTAAAATTAGCATGAAAAAAAAGAGACTTCTAATCAAAAAAACAGAAACAGACTAAGCTTCTATTCCCAATGATATGAGCTCTTTAAAATTCCCCTCAAAATTCAAGCTGCCAGTTTGTATTATTAAAAAGTTCAGTCTGGAGTGAACAGGTCTTATCTAACCACAGACTACTTATATCTCCCTGATCAACAGAGAAGGAGGGGGAAATTAACTATAAATGGAAGTATAAAAGGCCATGGCTCTAAACAGAGATTTCCACATTTTAAAGAGCCACCTCTCCTATTACTAAGAGGCCAACCCCAAAAACATCCAAAATAGTATCAGAAATAAGAAATAAGTCTCATCATATTCCTTCTAGAGCTCTTAACTGGAAGAATTCCTAAATGTAAATATGACCCTAGGTTGAAAACCGAAGCCTCTGGTCATCTTAACCTAACTTGGGATGTTGGCATAAACATGCATCTACTACATGACAATTTTTAAAAAGAATTTTTAAAGAACAGCAGGTTTTTTCCAAAAAGGCCAGTGCCTAGCTCACTTTGTAAATATAACACTGTTCTTTGTAAAAACTTGTCATCATCTTAACTGAATTCCACAGAGCTTTCATGTCCCACAGCGTATGGCTAAGTGCTTCTCTCATTAGCGTTCTGCAAACACCTTTCTCTACTGCTTCATCACTCAGTACTCAGGAAAAAAACTTGCCCCCCCCCCACCATGTTCTCTATAGTAAACATCAGTGAGACAATTTGACTACAAAATGCACCTCGAAACTTACATCACAGATTCCATTACTCCAAACCCCTTAAGTACAAACAACTCAGCATTCAACTACCTTTCAGTCTTGATTTGACACTTTTCTATGCATACCAAGTTCTCAAATCTGTTTTATATGTTTACATCTCTATCCTCTGCTTAGAATGTTCTCCCCTATCATTTTCTACCTGTCAAAATGCTACCAGTCCTTAAAAGCCCTTTCCATGTGCCACCCACCTCCTCCACCCTCTTCCTGATTCCTATGAGGTAACTAAACATTTTACCCTAAAACTTGCTCATTGAAGGGACTTGATAAACGGTTAAGTTTAATAGGTAAGATGGAAAAGAGTACCTGTGCTTTGGGCTGGTCAGTTTGTTTGAGACTCTTGCTCTTCTCAATCTTGCAGAGCTGGGCTTTGGCCTTTTTTAGGAGGCTGGCAACCCTCTTGTCAGTCATTGGAAGCTTGTCTGCCTGAGCCAACATGGAGCCTATGGAGGAAGTGGAATGTTTAACAGTGCTAGATGAAGGAGTGGAAAGGCAGAGGGTTTTCTCCTTCTCCAGGGAAGGGGCAGTTGGGCCGAGGTCCAAGTTGTTTTTTTCCAGATTTCCTCTCCCTTTCTTTATAAGTATTTTGGTTTTGACAGCTGTATCCCCAAGAGTCACAGAAGCAGTATCAGTCCCGGAATCAAGCGATGAAGACTTCTTCCGCCCTGTGGCTTTCTTGGCGGAAGATGAAGTGGCAACATCTTCACCAACAACCTTCTCTTTGGAAACCCTACCCACGGGATACAAAGCAGAACTACTCTGAATTTCTGATCCCTTTTTCCTTTTCTCTTTCCTGGAGCCCCGCTTATTCTCTTTTTCTCTCTCCCGGTCCCTCTCTCTACTCTTGTCCTTCTCCACACTCTTGTCAGCATCTCGATCTTTGGACAGCTCCTCGGGGGCCTTGTCTTTATTTCTCCCTCTTTCAGTCTGCGAGCCTGGGGTGAACCACGGGAAGAGCGGTGCAGGGCCCCCGGACGCAAACGGCTCCGCGGGGGCACCAGCCTGCTTCCTCGGCCTCGGGTTCTTCTCTGCGGAGTCCCCAGACTGAGTCAGGGAATGAGAAGGAAAAGTGAAAGTTGGGTTTAAGGCACTAGTGGCAAGAGAACCAACAGAAATGCTTAACGAGGAGGAGACAGAAGACGGTGGGGTGAGAGGTGACAGCTCGGAGGCACTAAGCCTTCCGCTCCTCGTCCTCATGGAGTGAGAGGGGGACCTCGGCTCAGAGCGAATGGGGCTAAACACTTTCCTTTTCCGCTTTCTGTTAGATACTCCTGAGGAAGATGTTCCAGCAGAAGTTCGATTACCAGGCAAGGTCACAGACTCAAATATTCTCGAGTGAGCCTCGCTCGGAGTAAATCTCGGAGCTCGGAGGAGCGGGCTCCTTTTGTGCATATCGAACCTGGTTCCGGAGTGGAGTGGCGAGAACAAGCGGGCCGAGGCGGCAGGACCCGCTGCGGAAAACCCCGACGCGAAGCCGACGTCCTCGGGCGTGAGCGGAGGGGGCCGGAAGTTATCAAAGATCGGTTTGCGGATGAGACCTTCTTTGGCATACTTTGCGGAGGAAAAGTACTGCGGCTCTGACCGCGAGTGCTTCAGGGAAGTCCAGCGGAAAGTCGGCTCCCGCAGGATGGACTTGCGCTTGCCCTGCATGGGCGCGGCGGACGCGGGCAGGAAAGGCGATGCCAGCGGGATGGTGGGCGGCAGGAGCCACGGGGCATGGTCGGCGACGCCTGGTGCGGGCTGCAGCGGCGGCGGCGGCGTGAGCAGCGGCGGCGGCGGGGACGCCGAGCTCGGCTGCGGGGGCGCGCTCTGCAGGGCCGGCAGCTTCCGGGCCGCTCTGGAGCCGAAGCTCCTCTCCGACGCCGAGTACCTCCTGCTCCGCCGGTCGTTGCTGTCGTCGCCGGGGGGCTGGGAGAGTGGCAGCGGTGCGTGCGTCTCGGCGGCCTCGCTCCGCTTCTCGGGAAGCCCCTGCATCTCCTCGGAGGCCTGGGAATCCGAGGACGTGTCCACGCTGGGGCTGCTGGATCGGGAGGAGTCCGAGGACATTTGAGACGAGTGCTGAGAAGCTGCACTTGACTTCTCCGAGGAGCCGCAGGATGCTGCGCTGAACCGACTGTTCGGTGTAGACTCTAGCCGGGCAATTTTAATGGGAGGGTCATAATCCTCGTCCTCAATAAAGCGCCGAGGGGTTTTAATGATCCGCGAGGAGATGGCACTGACGACGGGCATAATGAACTGCCGGATGTGTTTGACCTGGGTCTTCGCCTTTCTCCCTTGCAGCTGCGCTGCTGCCTTTTCAATTTTCTTCTGAGCCCCCTTCCTGGCCCTCTGCAAGAGCTGCTTAGCAATTGTTGCATCTGTCCTTTTGGAAGAAGGAATAATCCTAACCGGCTTAATCCTTCGAGGGCTCTGTCTGACTACCATCTGATCTTCCTTTGTGAGTGGAGGTGTTCCTTCCTTGTCTTTCCTGACCTTCTGGGGCTTTTCCAGTTCGGAGTTAATGAGGAGACCCGGCGGGGTCTTGATCCTCTCAGTTGATGGAGGCCTTCCTCGCCGACGTACAATCTGTACCCCCTTCCTTCCTATTTGAAGCTTCCCTGTCTTAAACTTAGACTTGAGAGGAGAGAGTTTACCTGCTCTTAATTTTTTAATCTTTGTGGCTTGCTGAAATGTAGCAGAAGGTGTCCGCTTAATTTTTTTCAGGCTATCTTCTTTGTTTCCCTTTGGTAACTCTGAAATGTCCTTTCCGTGTGTTATTTTGATTTTTACTCCAGGGAAGGTGGGAGGTCTTCCTCTCTTCTTTTCGATACTTTTAGAATCTTTCTTCTTGATCTTATCTCCAGATTTGGTCTCTGACTTACTTAGAGGGGAAAACACAGATGGATCTGAGAGGATAGCTGAATTTCGGTCAGAGCCACTTCTAGGTCTCCCACGAGGTTTTCGAGGACTAGTTTTAACTGTGTACAGAAATTAAACAACGAAGAGCATATATTTAGCTTTGTAGTTTAGGTCTTAACTAAGCTGAATATAATTTAGCACAAGCCATTTGTACTGAACTCTACTTGGGTCTAATGAGGCAATAAAACATCTTAATCGTGCTCAGTCTAAAAACCTGCCTCAAGGAAATCAAGTAAGTAACACTGTACCTAAAAGAACATTTAACTGCCTTTCTGATAGAAAAACTGAGATAGTAATAAGAGGTTTTCAACCCAGCAATTACTATACAAAACTGGTCTTCCTACAACTTTAGGTGAGCAAGAAGGTTTTTTTCTCAATTCAAAAAATGTGTTTAAAAAAAAAATCTGTACTACTTTTTCTGTATCCTAGCCACCAAGATTAACATTTGGGAACATGTTTATAGCAAGTCATCCCATCTATTCAATTCGGAATTTTGGCTTTAATACATTTGAACAAGGTACTCTGAAATCAATGGTGTACCAACTTCTATAGGAAAAGGCTCCTGGGCAGCTCCACTTCCTGTATTTTCAATCTGTTTTGCCAAAGTAATCTAAGAAAGTTTGACCAAACAAAAAATATTCATTCATGAGACATCAGAATAAGATCACTGAACTCAGTGGCATGTGAACTAATCAGTGAGGTGACACAATGATGTGTCCATTAATCTAGTCCCCTACCTACAGGTTCTTGACTAGTTAGTCCCAAGTTACAAAAAAGATTTAACCTCAACTGAGGTCAAGAGCAAACCAACAATTAATTACATCAGCTTTCTTCTAATCTAAATAAAAGGAATTTACCAATTTATAAATCAACTCAATTTGCTAATCAAGAGACTTATGAAAACAAGGCTGTTTCTAAAATTCTTTGTATAAACCTATATTTTCTAATGTATTAATAGTTGGCTAGCCTCTCTCATACCTTCTCTTCCTGCATGCCTTTTCAATGTCTTACATGACTCAACATTGTTTTGAGAATAAAACCTCCCCTAACAGGCACCAAAAGAGATTTATGCCATTATGATGAACATTTCAGACTTGGAACAAACTTTCTCAGAACAGAAATCTACAAAGGTCTTACTGTTGAGCTTTCTAAATATAAATGCTTTTCTCACCAAGTAACTTGAGACTTCTCTTAATAGATTAAAGATTCACAAATCCATTCTGAATATATACTAATTATAACAAAAGTAATGGACTAGGAGAGCAGAGAAACTGTTTCATTTCTTAAATAATGAAGCATATCCAGATGGTTTAACAGAAAGAAATAAAAAACAAGACAACATCCATGGTAGACTGACAGCCAAGAAAAAAACAAGAGGAAACCAACAAGAAAGTTGTGAATTAACAAAATAAACTCCTACCCAGAAATACACATCACAAGATTCCTTATCATCATAGTAGATGAACCTGGCCACTTATAGGGGTTTTATTAATTCTGATAACCTCTGCTATCCAACTTTTAAAAGAAGCTTTTATGGACAAGTAGAAAAAGCAGACCAGGAAAGAGTCCGGCTCTTGCTGCTAACTTCCATAATCCACAACACAATCAAAGAACTTGCAAATCAGTTTCACATAATTGTCTGTCATGTATTTTTCTGGGCTTCATTTTGGTATCTATAAATGAAGAGATTACACCAAATGATCCTTAAAATCACTTTCCAATATGAAGTTTTAAGATTTCATCACATGTTAAAGAGAACACTGCTACTTTCTAAATGGCTCAGATACTGGGTTACCACTGGCTAACTCCTCCCAACTAGAATGGCAATACCACCACTGTTTGGGAGAGGAAGAGTTGTCAACTTAGTGCTTGAATTAGATTACTATATCACGTGTGATGACTCTAAAATGAAACCCAAATGCTAACAAACATTACAAACTAAGTCAGTGTCAGAGAGCAAGAACTGCCAACATCACATTTAACTAGTTTGTCTACCAACAGAAAATCATACAAGAAGTCGGAATGGCAGCATAACTGGGGATTGTTTTTTTCACCAGAAGACCTACAGCCCTCTCCTACATAGACCAGAATTCTGAAAGCCATTAAACATTATTTCCCCTGAGGAGCGTCTCTCAGGAAATTGCTGTTAACTAGAATTTCAAGACATGTTCCATTCTAAATGGAAACATCACCATATCATTTTTATTTTCTTTATTTTAATATAGCCTTTCTAGGATCAGGTAAAATAGTTTCATACGGTGCCAAAATTTAATTTTAGTTCTTTGACAACAGTAGACCAAATTTCACCTGTAAAAAACAACAGCCAAATTGTTCCCACAGTCATATATATTACCATATAATTCAAAATACAGAAATCTGAAGATGCTCTTAGCAGGTTAATTTCAATTTGTCTACCAGGTTTTCCAATCAATCATTCCATGGAAATCTACCCACCATGCCTCAAGGCGTTCCCATAGAGAAGCGTCATAAAGAATAAGCCAAAAGTGGCCTGACAGAGGAGAGTCTATCTAGTTCACAAGCCATTTCCTATTTAGTGTGAGGAACAGTGAAGGATGCACGAAAAAATCCCAACATTTAAGACCATCCTTTGCATGCAAAGAAGGCAAGGGGAAGCCACAGTCTCTTAACAAACAAAACTTAAAGGCACCATGTGCTTAATTGGCCATACCTGAAGGAGACCTTGTGGGGCTTCGTACTCTGACTTCTTCATCTGAGCCAAAACCTAAGAACTGCTCATCCTACAACAGAGGAAAATTATTGTAAAATCAGAAACAAAAACATGAATATGAACAGATCCCAAAGAAAACGCCCAGAGGAGACACAAATGAATTTGGAAAATTAGCTTCTATATATATTCATCATCAATCATATGGTTATTATAAAATAACTAAGATTGAAATAAATGGGCCCAGCCGTACAGCTTCATTACAGACAAACAGGAGCTGTGTAGTGATTGAACAATGCATCGAAATGTCATCTTTGGTGCATAGTACACAGGGGATAGTCCTAAATCTCAAACTATAGATACAGCCCAAAATGGATAAAAAAAACTAATTCAAGTCAGTCAGTCAGTATAATGGCAGAAGTTTATACAGCCCCAATAAAACAAACAAATCTTTTCAACACGTAGTTAAGTCTACGGACACATAAAGAATAACATAAATAGTATCATCAACTCTTGTCTACTAGAAGTTAATAGAGACTGAAATTGCCATAAGTGTCAGTTCCTTAACTCAGGAATTGACATTCAGATGTGATTTCTGTACATTTGAGATCCAAAGATTCTCAACATGCATTTTATGGCATCATTTAAAAATGCCCTGTGATAAGAGACTTAATGGTGGGCAGCAGCGTTTGTGACAGTGATCATGAACTGACCACATACAGGGTGAAATGCATTCAAGAACAACTTAAGTAGAGAAGCCCCTTATTCTTAGTTACAGGTGGAAAAGGCAAAAGGCAAAAACCTCTCCTTACCTACAACTTTTCACCTGCCCTTAATACTACTAAGGACTTAACGCTATTTTGGACAAGTTCTCAAGAAAAACAGTCTATTTAAACAAACTGATTAGTTAGAAATTCACTGATTCAGAGACTGAGTTCTTTCCAAAGATACAGAGATAGAGTTTCTGATTCCAGAAATAAGATCCACATAAAACAAGACCAAAATAAGGAATGAAAGACAGATTTTCTTGAACCTCCAATTTATAATAAGCCCCAAACTAAGTTTCAACAATGAAAGTCCCCAAATTTTCCTCTCAAGAGCAAAGACCGCATGTATGTGGAAAACATCTGTGGATTTTCTGAAGGGCTGTTTCCCCAGTTAGTTTAAAGCTAGAGTCAGGTGCTATTCTGTTTAACTACTTATGAACCAGGAAGAGATGAAAAAATACACGCAACCTGATATACATGCAACTGGCAGGTTCGGCTCTTAAATTTCAGTGCTTTTGAGGAGCAAATGTTTCAGGCCAAGACTGCACAGCACACAATTGAGAGACAATTCTTACTTAGACCTAAAAAGATTTTTGCCCTGAGATTGCTAAAATCATTGAAGTATTTAACTGTTTAAGAATATACTGAATTTATCCTCTCCAGAGATTTGTTTGAAAAACACTAGAATTCTTAAGAATCTATTAAACAAAAACCTAAGGAGTACATATTATATAGTACTTTATGCACTGTGTCTGCTTTCAGCATTAAATAAAATTTAAAGTGAACTATTATTGTGAACATCACTTGTGAATAAAAAAGAAATCCCTTTATCTTAAAACAAACTAGGACAACCTCAGACATAGGGCTTAACCCCAAATAAATTTCTCGAATTATTTTTCAGTATTTACACTTGTAATCTAGAAAAAAAGAAAGTGAAAAAGAAGTAGGTCACAAAAAAATAAACTCTAACTCACAAGACCCAATTAATCCAAAAACTTATTACAATAATGGAAATTTCATATCATTAATTTCTAAAATGTACTTTGAGGCATAAAAAAAGACATTTAAAATAGTAATCCTAAAATGTACTTTGAGAAAAAAAGCAGACAAATGAAATAGGCCATGGCACATTGCCTCAAATGCTGTAAAAAAATCAGTGTCAGAATTTTAGAGGCCAGTCCAATCCTCTCATTTGTGGGCATGTGACTCCAGTGAGCAGAGGAAGGACTAGCTTGATGTCTCATTTCTGGCACTTACAGGCTATGATATTGGACAAGTCACTTACTATTTTTATATCTTGATTTCTTTATTTATTGGAGTGGTGTAAGTTATGTAAATTATGTCATTTATGTAAAGTCACTCTCAGAAAACTGTGAGGCAACATCTACACTGTAGTTCTTATTATTTTTTTACCTTTAAAAAATCTAATTTATTTAATTCTAAGTTTATATCATTTCATTTTTTTTATTTTGGTATCATTAATCTACAAGTACATGTGCAACATTATGGTTACTAGACTCCCCACATCATCAAGTCCCCACCACATACCCCATTACAGTCACTGTCCATCAGCATAGTGAGATGCTATAGAATCACTACTTGTCTTCTCTGAGTTGTACAGCCCTCCCCGTGCCCCCCCACTACATTATGTCTGCTAATTGTAATGGCCCTTTTTCCCTCTTGTCCCTCCCTTCCCACCCATCCTCCCCAGTCCCTTTCCCTTTGGTAACTGTTAGTCCATTCTTGGGTTCTGTGAGTCTGCTGCTGTTTTGTTCCTTCAGTTTTTTTCTTTGTTCTTATACTCCACATATGAGTGAAACCATTTGATACTTGTCTTTTTCCTCCTGGCTTATTTCACTGAGCATAATACCCTCTAGCTCCATCCATGTTGTTGCAAATGGTAGGATTTGTTTTCTTATGGCTGCATAATATTCCATTGTGTATATGTACCACCTCTTCTTTATCCATTCATCTACTGATGGACACTTAGGTTGCTTCCATTTCTTGGCTATTGTAAATAGTGCTGCAATAAACATAGGGGTGCATATGTCTTTTTCAAACTGGGCTGCTGCATTCTTAGGGTAAATTCCTAGGAGTGGAATTCCTGGGTCAAATGATATTTCTATTTTGAGTCTTTTGAGGAACCTCCATACTGCTTTCCACAATGGTTGCACTAATTTACATTCCCACCAGCAGTGTAGGAGGGTTCCCCTTTTCCCACATCCTTGCCAACATTTGCTGTTGTGTTTTGGATGGTAGTCATCCTTACTGGTGTGAGGTGATATCTCATTGTGGTTTTAATTTGCATTTCTCTGATGATTAGCAATGTGGAGCATCTTTTCATGTGCCTGTTGGTCATCTGAATTTCTTCTTTGGGTAAGTGTCTGTTCAGCTCCTCTGCCCATTTTTTAATTGGCTTATTTGCTTTTTATTTGTTGAGGTGCGTGAGCTCTTTATATATTTTGGATGTCAACCCCCATCGGGTATGTCATTTATGAATATATTCTCCCATACTGTAGGATGTCTTTTTGTTCTACTGATGGTGTCCTTTGCTGTACAGAAGCTTTTCTGTAGTTCTTATTATTGATGTGGTTTTAGAAACTGAAGCCCTGAGGGGCCGAATGACGTGCCCTAGGTCATAGAAAGAACTTCTTACTGAAATAGTTACTTACAATTCAAAACTCTAAATATATTTAAAGGAATCAAGGAACTCACCTACAGTACAAAATTTGCTGTCCTTTTGCCTACTATTAAAGTAACATGATGCCTAATTTCAGATCCTTACGTTTCTGATATAATTCATTCTTTTTTCCTGCATTACCTTCATGGAACAACCTGCTAATCTGGGTATTTCACAAAGACATCTGGGGATTTCCCAACACCTACCAGAAGACTACATTGCTAAATGCAAAAATTTTATGCTCCAAGTGCTACACTGAGAGAGAGTTCTAACAGACGACCAACAATTAAAAGCAACCAAGAGTAAGGTAATAGATGATTATTAATCTTTAAAAGAAATATGAGACCTACATTACCTGCAACCTTAGTGAGTCACTTTTCTGCATTTCATACTTTGGCAAAATGTAAACTATACAATCTTAATTGCATGTCTCCAAAGCAGAGTAGTAGTGAGCTGTCAAGCCATGATTAACTAATTCTGCCAATGTTTAAAGTTTGCAAGTACTTCCCAAAATGACAGAAAGCATTAACTTTTTCCTTATGGTCTTGTGATTGGAATTTAAAGAAAAAAAGAGTTCTCAAAAAAACCTCTACTTCTTCCACCCAAGGACTTTCTTTTCACTTGAAATATAGGTTGACTTAAAGCATACTTAAAAGAAGTACCCCCTTGTTTAAATAATCCAGACATTTTAGCCAAAAACAAAAGCCATCACTGTTATGTTAAAGAGCGCTAGTCTTCTCTCAACTTCCAATTCCAGGTAATGTAAGGAAAGCCAGGTATGGAAAGCAATGAGAAAGAAACTGCTCCTGTGACTGGGAGCCCTTCCTGCCTCATCTGGCACCCACCACCCCCTTCAACACATGGGGTTCCTGAAGATGTAATAAACAAGGTAACAGCGCACAGGCTTCCCAAGGCTTTGACTTGCCTGGAAGTCAAGACCAAGGCAAAACATCTGCAAAAAAGACAACAAAAGGAGCTGCAATTAAATCCACGTTTGGCCCTGTGACATCGTAAGCCTAGACAGCCTTGGACAGAGAGGGTACGGGAGGCACCACGCAGCCCAGGACCAGGTACTGCTGGGCACTGGGCCCAAACAGCCATTTACCACACATACTTGTGTCAGTATGGCTGAGGATCACAGCATTCTCAGGCAGAGAACAGGCAAGAGCCACCAAACCTACTCCTTCTGGACAGTGATGTCCTTGGAGACTAGATCGCCAAGACTTGAATGCGTTCTTACCTCCAAAGATAGAAAAATATCCTTCCCGAGCTGAGCAACGTACAATACCGTTAAGTCATATTTACCTTCTAGTGAGTAAGAATGCAATAAAGGCTCTCTAAGGTCACTTTGAAAGTGAAGTCTAATTATAAAAATAGTAAATGTATAGAATTTCTTTCATTATTAACCTCACCCCTAACTGTAAGGTAGCCAGTTATTTGAGAACTTAGAAGCATACCTTTGCTAGTAAATTTGACTGTTACTCGTAAGCATCTTAAAATTTGAGGATTTTTATTTTAATGGCAAAATTTAAATTCTTTAGTGGCTGGGCATATTTGTAACCAATGAGGCAACAGGAGTATTTTTTCCACAAGAGAACCTAAATGAACTCAAAGTAAGTATTACTGTATATGTAATAACGTTTACATATAAAATATAATGATGAAGACAATTTAGAAAAATACATTAAATTCTGCGTTTCAAAGAATCGGGTACTACTGACAACTTTTCAAACAAAGGACTATTACTTTTACTCGGTTCATTCATTCCAAAACCATTTATATATGCTATCTTTTCCAGACGCAAAGATTCCCATTCCCAAAGAGCATCTAAGGCAGTCAGGCAGATGCACAATTTCAACCTTCCTTTCAAAAACCAGAGGTGCATTAAAAGGTCAGTGAAGGACAAATGCTATGTCATTCATAATCTGGAATAAAAAATATGCTTAAATCTTACAACAGTTCATTCTTCCTCTTATATTAGTATGTGGTTCATGGAGAAATACTCAACAAATTTGAAAATTCTCTCAAAGCAATGCGTAGCCCCATCCTTCAGTGTTGTAATGAGGCACCAGTCCAGCATGAGAAATCAGAGAGGGTTTGGGTAATCAAGGGCTAAATCATCTGCAGTGATTAGAGGTGACACAGTTCTTAGTAATACCAGCGATCTGATAAACCTCCAACTGGTAGACCTCAATGCCTTTTCCTCCCTGCCCCCAACTAAAATACATAAATTTTAGTTCCTCCCTTCAATTTTTTCAAATGTACATACAGCAAAAATCACTCACCTGGAGTTCTGCACCTCCCAGGCTAAAGTGAAGGTTCCAAACCTGAAAACTCTTCTATTAAGCAAGCTCGGCCACTTGTGGCCTCAGGTGAAGGCGGCCTAGGATGACTCTGCCTTCTTCCTTTCTAGCAAAAGCCTCCTCAGCACTCCCGAGTGCTCAATTAAGCGGCAGGTATCTCAAACATGCCCTGAAGCCACTGGATCTTAGCGTTCTTCTGTCCCCAAAACGTAGTCTTAAGAGTTTAAAAAAATCAAATTTCTTCAACTACTACAAAGGTTAACGATGAATCAATTGAGAAGAACGTCAATAACCCCAGACAGTAAGTATCAAGATCACCCTGATACTCTAATTGTTTGAAATTATTTGTTTTGGAGGCTCAAGTGTTTGGTATCATCACACATGGTTCCATCTTAAGAAAAAGTAAAAAAATTACTGAAGATGCAGAACCATGGAGGAGATGCTTATTATGCATCTCAGCAGCTCCAGTTAAAAACGAGTAACACCTCTCCTTTGGGAATTTATTCCAGTGAGCTATCACTTCTGCTGGCACGCTTCCCTGTGTGTCTGCTGCTACACGCTCTAAAATACCAAGGTCTTGATGTTGGATTTTAAAGACATGCACACATAATCACTAGTATTTAATTAGCATAAGGGATAAATGTGTTTACATGTTTGTCTCCTTCTCTAGTGTGTTTACTCTTTGAGGATAGGGGCCGTTTACTGGTTCCTTTCTGTATTCCTAGTGTCTGGCACAAATTTGACACTTAATAAATGTTTGCAAAATGAAAATAAAGGATACAATAAAGTTTAAAAAACATTAAGTACCTACTGTGGTAATAGTGCTATAGGAGAAAATACTAGTAGACTCTAAAGAATTAGACAGTATGATTCTTGTAAGACTATGTAGGGAGAATGTCCTCAGGCTGGTAGGACAGACTAAACCAACTCATTCATCACTCACTCACTCATTAAAATATATGTGAGCCCATTTCTGGGTTAAGGGATGAAGACAGAGGTAAAAGACAGCTTCTGCCTTCAAGGTTCTGCTAGTCTGGCAAGAGCAGATGATTAAATTAATGGAATACAGGGTTGCCTGTTATGCTAGAGGAATACACATACCAGAGGAAAAACAAGCACTGCAGAAAAGCAACTAGCCCGGTCTCGGAGAAAGGGTCGGAGAAGCCATGGCAGAAAGGACAAAAACTTAATCTAACTTTTGAAGTATGAGAAATCAGTGTGGGAGGATACTGCAAGCAGAGAGAATAGAAGACATCAAAGGCACAGAGGTACAAAAGAGCATGGGAAGGAGCGAAGTCGCACACAGGTGAGTATGGCTGAGGTCCTAGCTGATGCAGCAAGGGGGCATCATACTGAGGGGGAGAAAAAAAGGCGGAGGCAGCTCCTGAAAGGTCTTGACTGCCTTCCTGAGCTCCAAGTTAATTTTTGAGGAAGTGTGGGCCTCATCCTAAAGGTTACAGCTCATCAGTGATCCTGAGTCAGGAGAGGCGCACGATAGGATTCCTATTTTCAGAAGAGCACTATGTCAGTGGTGGTGAAGTAGAGACTGCCTGTAAAATCAGAGGCAGGAAGAACAGTTATGACAGCAGTGGCACTGGGGACTTAAGGGAAAGGGCACATTCTGTAGACAGTTAGGCAGAATGGACAAGCCTTTGATATAAAGGGTTAATTGGAAGACTCAATAAAGACTTGCAGGTGTTTGGCTTCAGCTGCTTAAGTAGGTGATATTTACCAAGACTGGGAATATAAGGAAGAGAGGTTTATAGAAGGGGGAAGGAGATCACTTCAGACATTTGAATTTGAGGCATCTAGCCAAATTGTAAGACAGCGTTATAACCTGGAGAAAACACATCTGACCCAATGAATAGATAAAGGAATGCTCAAACTGTACGTACATATGCAATCACCCAGGGAGACACTACTGAGAGAAAAGGAGGGTCAGTCATAGATCCCTGAGGAATATCTACCCACCCTTAATAAAGTACAAGGAAAAGGGCTGCCTAGAAAGGAGATGGAGACGGAATGGCCGAGGAGGAAGATGGTGCGTGGTAAGTACAAGAGTTACAGGAAGACTGCGCATCATGGGATGACAAGCTGGGTAAGGACTGAAACTTGTACAGCAGGAATGTCAGCATTGGGAGGTTATCAACTCTGACCTTACCACGGTCAATTGCAACGCAGTGTCAGAGGCCAAAGGAGCCAAACTGAGAGGGGCTGAAGTGTAATGAGAAAGTGACAAAAAGAGCTGAGTAGAGAGTACTCATTTGAAAAAACTGTTACACGGGAAAGGCAGGATAGGGCACACGGTAGGGAAAGAACAGCCTGGGAGGATTATTTTTTGAGCTGAATACGTTTCTATGCCAAAGGGGAACACAGCAGCAGATAAGAGACTGAAAATCCTCAAAAGCAAAGTGGTAGTAAATGGGAAAGGGCCTGAGAGGAGGGGTCAGCTCTGGGAGGGAATCAGCACCAAGCACATGGGAGGGGAATTCTCTTCTAGTAACTAGGAGAGGGGCTACGCATGGACTTAGGTGCAGAAAAGTCTATCTGCAGGAGTAAGCCTAGAAATTTCTCTTTAATCACAGGCAAAATTTTGTTTCTATGGGCACCAGTCAGGTGAGAAACACAGCTATCTTCAGATTCTCAATAAGGCTCACAACCTACAAGAAGTTTTTAAGAACTCAGCTCTGAAGGAAATAAGTCATGAACAATGGCTGGTTAATAAATGGGAGAAGGGAAAAATAGGAAGAAGTGGAAAATCCGATACAAAGATTAGTAAAAGCTATGGAAAAGGGTAAGCCAGAGCGGGGCCAAGATAAAAGACACATGGAATATCAGAACCTTGCTAATTCTAGAGCGGGGTGGTCAATAAGCGGCAGGGAGCTACTGTTGGTTCCCGAACATAGAAAAGGCTGTTTGAAGTTTATTCTGGAAATAGCACCCAAGCGTGCATGCACATACACACACACACACACAGAACTGGAGTAGGAAAGAGACTGAATGGGAAGCCAGATGGCAGTCTACAGCCGTAGTTCAAATGTGACTGCCACTCAGTCACCCAGCAGTTTTTTTACTGAGCACTGCCAGGCACCGTTTTAGACTCTAAAGATACATAGGTGAAGAACTGACAAAACTCCTGCCCCGTGAGGCTACAACCTAGCAGGGACAGAAAATAATGTACACCATAAAGAAACTAGGGCAAAAAGACTGATGAGGGCTAGCAATGGGGGTCATTATCACCTGAGTGGTCAGGAAGGGCTTCTTTGAGGTGATCATTTACCAAGGATAGGCAAACTACGGGCCACAGGCCATATCAGCCTGCCACCTGTTTTTATTCAGTCCATGAGCTAAGAATGGCTTTTAACATTTTTAAATGGTTGAAAAAAAATCAAAAGGAAAATATTTCGTGCACATGAAATTTATATGAAATTCAAGTTTCTGTGTACATAAATAAAGTTTTATTGGAACACAGCTGCACTCAGTCACTCATGTATTGTCTGCAGCTGCTTTGTACTGCAACAGAGTCAAGTTGTTCCAACAGAGACCATCTGGCCCTTTGCAGAAAAACTTGCTGAACCCTGGTTTAGACCTAACTGATGAGAAATAGACAGACACATAAATATCTATCTGGAACAGTACTCTAGCTGGACAGTTAGTGCAAAGGCCCAAAGATAGCAACTGGCATGGCATGTATGACAGATGAAAAGGCCAGCGTGGCTCTGTAACAGAATGAGAATGAGAGGAGATGGTGCCAGAGACCTGCCCAGAGGCCAGATCACGCACAGCTTTGTTGGCCAGAGCAAGGAATTTGGATTTATTCTTGCAGTGGTGGGGAAGGGGGCAAAGGGAAAGACTCCAAGGATTTAGAGAGGGCATAAGATGTGATGGATTTACACTCGGAATACATGGTTTCTGTATGAAAAACGAACCTTAGTCATGTAAGAATGCAAGATGTCAGAGTAGTTCACCCAAAAGGTTCTAATAGATAAATCTGGGGTTTTGGTGGTAGAATTGATGAGAGGAAGTTGGATTTAAGGTTTCAGAGGTACTGCAGACAGAATATGCTGATGGGTTACTTGAGATATGAATAAAAAAGAGGAACAAGGATAACTCTTATTAGTCCTGAGCAATTGGGTAAATGGCAGTCATTCCAAAACAAGGAGAAAATCAAGACTTTCTGGACATGCTACACCTAAGACACCTATCATATACCCAAGCGTTTCAGTGCACACCTGCTTCCTTGCCTGTGAACAGCAGTGGCTGCCTTGGAGGGTGGGTCAAGATTAGGTGAGATAATACATGCAAAGTACTCAAAATACTGCCTGGCCCACAGTAAACACTCAACAAACACTCACCAGTCCTACTACTATTTCAGATGTTTGGTTATAGTCCAAGGATTATACTTCTGGGACTCCAAGAAGTAGTCAGGGTTAGAGACAAAGCTTTAGGAGCCCTCAGCCCAAGGATAAGGCCTGGGTGTGGTCACCTAGGAAGAGTGAAGAGAGAGAAGGCAGCCAAAAGCAGACTGCTAGGTGGCTCCAACAGTCAGAGTTGAGCGGAAGAGGAAAGCCATGCAGAATACTGAAAATTAAAAAAAAGTGAGTTCAAGAAGGCAGATGAGTGTAGTGTTACAGAACCCAGGTAAACTGTCTCAAGAAGGGAGTGCTCAGCGGGTTCAAAGGCTGCCCAATGGGTTAACAGCATGAAGACGAAATATTTCAGCCCAGCAAGAGAGGGGGCTTGAGGCCTTGGGTGTGAGCTGTCTCAGCAGAGTTGTGGGGATGAAAGCCCAAGGGCAGTGGTTAGGAGGGGATGAGAGGGGAGAGAGTGGAGGTAGCAACTACATAAAGCACGTCCCAGGAGTTGTGTTGTGAAAGGAAGCTAAGAATTGGGTAGTAGCTGGAGGACATGGGGTCAAGGGCTTTATAAAAGGATTATACTCAGACAATTTCTTATGTTGATGAGACTAGTCCAGTTGTGAGAGAGAAACTGCCAACGCAGGAATGGATGAGAGGGGATGGAATCCGGAGCACATGAGGAGAGTGGTACTTTTCTGATTACAGAAGGCAGTAGAGGATGTGGTGGTACTTAAGTTCCTTTTTAACAGGAAGGGAGAAGCTATTAAATAACTTAGGAATATTTCAGAATCAGTAAATCAGTAAATGAATAATAGTACTTGAATTGCTCTCAAGAACAATCCTGTTAGTATTAATTAGGTTTTAAGAGGTTCAACCTCCAAATTACCAATTTCCAAAGCACCCTGCAAAGTGCCGTGATTTTAGTCCTTATAATGCATGCTGTATTTTAGGCTGAGCTCCGTAAAGGGAAAGTAGATAGTAAGTTCCATGAGGGAAGGGACTTGCTCGACATGAATGCCTCAGTACTTGATCACCACCTTCCTGAGACATAAAAGATGTCCTTTGAAAAAGAATTCGATTTTCCAATCTTTGTCCATTACTAGCTTTGTTTAGTGCCTTACTTAAGAGTGCCACTTAGGGGGAAGATGAGCTTCTGTGCAAGCATTTTTTCATTTATAATAGAAGAAAATAGACTGACGCCTGTAAATCATTTCCAAACAGTGGCTTGTAACAATAATACTGTTGAATCTATAAAGAAGGGGAAAGTGTATGTACTTTAATATGCAAGCCTAGTCCAATCCACAGACTCAGAGACAAACTTCTTAAGCCAAGATGACTTCTGCAATGCAACCAGTCAAGAAACACATGCAGTTACTGAACTGACATCATAGCCTCTTGTCAATAGATTGGCAGGAGCAGGGCCGAGGCCAGATTCTGGTCACTGGTGCATCACAGAGAATAATGGGTGTTTGAATGCATAACAGATAGGAAGAGATTTAAACTTTTAAATATGATCTCTGCCTGATAATGAGAAATGTGAACACCCAGTCACCGAGGATGAAAGAGTGCAAAGACAAGATGCCATTCTTCAATAGCTGATAAAATTTTCACCCACACAAGAATGAAATCCAGTTTCCAAGTATTTAATTCATTTCTACTTGGCAGTTGTCATCTAAGAAACACAAATGCTACACACTTTGTAACTGGAGAAAGAAGCAAGATGTAGGTCCTCCCTCATCCTCACTAAATGTCAACAAGAACATCAGAAGCCAAGATCCTCAAAACAGCTAAGCAAATGAAACAGGTGAACTCCACCCATCCTGCTTCCGAAAAAGAGGCAGTCATAAAATAGTTCATTTGCCTTAAAAAAACAAAGCAGCAAAATGAATGCACGACATCAGAGGGTAAGTAAAGCTATAGATTCTTGGCAATGCCCCAAATTACTCTGCAGGATCTTAAAAACCAAAACCAAAACCAAACATAACAAAAAAATTAAGAAAAGTGTATTTCCAGACTCCAAGATTCCAAGTCTCAACTGGTTTATCTGCTTGCTGAAGCAGAAGAAATAAGCTCACGTAGCTGATACACTGTAGAAAGTAAGTTCATCAACACAATCACAGGATTTATTCTTCCCTGTTAACAGGGAAGCACCACCAAATGACCAGATCCATTTGAACAGGCTGGACAAATTGAGCAAACAAACACCAACATTGTTTTCAGAGATGGTTCTTTTTATTATAAGAGGTTTCCCATATGCCAACATTAAGGAGTTAACTTCATTTTGACCTATATGCTCATTCAATTACAAGTTTCTACTATAAAATCTCAATTTTTTTTTTCTTCCACCTTGTTATTTTGGTGCAAATGTCAGGGTGCAACTTTCCTTCTGGGAAGATGCGCTGTTGAGTGACCAAGAGCGACTAAAGGAACAGTGAGGAATTCACAACTTCCTTCTCTCTAACAGGGTTCTCTCCCCATAAAGTCAGCTTCTGAAGGAGTAACGTGGAAGGTTAGATGACAAGAGTGAACATTCTCTTGGGCAAAACACATCAGAGCTACTGAGTTAGCCGACACAATTTTGACCTGGTATTTTTTAGGAATTAGTGTTCAATATGAGTTGGGAAGTTTTGTGTACTTAATATCTTGAAAAACCAAATGACTCTCTTTTGACCACCACGTCATATTTGGAAGTTTGCCATCACACTAGGAGAAGCCTACATTATGTGGTATTAACCTATTAAAAAAGCCTCTCAGTATTTTTTTTATTACTCCAACACTAGACTCTCTCAAGTAGAATAAAGAATCATCAGAATTATTCTTTGCTTTATAATCTCTTGCTTTCTGCATTTATACCTGTATGCCTGGTGATTAAAATTATAGCAAATTAAAGTATGAATCTCCTACTTCCAATTCCCAGAGTTTCTCAAATGACACCCAGTTTTACAATTAGGGAATCAAACTGCTCTTCACTTTGCTACCCCTGGTAGAATTCCAGCAACAATCCAGCTTCACTTTTGAATGCCAGTCATTTTATGAGATTGTCTGGTTAAGAGTGGACAGCATGTACTGCATGAAACTTAGAAAATACTCATTATAGGTAAATAACCTTCAATAAACCTAGTATAAACTCACCTACAAGAAGGAATTCATACAGTTCCAATACTAAATTCTGAAGTCCTAAAGCTTCAACAACCCTATCAAGGTTTTGGAACTAAGAGTTGGTATGAAAACGAGCTGGCATTAATATCAGCTCTGCCTCAAGTTTTGGTAATCTACATGAATAATCCCAATTCACAGTTTTCATTCTGACTGTACAGGAAATGCTTTCTGCAACCCAACATATCTAAAAAGGTTTCATTCTGAGTGCTACAAGCTCTCCACACGGCCTCAAAAGCCAAGGGTCAGAGGCCTTTGTAATCCTCATTCACATGAAGTAAATTTCTATTAGATTGGGGAGGATTTATAAAGCACTTGTTATAACACGTCCACAGGCAGTGATGACCTAACAAGGGATATTTGAAGCACATCTCTTTACAACTGAAAATGGAACATAAAGGCCACAAATAACTACTTGTTTCCTATGTTGAGACTACACCTACTGTTTTCCCTGGACTCTCTTGACATTTAAGATTCCCCTCTCAGCTCCATTTATTAAATTTTTCTTCTCCTATAACACCACTATAAATTCATTTCTTAAAGACATTTCTCTGGTGCTTATTATTGAAAGTTAATTATTGCCATAAATTGACAATTCAAGTCAAATACTTCTTAGGAGCCAGTGAGGCGCTAGGACCCCTTGGGGAATACTAAAAAGTATAAAACATGACCCATGCCTTCTAGGATCTGAATAAAAATATACTTACTGATTCACAGAATGAGAAGATAGCTCGAGAGCTCATTTTATACATATATAAGCAGCTGTACTTTAAAAATTCACCTCAGGAGATCATAAAATTATTTTGGTGACCTTTTTACCATCACTGTTAATGACAACCATCATTGGCAACAAGTTCTTTAAGCAACTAGCCCTTGCTTCAGTTTAAAGCTATTTTTCTCTTGATCTAGTTATCAGTGGAGCTGGGAAATAGTGGGTTACCATTCCTAATAATGGATCCATTCATGTTTTTTGAAGAGTTACTAAGTTGCCTGTTAACCTTTCATTCTCCCAACCTTTCCTCATAGGACTGACTTCCAATCATATAATCATCTTTTGAGTCTCCTCAAAACCGTCTCCAAGGTCTCCTCATCCCTTCTAAGTTGAGGAACCTAGAAATGGAAACAACACTCAAGTAAGGGGATGATCAGTGCTCGCAGTACTTAGCTCACAGCACCTACAGAAACGATGATGCTGGCCCAGCCGCTACCTCAGCAGCACTTAAAAAACCCCAATCCGGACTTCTACAAATGTTCTTTGATGGCTCTTAGACATTCCTCTACCATACTTAAGTTTACTGCTTTTAGAAAGTTACTCAACAAAATTCTAACAGTCTTGTACAATAGTTTATGTACTATATCCTTGCAAAGTATTCCTAAAAGTTGTATGTATATCAAATTTTCAATCAGCAAACATTCAGTGATCACATTCTATATGAAAAGTCACCACTATAAACATCAAACATAAATGATGACTCAGAAATGGTCCATGCCTTAAGGAAATCACAGTCTAATGGGGGAAAGACCGACACAATCAAAAGTTTATTTATGACAAGGTATCCTGAAGTAAAGTCTTTAAGGGTAGGTAGGAAGTACACTGAAAAAAGGAGAAGTTGAGTTTCAACTAGTATTGGTATCTGTGCAAGCTTCATGGAGGAGTTGCCATCTGGGGATCCGAGCTGAGCCATTCAAAAGATGACAAAGCTTGGAGGCAGGTTAAGATGGGAAGGACTTTAAGGCAAAGGAGAGGCTTTAACAAAAGTATAAAGGCGGGTCACACAGACTGCGGAGAACATCTAATAGACTGGCATTCAATATGGTCAAAGCACATGAGTGAGAATGTGTGGTCTAGACATAATGTTCAAAATGTAGAAATGTAGGCCAGCTAGATTATGAAGGGTTGAAAATTTTATCTTATTTTTTCAGCAAGAAGGCAAAGAATTCTAGGAATAAAGAGACACTGTCACATCTGTTTTAGCAAAACTACTCTCAATACCGTATACAGTGGGGGCAGGTTAGGAGATCACAGTGGCTGTCACAATAGTAACGGAACTTAAAGCAGGACAGTAAAACAAAAGCAGAGGGAGACTACAGAAACGCTACAAAATATCATGGACAAGCCTCAGAAACTGACTGGATGGGGTGGGAAGAGAAAGGGGTTGAAGACAGCGCAGTGCAGAGAGCGTGAGTGAGCTTCCAAATACATAACGGTTTGGATCTGAATTCTAGCTCTGCCACTTATTAGCCATATGACTCAAGGAAAACTATTTAACTTGTCTGTGCCTCAGTTTCTTCACCTGTCAAAATGCTCTATTAGGTATTCCAACAAACGTTTCTTTTAAGAGAGAGACAGCAAAACTGGATTTTTCCTCCTTAAGCATACTACTTCTACCAGTTATCCCGAAACTTTGATCTGTTTCCCACTATTCTACTGGTGGTTACTTTTATTTCTCAAGTTAAGTTTCAACCCCCTGAAAATGTAACCTACAACTTAGCATTTCTTTTATAATTAAATTATTAATTGCATCGATCTCTGTAGAGCAACACTTAACTCTCTCCAAGCTGCAACTTGAGAACAAATGTCAAACAGTTACCAAGTATATAGACTAACAGATCTGAATCTGGGGGCCAAGAACCCTAAAGAGACTCATAGTTGCTGTAAGGGGTGGGTCACCAAGAACTCATTTTAAAGTAAGGAACACTAGCCATAGAGACCAAGAATAGCAATCCCAATATAGCTTCCTTGGTCTGGTAACTATGCAAACTCACGACCACACTGTATTCCTTGGTATCCTACCTGCCTGTTTACTGTCTTGTTCTTTTTCCTCCTTATTTGCCTTATCGCTAATTATGTTCGAGTTGGACCCCAAGGGGACCCACTGTTACCAAGATGCGTGGCTGGCCTTCAGTTTGGTTCCACCCAGCTTACTGATGAACTTGACACCTAGACCAAAGTCAAGAACACTCTAAAGGCAAGATCACAGCACTCGAATAGGTGTACATGCGCACACATATACATGTACACCTCAACGTGGTAAAAACCAGTTTATCTTGGTGGGGAAAAAAAAAGTATAGCTCTTGCGTCTTTTCAATCTCTGAGTCCTAAAAATAATTAGGGATTCCTATGTATTAGGCAAACTGCTAAGTATTTGCATGCATAATTTCAATTAAGCCTCACAATAATCTTAAAAAGCATGATGACCACTAATTTACAAATGAAGAAACTGAAGCATGGAGCGGTTAAGAAACTTTACCAAGGTCATTCAGCTAATAAATGGTGGAGCCCAGATTTGAACCCAGGCAGTCTAAATCTAGAGCCCATAGTCTTAACAGCTCTTAATTACTATGCTATATTATCTCACACTATTACAGATTAGATGAGATTCTCCCCCTCCTTTGTAAAGGTATTCATATATGCACAAATAAAAAATCCAGGCCTGAGAGATTACAAAAGGATTTCATTAACTAAGCTTAAACAGATGTTATCCCCATGGTTTTACTGCTTATCATTAAAGGTAATAATCTAGGGACGATGTTGGATGTTCACGTTTGATCTAAAACTCAGCAAATAATCATGCATGGATAGAAGCCTAATATAGGCATGTGTAAATATTGATTCCTCTGGGTGTAGATATTTACTACAGATATTTGTGATGAACTTCTTTCCAGTTTTTAGAACTTAGATAATATAAAAGAGAGTGTGATGAAAAAAATGTTCTCCACAAACACTCCCCACAAGTAATATTCCTCTCCTGATTCAAGACAGAAAGCCCCAACTACTCTGATGCGGTGAACTCAGAATGTACCAACACGACTTCAGCAGACATGGATTGTAAGGGATGGACCTCTCTAACCCAGTTTGCATGTTAGAAAGGTTCATAGCGCTTCCTGCTGCAAACATCTACACCCAAACACAAAAGCAGAAATGCAAGAAAACAGACAAAATATATGGAAGAAACTCCAACTCCAGAAATAAGCACCAGTGGAACAGATCCTACCCCACTGGAACCGCAGAAGGCATTGCTGTAGTGACAATAAAAAGGTAAGATCTGGGGAAATCCCTTCAGCCTATTTGTCAAATAGAAAAACAACTACTCATTTCAGAGAAAGGGGAATTTTCATACACAGCACAGAAAACTGCCAACTAACTCCACAATTCATATCTTTAACTGTTTCCTTAAAACTAAAACTCATCAGGGTAGTATACTTGACATCTGAAAAGTTAAGCCAAGTTTGGCCTCTAAGAAGTTTTGTACTAATCCTACCAGGGGACTTAGATCATCCGGAACAACTAGAAATCACACAACAAAATTCTTTGAAATGCCTCAGTCTTTGAGAGTAAACGCCTGGCAGTGGCTACAGCCTCATGGCTCGCTTCCCCTCGTGCGTAACCTGACAAGGTACAAAGCTCATTGAAATATTTAACAGTGGTGGTATGGATTTCTTTGGATAGGTCAACAAAAGGAGTTCATCCTTTTTAAAACATAAAGAACCACTTTATGGGATGTCATTCCCTCAGTCCAGTGTCTGTGCATTTCCTCAGGGCTTTCTCAGAGACCTTATTGAGGGGGTAAATGAAAAGACTAACAAAAGAACCCCTTTTTTCTCCCTATTCCCAACCTAATCCACCTCAGCCACAGGGCCAGTAGCATCCACACTGCCATAAATGCCAGCAATTAGAGAGTCTGGCCATAAAACTACCCACTCAGGTAGAAGGCGCAGGCCTCCAGCTTTCGTGAATGCATGCCATAAAGATCCTGTACTTCCTTCTTTCAGGCCTTCTTCACAACCAATGACATGACAGTAACAAAAAAGTAGCCCTTTGTCCGCCTGCCTCATGTTGATGTGATCAATGAAACCATCTGGGTCCAGGTGAAGGATTCAAGATTCCTTTTTGTCAATAAAGACTGCATTTCCTCTAGTATGCCACATGGAGATCCATTAAAGGATATGCTGTATTCTGAGAACTAATATTGTGGAAACTAAAGTGAAACTAATTTTCCAGAAAAATTATTTTACCTTATTCTGAAACTATTCTAGAAGCCTAGCCAATTCCAGAACTTCTCAAGAAACACTGGGGCCTACAAAAGTATTCTCAATTAGCTCAGTAATTTCTAGAAACACCTGAAGTTTTTTCTAATCAAATAAGTTAATTAAGATTTCAAAGTTTTAACCTCCAATCAGCCTTTTAAAATCTGATACAATTTAGAAGCGATCAATAATTTCATCTGATTGTTTTTACAACCTACCAGTCCACAAAATCACAAATCTGTGATTTACTCCATGATAAGATGTTATTTATCAGTCTTTAAACCAATCTGGGTTAAGACCCAAACAAAGATTTGTTAACAGTGAACTCTTTAGCTTCCTCTCCCCTACTAGTGCCTACGGGGTTAAGAATCTGATTAAAAATGTAGGTATGTCATGTCAGGCTCATTAGTAATTTAACCTTTCTTAATCCCCGAAAATAACATATGCAAACACAGAAGGTCCCATTCCAGCAATCCTAGGATAAATTCCTCCCCAAATAGTGATAGTCACAAAGCTTCCCCTTTCTCAAAGGTCTATGACACTGGGCTCTCCCCGCCTTGGCAGAGGAAGAATGGAAAGAGACAAGATATTCACAAAAGACCCGAATGAAGGCCTTCCTCCAGTGAAGAGCTAGAAGACAGCTGAAGTTGTGTGCCAACACTAGTGGAATGCAGGCAGGCACAAAGACATCTCAATTAGTAGACCTACAATTAAAACTCAGGAAGTCTCCAAGAGCGAGAAAGCATGCAGTCTGACATGCCTCAGAGCAGGCCTGGCACGGGTTGCCACCCCCTCTAGCCACAAGGCAGGGAATGTGACAGGTACTGAGTCTGCACCGCTGCTCTACGGAATGACAGCTCCCAGGTGAGCAAAGGTAGGCGACCAAGTCACGATGGCAGTGTGTTCTCGAACTTTCAACTTCAAAGAGATAAATCACTACTTTGTGAACGATAATTTCCTACAGGAGTATGTGCCTGAAGATAATTAAATGGAAGGAAAAAGGGGACACATCGTGTGGTTGGTTTCCAGTAAGAATGAAGAAAAGTTCTGAACACCGTATTTCTGCTGCTTACGACAAGGTGAAGTACTACATTGCAGAGCATATTCATGACTGCCCTCTGTAACACAGGCATCATCGCTCTAGACTCACAAATACCTTAGTGCACTGGATTTTTCTTTTCATTTAAGAGCCCACCCACCTAAAGGAATCCAACATCCAGACTGGAAATAACCTCCCAAAGGGACAATCAGGAACCCACAACAGTGAAAACATGGAAAGCAGCCAAACAAGAGGGCCTCTAAACACCAGACAGAGAGTTGTCTTTAAAATCTGGTCTTCATTTTCCTTTCAAATGAAATCGGTCACCTTCAGCAAAGAACATTTTCCATATAGTTAAATCCTTCTACTTGGTCTGTATAATGAAAACTTTCCCACTAAGTTGAGATCTCTCTTCCCGATAATAATGCAAATTAAATGGGAAAATGTACAATCTGATAGGAAGAATTATCAAACAGGCCCAGTGACTGACTTTTTAAATAAACTCAGAATAAGTAGTTCCGACCTGACCAAAATGCTAATAGAACAGAAAGGAATCAGAATACTGGAGCAGGAAAGATTCATGAGCTAATATGGAGCCCAACCTTTTCATGTTACAGATAAGAAATTTAAGGGTATAGAAATGCATCGCCCAAGGTCCCAGAACCTGTCAGCGAAAGAGATGAGTCAAGGACAACCCGTCCAAGGCTTTCTACTCTGAGGCTGCTGCTTCTCCACTTTGTTTCCTTCTGCCAAGCTCAGGATTAGCTGTGAAGGGAATGAAGAACTCCTTCCACTGGTACATATGCCAGTGAACATCCAGAAAAAAATCACCACACTCTCCAACCACCTTTCAAGCTGAAGTACCATCCATCACTTTTTCCAGGCCCCATGCAAGAGCTCAACTCTGTCCACCTCAACTAACCTGCCAGGTCAAATGAAAACAAATACATACCAATGTTGTAATTCAGTTTCAATTTATTCTGAATTAAAGTGTACCATGTTGTGATGAGGATGTAACATTTGGTGAGGTGGTAAAGGAGGTAACTGGATTATTAAATTAACAAAGACTAGTTACTGATAAATGAGCCACTTCTGGAGTTTATATTAAAAACAACCCAAATTCTAGTCAACAGAGAGGATGCTATACTATGTTTATTTAGATGGCAAAGTACAATAGCATTAACAATACCTGAGACAATCCTCAGAGAAGAGGAATACTGATGCTGAAGGGAAAGAGGAGGCAAAAAAGCATCCCTCTATCACTTCTTATGGTGCTCAGTAAAATAGAACTTTAATTCTACTTCCTAATTGTCATACAGAAAGCCTGAATAAGGAGAACAGCAACCCCCGTATATTTTTAAAATTAATCCCACTTTGCCAGCATTTAGTTGTGAAGAATTCTTAGGTACAGCTGTTACCCAGAGAGATAATTCAATATTCAATACAGGGAAGTTAGGAACCTGTGGCATAGGGAAGGACAAGTCTATGGCCAAAGGAGTTTACACAGGGAAGAGATCTGGAAGTTCTGTCACCTCTCAACCACCTTAACTTACTAGTTCTCTAAGTACTGACTTACATTTGTTATGGACAAGTTATAGCCATAACCCACTAAAAAGCAAATCAAAATTTAAAGAGGCTAGAATCACTCTGGGTCACAAACCATTTCTTCATGAATCCAGACAAGACTCCATACAGATCTGTGAGTGAATTCTGAAGCACAGTCTTTAGAATTCTGTAACTTTATCAGTCCAGGGGAATCTTAAACCTCTCTTTTGGAACTTCATCATTGATTTGTAAGACTGCAACAAAATGCTCAAGTTCTACACTGAAAACTACCAGGTCAGAGGATGTGATCACTATGGCTTAGGAGGAAACCATACCATGGGTTAGCAATAATCAACCCGTAACATCAACCCATACGAAACTGTCTCAAACTACCACTTGAAAAGCTTACCAATGCAGCAACAGCTCATTCAAGCCCAATTCAGAAAAAAAAATACTGAAGTTTAATGCAAGGAGTCAACCACTCTTCTCATAATGAAGTAGCAACTACTCTTCAGGCAAAACTCTTAAAGGAGAAAAAACTTATTAATAATGACCTTATTTGAAATAACTGTAATTCCTTCACAGGCTTTGCACTACATGCTACTCCTAAGCAAAATAATGCCAGTGGATAAAAAAATGTTAGCACCTGATTAAAACTTTGAAGGTGACTTGTCAAAGACCAACAGATAAAATATTCTGGTGCCCAGACATTAGGTCCCTGAATCCAGGTGGCTCGCTTTCTAACCAGTCTCTTGAAAAGCTATGATTGGAAGCTGTCAGCATATAACTTTGCTTTTGAATATGTGATAACAACATTTGGAATGTGAACATGTGGTCCTTCAATACTGAATACATAAGCATGCTAAACAAACAGAAAATGCTTCTCAGGATCCCCTTAAAATAGACTAACTTGTCCTAATAAAGACTTTCTTATCATAGTCAAATATACATGGGGCTCAAATTCTACATATTACCAGGCAAGTCTCAATTTTGAAAATAAGCAGGTAAATGAAATCTCAGTAAGTCTATTTTTTTCTTTTTTTCTTTTCTTTTTTTTTTTTGCTGCTGTATCTTTTAAAAAAGCAAAATCAACTCACATTTAAGCACCAACTCCATGCAAGTAACCTGAACGGTTCAGCCTTTTTGTCATGTATGAGGCCTTTGGTTCTCCAACTACATGGGATCTGTGTTGTTAGCTTAAAAAATACAGAATTGGCCTTTCAAAAAAAAATAATAATCTACAGCAACCAATAAATAGTCTCAAACAACCCTGCTGCCTGCAGCTGCCTTCCAAAGGCTGGGAAAAGGAGGTGGAGATAGAGCAGAGAGAGGCAGGGAAAAGGGCCGCGGCAGCTAGCTGCAGAGCAAGGAACACGCCCCCATCATGTCCTCCCGGCTCTGTCAGAAGGCGGGTTGTTGTCAGTCTCCCGATCAGGCTGCCTTAGAAACGATTTTTAAAAGGAGGCAGGAAGACTAACAACTAAAAAACGCCAGCTCCTTGAAAGGAGGGGCAGGGGTCCCTGGGATCTCCTCCCTCCCCTTCTTCCCAGGATCTTTCCGTACATCTAATGGGGTGGGGGGTACAATCGGGGACAAGGGGTTTGCCCAGGACTAACGGCAGTGCACGCAGGAAACGGCTGGTTGTTATCTTTCCCTTTCTGTTTCAATCAAGAGCACTCCAGAGCAGCACCCCCCTACCCCCTTGCTTCAGCCCCTAGCAGCTGCTCTTCCTCCTCCAAGCATGCCCCCATCCCTCTCTCCCCCCTCCCCTGCAATTCAAACTCCCCCTTCTGCGTCCAATGGAAAACAAATGCGCAACGCCACTGGCTGAACCTGAACTCAACTTCCCTTCCCAGGCAGGACAACTTTCCTTTTTTGCTGAAGGGGACTGAATAATGCTTATCAAAGTATCCCAGTTCTTGTCCCAGGACTAACGGGGGCAAAGCCCTTGACCCTTCATCCACCTTGGGTTCCCCCCTCGCCCCCCGTAAGAATCGGAGATAACCCAAACTCCTCCTTCTAAGGAATAACTGCTTCCTAACCCTCCTCTTTCTCCCAACCAGAATCAACCACCACCACCACACTGAAGTGGAACTGAAGCAGAACCCTTATCTACTCTCCTCACCCCAACCCTGCTTCTCCCACCCCTTCCAAGCCCCAGGATTGGCCTAGGAAAAGGTGGATCAATAATGAAATGACGGAGAAAAGGAGAAGGGCGGGAGGGAGCTAGGGCTGGAGACTGCGTGCTCTCCGGCGCAGTGGGTGGGGTAGGAGAGCAGCTGCTTCCCCTGGGACGATGCTGCCCAAGTCCCCCCACCCCAGCCCAGACACCTCCCCTCACAGGGGCCCCTTCCCCAGAGCTGAAGGAGAAGCCTGACCCCTCTCCAGGGGGAACGGTGGGAAGCTGCTCTTCTCTGAGCCAAAGGGACAGTGGACTATTCTCCCCTTCAAGATGCCACTAATCCTTCATTCTAAAGGAGGAAAAGGGAGGAGTGAAGGTCCAGTAATTCCCTACTACCAGCAGGCTAGAAACTGCCCCTCCGTAGGACGGGGGAAGCGGACTGCTGTGCGGGGGGATCCCCGTTACCTCCACGGGGGAAGGGAGGTGAAGGGTGGCAAGGTGGAGAGGAAGGCAGATTTTTCTCTGGAGAAGTAGGGTGGGATGAGGGAGGCTCTCTCTGCTTGGGGGG
>JAVSCE010009405.1:0-246239 GCA_032199065.1 Smutsia gigantea | reverse complement strand
AGACACTAGCAGCTCTTAAGACTTAATAAGAAACTGTATTAAGCTTTTGTGTTTCTAGTATAGACAAACTGTCCAACAAAATAGAATAGAGGTCTCAGAAACAGACCCTTGAATATATGGAACTTTATATTTAAGAGAGCTGGCTTGGAAGATCAGCAGGGGGGAAAAAAGACTAGGTTAATAAATTAACCTAGGAGGAAGAAAAGAATATCCATATGGTGGGGGAAAAGTCAAATTAGTTCTTAAGTTTATACATACAAAAAATAACTCAATTCACTGAAGGACTCAAATGACAAAAGCAATAATCTTTTAGAAGAAAATGTAGGTGACGATCTTTCTAATCTTGGGCTAGGGAGAAATTTTTAAACAACAAAAATGCTAACCATACAATTAAAAATGGATAAATTTTATATTAAAATTAAGAACTTCTGTTTATTAATGGACACTTGAAAGAATGTGAAAGACAACTTACAAATTGGGTTGGGAAAAGATATTTTCAATACGTGTAGCTGACAGTGGATTATCAGGGTATGTAGCAGGAGCATATGGAGAGTTCCTTCAATTCAAGCAGAAAAGAACAAACATCACCTCCCACTCTCTGACCCCACTGAATGGCAAAGATATAAATAGGCAATTTACAGAAGAGGAAAAAGCAAACTTAAGAAGTTCAGCCTTAGGGAAATGCCAGTGAAGTCCACAAGGAAATATATTTTACATCCACTTAATCAGCAAAATTTAAGAATCCCAACATAGTAAGTATTGGAGAGGATATCAGTCCACAAGATCTTCTATACTTTGCTGGTAGGAGTGTAATGTGTACAGACTCTTTAGAAAGTAATTCGACATTATCTCAAATGTCAGCCACATGGGTATCCTATGACCCAGAAATTTCTAGATATATGTTCTGTAATCTGTCTTGGATATATACAGGGATGTTTATAGCAGTGCACCTCATCATCGCAAAATCTGGAAATAACCAGAATACTCAATTATATGAATATACCACAAAGTATTTATCCATTCTCCTAGTATATTCATATAACTGAACACTACAGAGCAGACAAAGCAACGGATTTCTGTTGTATGCAACAGTGTGAATGTTGTGCTTGACTGGTCCTCTGAGAAAATGCCAAGGTGGGATGAACCATGGAGATATTTTCTCAAGGGAGATGCTTGTGGGAGGAGATGAGAGGGGAGGCTGGGAAGCCACAGACTGTGATGTAAGTCTTACCCCAAGTGCAGGAAGGGGAAAGGAAGGTTGGACAGAAGTGACCTAGACTACTCTCAGGTCTAAGGAAGACTTGGCAAGGTCTCCCAGGGCCTCTTGAGCTGGCATCAGCTGTCCGAGGAGCCATGTCTCCTAGAAATAGGACTGCCTTAATGTCTCTGCCCCCATCAATCATCAGCTGGAAGCAGTGTCCCAGGGAACAGTGGGAAGAGTGGCCTTGGTGGGCAGCCAGCAATACGGGACAGAGAACAGAGTACACATGCATTATCATTGTTACCACAGATGCCTTAGCAATAAAATACTGAATAGGAAAAAAATAAGATTATATAAAGGATATTATCCTGAATGCAAAATTAAGAATAGTTAAAAACAAAAAACATCTTTGAAAAATATACATAATAAAACAGCATGTTCTTAAAAAAGCAAGAGAATGATATACACAGGAATCAGGATATTTGGTGGGAGCTGCAGGAAGACAGGATGCAATAAGAGTATAGATAAGTAGATATAAGCTACTACCAATATTTTAGTTCACATGTTGGCAGAGATGTGTGTTAATTCTATTATTTAGGAAAAATAAGTCAATAAACATATACATACAAAAATACATATAAACAAAGGGGACCATGCATGGACCAAAAATGAAAGTCTTTCATGAGAAAAGGATTATGATCAATCTAGTTCTGTGACTCTAAGTCCAAAAATATCTCTCTTCTCTCCTATGCTCTAATATTTTTATCTCTAATTGTTAGTGATTGAACTATTGATGACAAAAAAAATTGCCTATGTATCACAGATTAAATTATAGGTTTGTTAGGCTCTGCCCTAGTGCGGTAATATGGACTATGGATGTCCTAGTTTGGGACATCTTAGATGGTGTGTCCAAAGTCCAGGTGCTCAGATAGGGGCAGAGAAGACAGTTGAGTGGTGGTAACATTGCTGTACACAGGCTTCCTCTAAGAATCAGTAGGTTAACTCCTCAGACAAATTAGGGGCCTGGAGGTCAGAGTTCTAGGACTGGAGACCCAGCTGCTGAGCAGCGACCCAGCTGCTCCATGGGGTCAGAGAGACAACAGAAGGTAAGAGGCCACAGGGTTACCAGGAGGCACGATGGTGTAGTGGTTAAGGACATAGATTCTGAAGTAAAACTCCTTAGGTTTGGATCCCAGCTCTACCACCTTCTAGGTTTGTTAGCTACATTCTTTGTCCCTTGGTTTCTACATCTATAGAATGGGGTTAGCACTTTCTCTGTGGTGTGGTATAAAAATTAAATGATTCTATATGCCTACGATGCTTAAAAGAGTCTGGGAAATAGTGTTCGATGTAGCAACAGACTGCTATCTTCTGACAAGACGTTTTATTCTCTGTGCCCACATAGCCAGACAGCACAGGGTAAGTATTCCTGTGCACGACCTTTGGAATGTCTCTGGGCTCTTGCACTGAGATCCATCAAGCCAAGGGAGAACGCTTATGGTGTTTAGAGCACCTTCATTTACCCAACGCCAAGAACCGTCCATTGAGACCCAGATGGCTTCTGCCGCTCAGGTGAGAGCCCTGCTGGATCTCTCCTCACAGCGGCATCTAGGGAGACGGAGCTGGCACTCTGGAGAAGTGCCAGTTGCTGTGGGGAGGGAAAGACACATGGCAAGATGTACACGGGTCTTAAAAGTTTCCTCTGAGATGTGTCATATGTCACTTCCCATATTCTGTTGGCTGAAGAAAGTCCATGGCCATGTCTTACTTCAAGTGGGCAAAGCAAGGAGGAGAAGCAGAGTATTTGTCAACAAACCAGTTGACTGTGATATATATCTGGTGCCCTCTAAGTGTTAGTTATTACCATTCTGTAAGATTTGCAGAGCCAGCTGAGATGTTAATAGGACACGTTCATGTCAATGGGACCCCTAGGATGGGCCGGAAAGGCAGTTCAGACTGTGCATATATCCCTCCTTTACACGTCCACCATGTGTCTAAGGGACCATGTCTTATTAGTGTTTGTATTACTAACACCTAGAAGCAGCTGGTCAGCCTTTGATCGATAACTGAGACAGGCTTAGCGACCACCTGACAAAAGAATGAAGAGTGACTTCTAGGGAATGCTCCTGAAGTGACTTTTTCTGGGCCACTTCCAGGATTACTAGCTGAGCCCCCACACAGGTTTTCTGGGCATCCTTCAACTGCGTACTTTCTCATGTCAGAATCCTGGAAGGAAGAGTCCCCTGGGTAACCATTTCTGCTATGTGGATCAATTGCCTTGTATTCTCTGCTGCCACTAAATATTAGCACAGTCATGTGAAAAAGCTCCTGTTGTGTAACCAAAATGCTTGTGAAGGAGGTAGATTCCTTTAGATCAACGAGCAAATCTACAAGCTCATCAATAGCATGCACATGGCACGTGGCTCCAATCCACTCCATCATGAGACCTGCGGCTAGTCTAAGCTGAGTTATTGGACTGTTACAAAGCCTAAAATGTTCATTTATTGATTTTGAATTAATCACTCAGAAATCAACAGATACCATTTGTTCACATTTAGCAAACATTGCATATATAAATGTGATCAACTGTTAACATGGTCCCTGTTTTCATGGAGCTTTCAGACCAGTGCAGGGCTAGGGAGAGGACTGACATTAAACCAATAAACACATAAATGGGTCTATAATTACAATGGATATATGTACTCTAGAGGAAAAGGTCATCATTCTATGAGAACATGTAACAATAGAACCTGATCTAAGGAGGGGGATTGAAAAGCAGTGGGGACGGGGGCAGGGCATGCTAGGGATTCAGAGCAGGCTTGCAGAAGTAATGTTGGAACTGATATCTAAAGAATAGTCAGGGATGAAAGAAACCAAGTTTAGGGAAAAGAGTGTTTTTAGGCATAGTCAAATATAGGGGCAAAAGGTCTGGAGTAGGGGCTGGGTGTATGATGAGTTTTAAAAACTAAAGCAGTTTGGCTAGAGTGTGGAGAGAGAGCGGAGGAAGAGTATAAGACAAAGCTGTGCCATAGGTTATATTAACAATTTGGTCTTTATCTCAACAGTAACTGGAGCTTTTTATGTGGATCTTTTGATGGGGGTCCAGAGAGGAAGAGAGTTTACATGAAAGGACAGCACCGAGCTTCAGTAACTTAACTCTGGAGGACAGGGCTTCCTGCTGGACTCTGCTAATGGGGAGGGGGGACAGTCACGACAGCCTCTTGCTAAATAGAGTTCCTCTGAACACAAATACTTCAAGATGTCCTTTCCAAAAAGTATTGTGTTCATATACATTTTTGAAGCAGTTGTATACTACCTGGTACCCTTAGAGAGTCATAAAACACATAAACACTATACAAGGTTAAGTCCTACAGGAAAGATGAATGTTGCTTAGCCCAATATTTCTAAAACTTTTATGATCATGGAGGCATTTTATTTTCAAATAAATACTATTTCCAACCTATGGGGCTAATGTACAGTGAAATACTCTTTCAGGCTGGTGTACACAATCTGGATTCACACATGATCATAAATAACAGTTTAAAAAATACAGTAGCCTCCCACTTATCCTGGGGCAAACATCCAAAACCCCCAGTGGATTCTTGAAACCTCAGAAAACACTGAACCCTATGTATACTATATTTTTTCCTATACATACGTATCTGTGATAAAGTTTAATTTATAAACAAGGCACAGTAAGAGATTAGCACCAAAAAATAAAGTAATTATAACAATATACTATAATTTAAAAGTTATGTGAGTATGGCCTCTCTGTCTTGAAACATCTTATTGTACTGCCTTCACCCTTCTTGTGGTGATGTGAGATGATAAAATGCCCCTGTGATGAGATGAAGGGAATGACTGAGGCTACCCCTGGCTTTCTGACAACACAGCCGCAGAAGGAGCATCATCTGCTTAAGGACCAAGAGTGACTGAAACAGCAGGAAGTAAAACTGTGGACAAGGGAGGCTACTATAAAGAGGAAATCTTTCATAAACTTGAGTTTTTTAAAGATGGATTGTAACAGATGACCAGGAAGAAAAACCACAACTGGCTCCAGAACACCAATGTGTTGAAATCCAATAGTTGTGAGCCTTTTGGGTAGGATGTTAGAAAGAAGATGTTGAAACATTCTGGCCAGGGAATGGCTTAGCAATGCCAGGGAACCTGTGGGGATTCTAGGCTCTTCTCTGACATGTGTTTCAGGAGAAAATCATCCAAGGTGTTCAGTCAAGTTCTGCAAAGTGTAAAGCGTCAAGAGCATGATTTTTGACAGTCAGTCTCCTGGTGGCCTTGATCCATGAGTTGTGGGTGTGGCTACAGAAGACTGCTTAGAGTAAATCCTCTTGTTTGCTTAGCAAATCCATGAGGAAAATGAGAGTTAAAAACCCTCACGGAAGAAAAGCCAGAGCTTACAGTTCTAAGAAGAGAGAATCCAAGATGGCATGGTGGACCCATGATAATGGGCAAATCTCGTAGGTCTTGGTGTAAATCATATATAGGAGAAAATGAACAGACTGGAGGGAGGAAGTAGTGGTAATATCAGGCTCACCAAAGGTAAAGTGGTGGAATGTAAGACTGAAGGGAAACTTAGAGCTCATCTAGTGCTAGTCCCTTGTTGTATGGATAGAGCTCTGAGTTACTAAAGAACTTTTCCAAAGGTACCAACTTTTCCAAAGGGCCAGAGGGAGGCTGGGACAAAACTGGAATGCCATGTGCTTACCCCTCATTCCAGTCTATATGGACCAGGTGGTCAGACTGGTGGCAATCCTAGCAGTGTGATATTATTTAAACAAACAAAATTAATATCTCTGGAGCCTAAATGATAAGGAAACTTTTTGTTCCTTAAGAAAAAAGTCTAACACTTTTAGATATACGTAGACCTAGGAATAGAAAATAGGCAGTTTCTATAATGAGATACTGACGTTTTTCCTTTCTCCCTCCATTCATGAAAACTCATATGGACTTTGAGTTCTGAGCAAGATGAAATAAGCACACTCAACCTTCTTTCTCCTATTAACTACAACTGAAGACAAAAGCACATAATTCAACTGTCAGAAGGCACTGAAAGGGATGAAAATAGGCAGAGTGGGTAAGGATCACTGGACTCAAAAGATGGCCTGGTGGTGGTTTCTCTGAAGGTTTATTTTCTCTCTCTCTCTCTTTGCTTCCTATATATCCTGATCTGAATGTCAGGGCAGCCTGAAACCTGCCTGTGGGAGCAGACAGAAAAGAGCCCCAAGGCAGGCCAGTCTCTGGAAAGGGAGGACCTGGTGGAACCATTCCTTTCTGACTTTACCAGCCCTGCTCCAGACAAACACGAGCAAAGAATTGGCGCCCTTCCCCTTCGCACGGGTAGCTTGAGCGGTGCTTGAGGGGCAGCGCCCAACTGACCCTCCTTGCGCCACACCAGGCAAGTGCCCCACCTGCTCTCCTCCGCAGCAGACCCTCTGAGGAGGCTAAAGCCTCAGCTTTCTAACCAGAGCACCAGGAAGGTGCAGTCCTGGGAACCAGGGTCTGCAGAGCGGGCGGGGAGTCATGAGGAAGGAGATGGAGAAAGGGATCCTTTCAAAACTGAGTGTCAAGTTCCAGGCTCACCCTGCAGCTGAGCGCGTGTGAAGCTGGCTGGAATCAGCACACTGAGGACGCTGAGCTCTGACCTCTGGGGCAGCCATTGCCCGGGTTTCAGACCGGCAGCTGGCTGGTATACAGGCAGGGTGGATCAGAAGAGCACGGTAAATGCTTTCAGAGCTAAATCGACAGTGAAAGCACAGCCCGTAGAAAACAGACCAGATTGTGCAGTTTGAACCAAGCTAGGTTGCCTGCCTGGCTGAAGGAAAAAAAAAAAAAAGTCAATGCTTTCTAGAAGATTTAAACCAGACTCAGAACCTCATGACATAATATTCAAAATGTCCAAGATGTAACCCAAAACTACTCCACATACAGAAGACCAGGGAAACCTAAATAACTATTTAGGGGAAAAGCAAGCAACGGAAGCCACTGCTGAGATGACTTAAGTATTGGAATTGTCAGACAGACTTTAAAGCAGTTATAATCCTCTTTCAGGAAGTAAAGGTAAATATTTTTCAAATAAATGGAAGGACGGAAGTTCTCAAAAATATAAGCTATAAAAAGGAACAAAATAGAAATTTTAGAATTGAAAAATTCACTAGAGACACTCAGTAGCAGAATGGAGATGAACTCTTTGCCTCACAGCATATCCAAAGCTTAATTAAAAATTCTATGGATCATAGAACTAATGTAAAATTAGTTAGAAGTTTAAACTAATTAGTTAACTTAGAACAAATACAAAATAAACTCAAACTCATAGAAGAAAAATTGGAAAAGTTTTGTGACTTGGGGAAAAAGTGTGACTGGATTAGGGAAAAAGCTCTGAAACAAGAGAATATGGATGATCTATAAAAGAACGGATGGTTACATTTGACTTCATCCAAATAAAAAAGCCATTATTCTGTAAAGGAAATTGTTAAAATCCTATAAATATAATAAGTCATTAGCTGGGGGAAAATATTTACAATCACATATAAGACAAATCAGATATATATTTAGAATATATAAAGAACTCAATATTCAATGACTAGAAACAAACAGCAAATTTCAAAATGGGCAAAAAAATTTGACAAACATCACCAAACAAGATGTATGGATAGCCAATCAGATCAATAAGATCAATAACATGGATGAAAAGATGCTTAAATATAACTTATTAGTGACACGCAAATTAAATGACAACTCTCAGTGCTGGTGAGGATGCAAACCAACAGGACCCTCAAACATTGGGGTTGCTGGTGGTAATCTAAAGCGGTAAAGTTCTCTGGGATATTGTTTGGGAGTTTCTTACAAGGTGAAATATACATTTTCCATATGACTCATCAATCCCATTGCTGAGCATTCATACTAGGGAAATGAAAACTTACGTTCACACAAAAATCAGTATACAAATGTTTATAGCAGCATTATTCAGAATCAAAAAAACTAGAAACAACCAATTTCCATGGGTGAATAGATAAACAAACTGATCTATCCACATAATGGAATACTATTCAGCAATAAAAATAAATGACTATGAACACATTATAAGTGAATTCAAATACATTACACTAAGTGAAAAATCTCAGTAATACATGGTCACAGACTATATGATTCCATTTATATGGCATTATGGAAAGAGCAAGTGTTGGAACAGAGAACAGATCAGTGGTTTCCAGGGGTCATGGGTGGGGAGAGGTTCTAACCAAAAAGAGGTGGGGGGGATTCTTTAGGGCATTCCACTTGTGCTGCATCCTGGCTACAGTGTAGGTATAAGGGTCTAGCATGGGTAAAAATTTGTAGACTTATACACAAAAAGGTGAATTTTACTCTCTGTAATTTTTAAAACTAAAAAGTTTATGAAGTTCTTACTGTGTACCATAATCTCTAACAATAGAAGTTTGGTTTAATCTTTTGAAAGGGAATTAAACTGCATCATGTGAAAATGTAACTTTTGAGATTTCTACAAGTCTAGTTTTCATTCCAAAATTGTCTCACCTTCTAACCAATTTTATCTGCTCTAAAACTTTCTTTCTCGACTGGCCTGTACATAGTGGACAAGGGGAAGGAAGGGTGTAATCTGCTGCTCCTATGTGTAAAAGTAGGTGAGGACTTAGAGAAATGGTATTTGATTAGAACATTTAAAAATTCCTCTTTTAACTCAGGACTGGTGCTGACAAGTAACTTCAAACCATTGAGCAGATGCTGTGACTGAAATCAGCCAGGTCCAGGATTGGCTTGCCCGGAGCAATAGAGGCAGAGTTTCAGCTGATCCTGTGGTCGTTTACCCCACCCTGCATGTAGTTCCAGCTGGCCTTTTATTTGGGTTGGGGATGATGGGAGTGGAAATTTATATTCAAGTGTATTAAGTAAATATGATAAAGGTTCTTCATGTCTAAAATGACCAAAAGGGACAAGATGGGCAGTACTGACCAGCTGTAAGAGAATAAGGCAAGGGATTTTAAGACCTGAGTAATAGCTTCATTATTGAATTTAATACCCTGTTATACATTTCTGTCTCTCAAAGGTGCTCAGACTCCAGGGTAGAACTTCTTGAAGCAACATGGGGGTTTATTACATGGAAACTACAGGTGGGTCTACAGGTGGGTCTAGGCTGTAAACAGAGTACATTTTGCTTTCATTTAAGAACGAGAACAACTCATTCACCAGGGAAAATTAACTTGGAAAGTACAGATGTTCTCCCCAAACAACACACAGACAACCCACTCCTGCCCATGAATCCCAGAAATACCATTTGACCCAGTAATTTGCTTGTTAGAAGCAAAACCTCAGCTGACCAGAGATTAACACTGCTGCATGATTATTTTCATTTCAAAAAAGGTCCACTTGAAATATTTACTCTGATAGTTCCTTCAAGTGTAGACGACCTCTTGGGCACTTAGGTTTCTTTCAGAAATCATTAACCATTGAGCTGAGGGCACGCAGTGAGGGGGAGGTCAGAGTCCTGGCCAATCTAAGATCAATGGAAGCAAAGGTGCACCATCTCTGAAACGATGCTGTGGGTCAGTAGGAGAGATGCCATGATGACTTATAGCCAGTACCTCAGGAAATGCGTCTACGGAATGAAGGCAGTGGTCTCTCTAACGCACAGGTGGGAAACTGTTCCTCCCGGAGTGGGCTGCAGGGTGCCGTGAGAAAGTCAGGGGTGTCCTATCACCTCTGCCCACTGGTCCTCTCTGCTCAAAGGGCCTATGGCTTGAGGTATTGGTGACGTTCAATCCATGCTGCCTCTGGGCTTCACTTGCTCATTATAAAAGGTGGCAATTTCATTTCCGACTGGCAGTGTAAAGCCTGTTGTCATATTTTACGTGATGATGTTAACTCTGCTATGAAATTACACCCTGAGAATACTCCAGAGCTGGCTCAGGACATATAAATAGCCATTTATCAGATGCAACCCATGATCTTCTGCTGCTGTGACCCATTCTGTGATATGCCCCCAGAGGACAAGCCACAGGTGAAGAGTGTACTTAGACTTCAGGGTGTAGACATAAAAAGCCAAGCCCTTCAAGAAAAAAACCAGGGAATTTTCCCATTAAATTCTAAGGGCCTTCATCCATCTGTGTATAATCATCCTGTGATTCCTTCACTGGCCTCTGGCACAGTCTTTTACCCACTGATTATCTATCATCTCCTCCCTTCTAACTGACCATCACCCATTTCTGTGCCCATTCCCTCCCACCCACCAGCACCAGCACTTCTCACACATGCTTAGAGAACATCTCTGAAAGCTGAGAACCTCATTCTGTTTGTGGACATAGCACTGTGAGCCTTAACCACTGAATTACTTGTTTCCCACAAAACCAGCACTTAATGAAGTATTACCGCGAGTCAAACACTATGTACCACAAACCTTATGCATGCTCTCCTTTTATATATGAGGAAAAAGCTTCAGAACAAACTGTAAGATCACAGAGTGCTGAGAGTTGGAACCAGAGTTGGACAAGACTAGCAGACTCTATTAGCTTCTGTGGCTGTGGTAACAAGTTACCACAAACTTGGTGGCTTCAACAACAGCGATCACTTCTCTCACGGTTCTGAAGGCCAGAAGTCTGAAGTCAAGGTGCCAGGAGGCCCCACCCAGAGTGTCTAGGGGAAAGTCCATTCCCTGCCTTTCTCCGTTTCTGGTGCCATCAGCATTCCTTGGTTTGTGGCTGCATCTCTCTGCTCCATCTTCATATCACATCACCTTCTCTTTCAAAATCCCCTCTGCCTTGTTCTTAGAGAAGGCTACAAGTGATTGCGTTTAAGGCCAGCATGGACATGCCAGACTAATCTCCTTAACTTAATCAAGATCTTTTTCCACTTAAAGTAACATTAAAAATTGGGCAGAGGACCTGAACAGACCTTTTTCCAAGAAGACATACATATGGCCAACAGGCACACGAAAAGATGCTCCACATCGGTAATCATCAGAGAAATGCAAATCAAAAACACAATGAGGTATCACCTCATACCAGTAAGGATGGCCACCATCCAAAAGACAAGAAATAACAAGTGCTGGTGAGGATATGGAGAAAAGGGACCCCTCCTACACTGCTGGTGGGAATGTCAATTGGTGCAGCCACTACAGAAAGCAATATGGAGATTCTTCAAAAAACTAAAAATAGAAATACCATTTGACCCAGTAATTCCACTCCTAGGAATTTACCTGAAGAAAACAAAATCCCTGATTTAAAAATATATAGACACCCTTATGCTTATTGCTGCATTATTTACAATAGCTAAGATATGGAAGCAACCTAAGTGTCCATTAACAGATGAATGGATAAAGAAGATATGCTACATATACACAATGGAATATTATTCAGCCATAAAAAAACAACATTTGCAACAGGATGGATGGATTTGGAGGGTATATGCTCAGTGAAATAAACCAAGCAGAGAAAGACAAATACCATATGATTTCACACTTGTGGAGTATAAAAACAAAGCAACACAGAATGAACAAAACAGCAGTAGACTCATGGACACCGAGAAGGGACTGGTGGTTACCATGGGGGAGGGTAAGGAAGATAAAGGGGCACAAAAATTCTCAATCATAATATGAGTTGGTCATGGGGATAGTAGTTCAACATGGCGAATACAACCAATGATTCTGTAACATCTTCCTATGTCGACAGATAGTAACTGCACTGGTGGAACAGGTGAGGATTTAATAATATGGGTAGCTGTAGAACCACTGCGTTATGTATTTGAAACCAATATAAGATTGTATATCAACAATACTTCAATTAAAAAAAAAGTAACACTAAGGTTCCAGGGATTTCAAGTGGATACTTTGAGGGGGCTAATTTTCAGCCTACTACAGACTCCAAAACCATAGAAATTCCAGTGGACTGAGGTCCTCATTACTAATCATGGAGAAGAAATCCTTGAGCTGGAGGGCACTGGAAGTAGGGGCTCCCTAGCCTATGAAACACAAGTAGCTCTTTGGCTCTCTTCTACTTGAAGTATTTCCAGGGACCTGAAATTCACAAACTCCTTTAGATTCAAACATGAGAACATCATGAAAAAACAAGGTATCTAGGAAGGGTAATGAGGTATCATTAACACAACCACCTTAATGGATATCAGCTTGTCAGATTAGCCCTCATCACTCACAACCTTGCAGAAGGAGACACAAGCCTGCTAAAGTCTCATGGCCAAGATGGGATATTAATACTTTCCTCAGGTGCCACATTATAGGCCGACATGACCAATGGCTTTAAAATGTCCTTTAAGCATTTTTTTTGAGGCCTTATCTGCTAGACAACCAGAATACCTGGATGAAAAAATCCTGTATTTAATTAATTATGTATGTTTTATCTACAGACCAACTTTTACACGCTTGAATTTTTACAGAAGTTAGCTTTCTGGCATCTCCGTAGAGGTTTAAATTGTTTGTGAAATTGGTATTTCTTGATCCATTTGTTTATTGTCCCCATGTTCCCATACTGGGAACTCTTCAAAATATTTTGTTTTTCCTCTTGGAAAAGACCTTTTTGTAACCTTTTTAAAAATGTTTATTTTTCAAGAATTGTATGTCAACATTAAAGAACATCTTTGAAAGGATAAAAAAAATCATCCATAATCCCACCAACCTAGCAAACAAGAGTTTCCATGAGGAGTGTCCTAACCTTCCTGAACATCACTTCTCCTCCAGCAACAGCCCGAGACTGTGCAAAAGAGAAACAGGACAATATTTGCTTTTCAGTTGTGGAGCACAGAACTATTTCAAGAATTGATGAAAGCACTTAGGTACCGGAGGAACAGTCTTATGAATAAAGAAGTCCTTATCATACCCTGGCATCCCAAAATGTTCACAGATGTGATCAAATAAGTGGACAGTCATCTGGTAAAATCCCAGGTACTATAAGTTTTCACTGTGACTTGTTGGAGGGTCAGTGCTAGAACTTTGCCATAAGAAATCAAATTGAGTCCTCGTGGAGGTTTGGATTTTCCAGAGCAAAATGCTTTCCCGATGTCTCACCAACATTCCAGCCACCCTTCCCACTATCTGCAGAGTCTCAGGAACACAGTCTTACCTTCAAGATTACCAGAAAAAAAAAACTGGAGAAACCCTTCTTCTGTTTTGAGGGAAAAAACTAACATGTGGAATATAGCTTAAATCCAAATGATTATTTAACATTTTATTGAGAATTGTCATGAGCATAAGTGAAGACAGTAATGAGGCTAACTGCGGGGAAGGATCATAGCGTTGGTGAAATCTCCCTGTACTTCACCCTTTCTGCACCTGAAAGGCAGTCCCAGCGTGCTCAGGTGGTGCTCATGACATACTTGCTGGCACAAAGGAGACAGGTGTCCCTCATTTGGTCTAAGTTGTGAAGGTTTCAGTGCGGAATTCCTCCCAGGACTCTCTGGGGAGCCTGGAGAGGGCACCAAGGGATGAATCCAGACTGCTGGCACTGGGTCCTGGGGCATATGAAGGAAGAGGGTTTCTAAGACTAAGGGAGAGGGGTGGTGGCTTTCTCCCACCTCAACTCTCAAATCACATTGAAGGGGGTTAGCTCCTTCCTTTGCTTAAGTAAAAGCTAGATCTTCTTGAAGTCTGTATGTGCGCACACATGTGTCTGCGTGTGCATGTGGGTGCATGCATGCAAGAAGGACTGAGAATCAAGTCAAATCAAGCACAAATAATTGTACTTAGGGAGATCAGTATCACCAGAGTCTCGTAGTAAATACAATCAATAGAGGTTTGTCTTCTTGTCTGTTTTTGTTTCAGGAAGCTGAGTAGGACAGCAGAGTGTTTCATGGACAGTGGTCTGGACTGGAGAGAGCAGGAATTTAGCTGCAGGTCCAAAAAGAAGCCTCTGCAATGTCGGACAAGGCAGTGAGCCGCCCTCCACTCTGCTTTCCTCATCTGCAAAATGGGTGCTATAGCTGACTAGCTGAAGAAGTCCTTTCCAGCCCTAGAAATCTAATTTAACTGTTTCATAAATTCGGGTTTTCTTAAAACTAGAGTTTGTGTTAAGCGTTATGACCGCTATACCATAGGACAACTACTATACTGTAGCAGTAGCTTGTATCCCATTGCCAAACACCGCTTGAGCACCAACTTTGTGTTAGATTCAGTGGTAACTAACACGAAACAGTTGACACACGGGAAGATTGGGGTACGTTTTCATTGGCATTTCTCAACCTGATTGTTTAGTTTCAGAGTCAGAGACTCTTATCCGTTGGAAGGAGTCCTGGAGCCTTGCTCATTTCATCCACCCAGGGCAGGGACATCCCGACACACAGGCCTCCTGAACCCTTGCAATGCTCGTCTTCCCCCTTGCTGTCTATTCCATCGTTAGACAACCCTTATTTAGGAAATTTTTCTTATAATGAAATAGATTCTGTTTTCCATTGGGTCTTCTAACACCTCATAAATAAACGACTCATTTCTTTTTGATATTTGTACTATAAATATCTGCAAAAACACCACCACCGCACACACTTATTGTGGCTTGTGTGTATTCCCAGCACAGTGACTAGTCACTTACTCCCTACATTAGTTGTCTCTACATCAGACAGCCTCTCTGCATTCATCCATCTCTCGTGGTGCGAGGGCATTCTTTCTCTTTCCCCTGGCAGGTGCTCAGTAAATGTCCCCTGATTGTATGAATAGCAGCCTTTAAAATATTCAGAGGCTGTTACCACATTTCCCAGAGACTCCTCAGGCTAAAAGCCCTGGGTTCCCTCAACAGCTCTGTGCAACAAACACCTTTTTTTGAACACCTTCCATATGTCAGAGCACTCCTCCACCCCGCCCGCTGGTACCCTAGGCAGAGCGCAAGGATTGGGGTGAGTTTTTCAATACAGCTTAGGACGGCCTTGGCTCGCCAATCGTTTCACCGCCTGGGGACTCAAGTAAGCTGGTGGAGACCTAAAGTCCCACGTTTTCACAGGAACTGAAGTGAAGTCAGGTCTCTCTCACCCTTCACCCATGTAAATGGAATGTTTGCAACTAAATTCAGGAGTTCACACTGACTTCTGCTAAAATCATTTCATTATAGTTTCAGCCCACCGCTCTCCAAATGTAAAGATCCTCCTGAAGCAGGATTCTGTCACCTATCTCATTAGTTATCAATCCCAGCTATGGGTCTTCTGAAAATGGTTTAACAAGCAGTCTACATGTCCATGCAGTATTTTGCAAAAATAGTGAACAAGAGAGGTGCACGTATTAGGTTCAACCATGTAAAACTAACAGTTTTATAAGTCAAAAGGATTTAAATATCATGAATATTTAATGGTACAAACTAATGCATCGACCCAGGGACTTCCAGGCTGGTGTGAAACCTTCGCCCAAGCGTCTCTGGCTGCAGTTGCTCACCTAAGTGCCGTTACCCTGTCTCAGTGTAGCACAGGTGGCCTGCATGTCCTTGCTTTGTCCTGAAGAATATGTTGATACACAGTAATTGCTTTGCTGAAATCATAGTAAAGAGGAGGACGGAGGCCGTAGTGCCATCCTGCCTTGTTGAATTCCAGCTCTGTTACAAACCACCTGGGGGACCCCTGGCAAATTAATTGGCCCTGGCCCCCCCAAGCCTCTCTTTCTTCATCTCGAAAATGGGGATAATGATGCGACTTGCCTCAGAGGGTTATTTGAGGCCTGCATGAGGGAAGGGCTTGGTGGATGGCCCACAGTGAATGCTCAGTAAATGCTGAGGACTATTAATAGAGCACCTTCCCCTTTAAAATCATGCCGAGTCCAGGGAATTTCTACTCCTTTATTCCACCAAGTCCTCACAAACTGTGTGCTAATTAAACCAGCCTAGGCGTTTGCCCGGCGTCGGCATCAAGCCCATTGGGTGTGGGTTTGGCGTGTGCACCCCACTTTTAAAAGTAAGTACATTTGTCCTTCTTAAGTCAGCACGGTTCCCTGTGCCCCAGTCAACTTAAGTCCTTCTGTAGGGGTTTGTTTCAGTCACATCTGCACATCTTTCCTCCAGTTAGCAAATTTGAGGCCACTGAAAACGAGTAAGGTGGGTCTTACTATTTATTCAAGCAGTTATTGTACAAATCCTTTCCTAGCCAATGTCATGCTATCCATTGTCATTTGAAAATCATTTTCCTGATAGAAAAGACTGAAGAAAAATAGGAAATTAATTGTTCTGCCTTCTTTAGGCTGCTGTGAACAGTAAAATTGAATCACGGACCTATGCTTCCTTGTCCTTTGCATGCCAAAGGTACCTAAAATGCCTTTTCAATGGTCATTAGCGTCCTTCCCAAGTCTCACCTAATTCTGTCCTTCAGCACAGAGGCACAATGTGTCCACATGTATTCTTCGTGTTTGTCCCCAGCTGAGTGTTCTTCTTTCACCCTGTGCAGGTCCTTGTAAGACCCGAACTCATCGGGGAGTATCAGGGAACACCGTCTGTGGCCGCACCGACCTGTTTCTTTACACATCCTTCACCCCATCATGTTCACGATAATTTGACTTTCTCTTTTTTAATTCAAACTATGGGATCACACCTATATTTTTTCAAACTTTTTGGAATTTTAAAACCTAGGGTAGATGTCAGAAGTTGGTCAAATAGTTTCCTCCTATGCTATTATGGGATGTCCCTTGTATATGAGGGGCTGTCAACTCCCTTCCTTCTGGTTCTGCAGTTTGGGTCAGCAGAAGACCGAGAGTAACCCTTTCCTTCCTTGCATCTTCCACCTTCTGAGAGACTGAATCACCAGCAAAGGAAATCAGGAATTCACGGCTGTTGTAGTTTTTTGGAGGGAGGCAGGATGAGACTCCCATGAATTATTTTAAGTAAATTTTTCATTGGATTATAACAGGTACAGAAAAAACCTTAAATCCTAGTGAAGAGAGCAATGAATTTTCACAAAGCAAACACATGCATATAACCATCTAATCATGAAATCTATCAGCTCTGCTGAAATTTCCCTCATCATAAATCAGTTTTAAAGGATTTACACTCTGTGTTGGGAAGAGGGTAATCTCGGTAATAGGAATGAACATTTGTTGAGAACCTGAACTAAGTGTCAAGCAACTTACACGTGTTGCCTCTTTTAATCCTCACAACAGCCCTGAGGGGTGGGTCTTATTATTTTCCCCATTTTAAAGATACGAAATGGAAGCTTAGAGAGGTTAGGTTACTTGTCCAAGATCACTAGCTAATAAGAAATGTAAATGGAACTCAAACCCAGTTGTAGCTAATTCTAGAGACCCTACTCTTACTACTGCAGGAGATACACAGACCACAGTTTTCACCTGACCAGCCAGGTGGTAGACCAGGGCTTCTCAGCTTGGGCACTACTGACACTTGGGCCAGATAATTCTTTGTCACGGGGGTGTCCTGTGCACGCATGGTGATAAGCATTCCTGGCCTCCACCAGGAAGATGTCAGAAGCACAGCTCCCTCTGCTCCCTATACAATCAAAAGTGTCTCCAGACATTGCCAAATAGTCGCTGGGTACCTCCCCCGATACACCCCCTTCTCCCCCCTTGCATTCATCATCCTCCAGAGTTATGGAAATAATGCATCAGTCAGGGTTCAACCAGCAAAACAGAACTACTAGGACATATATATGACATATATTGCAAGGAATTGGTTCAGGTGATTGTAGGGGCTGGCTAGACAAGCCTGAAATCCACAGAGTAGGCGGACAGGAGAAGCAGGCTGGACTCCTGAGAAACAGGCTGAAGCTGTTACACAGAAGTGGAGTTTCTTCAGGGAAGCCTGAGTTCTGCTCTTACGGCCTTTCAAATAATTGAGTCGGATTCACCAAGATCATCTAGGATGATCTCCCTTATATAGTCAACTGATTACGGACTTTAATCACTTCTAAAAAATATGTTCACAGGTTTGACTGTTTGAGTAATTGAGAACTATTGCTTAGCCAAGTTGATACATAAACTGACTATCACAAATACTACAATGCTAAAGACAGAACTCTACAGAAATACTGTAGGCAGTACGTTATTTTTTATAAGTGTACAGTTGAGCAATTTTGAGACTGTTTTATGTGCTCTAGGATTGAGCAAATGAGTAAAGTTTATAGTGCATATATGAGCCAGGTTTCTCACTGTCAGAGAAAGAGTTACTAATAAGGAAAAGGAGAAGGTGGAATGGAATCTTTAGCACTGAACATCTTGGTGTTGAACCAGAAGAGAAGGCATCAGTTTTTAATATATGGAGATAAATAGATAGATACAGCAGTAGAGGTGTTCACGAATATGTGTGTATATACATACTTACATTTTCTAGCTCTGTCCACCGAAAGGGTCAAGAAGCAATGGCAGACCAGTAGTAAGGAGCATACCTACAATCAAAATCTTGGTTTTTAACTCCCAGTCTTAGCAAAATTATTGATTCCAGTGCTGTGGTAATAGAAGATGAGCCTGAAAAATCTTGCGGCTGATGAAAGTAAGGAAATGTTCAAAAAATGATGAGGACATGTTGAAAGGACACAGGTATACCAACATGAAGCAGACCCCAGTGACAAAAATCTGGAAAATCTGAGCAATAAAATCAATAGTAATAGGATGGATTGTAACCTATCACATAAAATAAATATCGGTGAGTCCATACTGATATAAATACCTAATTGAATAAATGAATAGATAAATGAGGAGAAAGGAAATCTCTGTATTACAGTAGGATTCCAAATAATAAATAATGTAAGGAATTATGAATTAGAAAATCATCATTAGCTAAAACCACAGTGATATATTGCAGGCAAGGACCATCAAAGTATGCAAAAATTAGAGGAAAAAAATTGGGACAAGTGGGATATTTACATAGTCTTACAATATCTCCCCACAAGATATTAATGACAAAGGCAAAAGTAGTAACTTTAAATATGTCACTTTAAGCAAGTGACTAAGTTAACCTCATTAGGTACATGATAAAAAGTCATGAAGGGCCTCCTGATACTAAGAAAGATCTAGTATCATCTTGTGGTTCTTGCCAAAAATGTATAACTTGAATTTAATCATTGGGGGAAGAGCAGACAAACCCAAGCTGAGGCTCAGCGAACAAAATAAATGGCCAGGACTTTTGCAAAGCATCGAGATCATGGAAAACAAAGAGCGAGGAACTGTTCCAGATTGGAGAGACTAAGCGGACATGGCAACGAAATACAACGTGCACTCCCTCCCCTCAAGTTAAAGGAATATTGGCAACCTATGAATGAAGAAGTGGCTTAGTTAATAGGACTGTCTTAATGTTAAATTCCTGGTGTTGATAGTAGTGGTTAAGGAAGATGTTAACATTTGGAGCTGCTGTGTAAATGGTGCAAAGGATCTGTTTGTACTGTTTTTTATTTTTGGCAACTCTGAAACTGTTTCACAATGAAAAGTTTAAAACATTAAAACAGACATGAGTGATGACCCCTGAGTAATGCTTGGTGCTTCATCACCCACCATCAGCTCTTACTTGGGCTGTGGTACAGCTGTTACCTGATCTCCTCCCCTTCATCTTCCCCAATCTTTCACCACACAGTAGCTAAGTGATGGTGTAAAGACACCAGATCCTTTGCTCATAGCCCTTTAGTGACTTCCAGCTAAACTCAGAAAAAAATCCAAACTCCTGGTAGTACCTGCCAGGGCCTCCAGCACCCAGCCCTGTCCGGCCCTGCCCCTTGTCAGCCACCTCCGGTTCATCTCCTACCCCCACACACTCTCGGTGCTCTAGCCAGGCTGGTCTTCTCTCAGTGTCTCTTAAGAACCAGGGGTCTTCCCCCCTGAGGGCCTTTGCACATTAAGTCCTCTTGCTGGGGTCACTCTTGGTCCAACTCTTTGCCTGGCAGGCTCTCCTCATCCTTTAGGACACATATTAAATAACATTTCCTGAATGAGGCTTTCTATGGCCCTGCAGTCTGTGTTAGCCCCATTCCTACCACCCACATCAAACATCGATATGCCCTATTTCATCATTCTACTTGCTTCCTTCATTTGGTTTTTCTCAACTTGTAATTTGCGTTTGTCGGTTTGGTTACTGTCTTCTAAAGTTAAGCTTCATGACGGCAAAGTTCTAAAGTTGTCTTCTAAAGTTAAGCTTCATTCTGTTTTCTTGTTTGTCCCTACTTCCTAGCTCCGAGCCTGCCAGGTAGTAAGAAGCCAGTACATATTTTTTATCAACAAATAAAATCAGGTTATCAATCAACCGGACACAGTGCCAACTCTGGACGAAGACACAGAGATTTCTGAGTAGCAAACAGCAATCACAGAGCCTACGTGGTGGAGCCCATTGGAAAGGAGAATTGCATTAATGACTTCGCCTAAACAATGATGTGAAGAATAAAGCAACTGCTCGGCAGATGCAGCACATGCCAGGCACAGAGAAGTCACAACTGCAGCAAAGGAAAGAGCAATGACAACAACAGCAAAGAGGACCAGGAGCCATTGGAATGGGGCTGCCGGGGACTGTCTAGGCATGCGGCACCCCCGGCAGTCTCAGGAGTGCCCGGAGCACCGGCGTATCATCACACCACAGGTAACTGATGTCCGTGGGGATGGCCTTATCACCACTGTTCACTTATGTGTGGTTTATATGCTGCCTCCTTTCAGAACAGACATGAAGCTCCTTAGTCATTAAAAAAAGTTAAGTTGTTTTTAACAGGGCCCTTTAAGCCAGCAATTTCCATCAAAGACTTATATCAAGATAGGCAAAATAAAAAATGAGGCCGATTTCTATTAGGAATTTAAAAATACCAACTTGGCTCTCAGAGGACCAAGTTTCTGTTCTGTAGACAATGGACTTACACGGAGACTCTTTTTTTCCTTTGGTGGCACCCGTGTTGCAAGAAGCCGTGGCCTAGGCGGGGGAGATGGGAATGCTGGGCATGGGGACAGGATGACAAGGCATGAAGGATCTAGGGAAATCAGGTGAAAAGGAAAATCTGTGTGGCAGTGTGGAGGCCGAGAAGGGCTGGGAGCTAGGACGGCTCTTTCTGCCCACTTCAGTCCTGGAAAATGCCTTTAAGGCCCCTGGGGCTGGAGTTGAGCCTCTGCTCTGGGGCTGCAGTCGTTTCCCAGCCCACAGCCTCGCTCCCCAGCTTGATCTGACCCTTGTCATCCCCCAGGGCTTCCGATGGTTCGTCTCAAATGCAGCTCTTTGTCCAGCCAAGGCCCCCCACTCCCAACCCTGTCATCTTGGCCCCCTGCTCCAGCTCCCAGCCTTCTTTGTGTTCTAGCCTCCCCTTCTCTCAACCCAAACTGCTCTGTGCTTTCTCCTCTCTAATTTAACCTCCTAATTTGTCCTCCAAATTGCTCTCTCTACACCCAGGTCTTCTCACTGTGTCCTCAGACTCTCCTGCTCCATGGCAGACATGCTCACGTTGCATGTTCCATCTTTCCTAAGCAAAACCTGTCTCCTTCCTAAGGACTTGGCTACTCCTGGACCCCTCTCTCAGGGAGGAGGCTTACTCTCCACACCCCTCAAACCTGCACGTCACCCTTGATTACCAAGGCTCTTCTGCCTCTAGGTAAACATCCCTGCTCTGCACTGGGCTCTACCATCTTCCACTCCTCTCATCTCTATCACCTAGCAATTTCTTATCTCCCCAAATGCATTGAAACTGACCAGACTCACAGTCTCCCTGTCCACCCCCAGGGACTTCGTGTGGACAGCCAGATCAGCATCCTCGTGGATCCTTCCTTGATCTCCTCAAGGTCACCACTAGTCTTTTCTGGTCACTCCTCCCATGGAGCCAGGAGTCCTCCACAGAACATCTCTGCTCTCTGGCCACAGCACTCTCCTTTCCACTAAACTGCTAAACCTTATCCTTTATCCCAGAACAACCTGAATCCTGAGGTTCCTCTGGTGTCTTTCAGTCTGTTGGAATTCCCTCTCTTTCTTTCTTTCAATATGGACCCAGGAGAATCTGGATCTGGCTTCTACCACTGAAACTGCTATAGTTACATTACTAGCACCCTTGACATAACAAGATCCAAGGAACAGTTTTCATTCTTTCTTTTACTAGACATCCCTGCTACACTTGACACCAGCATTGCGCTCTCCTTCTTGAAACACTGTACCCTTTAGCTTTGAGCTCTCACCCTCCCCGGCTTCTCTTTCAACTTCTTGGGCGAGTCCTTTGCAGCTCTTTGTGGATGTTTATCTTCTGCCCCTGTTGTACGTGTTGCTTACTCTTCCAGGATTTGTCCTTGGCCCTCAGCAGGATTTGTGGGTCATTCCCAGGAACAGGGCTCATTGCTCAGGTGTTCAGTTCCCGGATTGCACACTTATGCATATGAACTACCGCAGACATTCCTTTCTTCACTCCCTGGGATTTTCTTCTGGCAGCTCCATAAATGTTGTATTTACCCATGTGTTCTTTAGCCACACACACCTTTCTCTCTGTCATCTCATCCACATCTCATGGTTTCAGTTATCACACATGAACCGGATTATTTCCAGATCAACCTGCTCCCAAAGACATCCAGGCTTTATGATCCAGGGAAACTCACCTGCAAGTCCAACTGGTCCCTTAACCTTGTTATGTTCAAAACCAAACTCATCATCTACCTCTGAATCATTTCTTCTTTTGATTGTCTCCAACTGGCATCAAGGTAGAGATTTTAGGTCCCTCGTGGTTTCACATCACCTGGTCACATCCTGCTATCCTCGCTGGCATATCCTTTGTATCTATGCCCTCTTCTCTACTCTAACTCAAGTCCCTGTCATCTCTCAGCCAGATCACCATAATAGTTTCCTAACAGGTCTTCCTCCTCCAGTCTCTTTTTTGTACTGCCAACATAAATGGAATATAATTCAGATATCCCTGTTTAATCTCTTCCTAAGCTATTGAGCCTGTTGTTTAAGACCGGCAGGTCCCTGCCTAACTCTGTAGACTAATCTCCCTCTATTACCTGCCTTACACTTTCCAATCTAGTAGCATTTGTTTTGCTTCTGCTTGAAACAGCTCCTTTCTTCCCTCATCACCTAAATAACTCCTACTTAACCTTTAAGACTCAGTTTTGTTGTTCCTTCCTCTGGGAAGCCGGCTCTGCTGGGCACCATTCCTCTTCATCTCTCGGCCCCCTCCCTCCAGGCCTGGCTTAGCTGTCTCTCCTCTGATCTTCCATAATGTGTTGTGCAAACTCTCTGACACTTCATGCTTGATATTTAAATGTTCCCTTTATGTGTCTGCCTCTCTCATAAGACTAAGTTCCTTAAGGCAGGAATTACCTCTTATTCTTCCTTAATTCTGATGCCTGATATAGTACTTGCCTCATTCTAATCACTAAATAAATATTTGTTTTTGAAGGTAAGTAAGCAAGGACAAACGTATGCCCTCGGGGGAGTTTTGGAGGCAAGCGGCCATGGTGACATGGCTCTGTGGCTGCCCCAGTGCACTGGCTTCCGCTGAACCAGCTAGAAAGCACCGGGGAGCAGAAATAACCACCACAGCGAGGGCCAGGGGGTGTGCCTCTGCCTGGACGAGTTCCTCAGTCCCCGTAACAACTGTGCTGCCGGGATGGCCATGGTGCAGGGCTACTGCTCCCGTGCCTGAGGTCATGTGCTCACCCAGCCCCTGAACGTGCTGTGCTTTGCCTGTGATGTCCCTCTGATGGAAAAGGCCATTTTTATCTCTGATTCCTGCGATGCTCCCCAGCACTAAGGCTCAGCCTAGAAGGCCTTCTCCATGTACCTATTTCCAGGACTCTTTCAGTTTGTATTTACCTCTCTTTCTCTAAAATCAAATGGATGTTACCATCAGCGTCATACAATTTACTTGATATATATGATCTTAGATGGGTTTCTATTTTTTTCAAATGGCTGTCATAATTGATCCAATCCATTTGGTGAAAAATAAGGCTTCCTGAAGTCAGGAATCAAGTGCTCATTTATTCAACAAGTAAGTGTGTGTTGCCTACGTGCAAAACACCAGGCCTTTGCCAGGCATTGGAGAGAACAAACAGTGACAGAGATACAAGTCGTACCCTCACGGAACTCATAGTCTACTGCAATGTCTGTTATGTGAGGGGCATTCAAGCTGACCAGTCACGGAAGATTTATAGAAGTCTCAGGAGAAAATACTAGGATTTCTAATATCTCTAATTTCTATTTCTAATATTCTAGCAAACTTTTTAGCTAAAGGGAGATATTAAGCCTTACTAGTATATGTATGTGGATTGATCCTGGCTCCTTCAGTCGACATTTATATCATGTAGTCATATGTCATGTATGGTATTAAAGGATCCTGAGGCACTGTGCAAGTTCTCAAAAGTACAGGGGTTGACAGTGGAGACCTGTCATTTAATCACTTTCAATGTTCTGTGATGTATTGCAGTTACAATGTGCTTGCTAAAGAGGATTTGCAATCATATTATCTAGCTTTAAGGAAATTAACACTCACAAAGAGGTAAGTGGCTTAAAAAAATTCATTTAAAGGTACCATAAACTGACCGTAACAGTAAAATGCAGGAACAAGCAAGAAACAAGAAAATGGCAGCTGTCATTCTCTCTTCTGCTAATATGAACTCTTCATCTGCCACATTTCAATAAAAATCAATGTTGACTCGAACAGATCCTACAAGAACTTGTCCAAAAATGTAAAATTATCAAGAATGTTAATTACTTAACAATGAAACTCAATCTAAGTGTATCCTTCACCTTGAGATATAGCTAACGACAGTTCAATGTCATCCTAACAACCGAGACGTTTTACAATTAAGCATGGGGTTTCTCTTCCACTTAGGACACAGAAAGCTGCAAAAGGTGCTGTTTCCTTTCCAACAATGAGAAAAGCCCAGATAAAAAAAGATTATACCTTTTATTGAGTCTATCAGAGAGCTGAGATCACAAAACAATGAAACAGCCTAAGTTCCAAAGGGACAAGCTATTCTCAAGAGAGATGGAAGACACCATCTCTCTCACTTACGGCTGCGCATCTCCCACAAGAAGGAGACCAGGCACCAAGTGGGGAAGAAGAAATAGCTACAGTTTGAAGGAACTGCCAAAGGTCAGTTGTGGGCTAGTATGTCAGTGCAGAATAGTAAAGGCCCCAACCAAGGGAAGTTCACACTTGTTCAAGAAAAAAACTAGGGGTACAGCAGGTGTGCAGGAGGTAACTGGCAGGCCTGGGGGTCAGGCACGAAACACCATGTGCTTCCCCAGACCCTTCTCATACATGAAGTAAAAGCTTTACATTTCTGGAGCAGCTGCAGCAAACAAAGAGTGTTTCCCAAGGCACAAGAAAAGATGTGCTATGGGAGGAAGATAGGGCATACAAAGACTCTCTCTGGGGGAGAAGCACAAAACTGTCTTGGGTCTAAGTTAAAAACTAGTGTTAAGCAGAGGCTTCCTACCATTAGGAGGAGGGAAGAAAACTACTGCTCAAGATCAACCACAAATAAAAGGCAGAAGTTGGCTGCATAAGGAGCAGGGGTTGGAATGCAAAGAGGGGCTTACACCTGAGGCTCAAATACATAGGCTCAGGTGGGACAGAGAAACCTTCTTACCCCCAACACAGCCTGGTACAAAGTAGCAAGAAGCAGCAGTCTGAGGCTGGAGAGGGGACATGCATGTGGTGGCATGTCTTTTCCGTGGTGCAGGCATGCAGGAAATTCTGCTGAAGTGATAATTACGACAAAAGTCTCTGGCGTAACAACTCTCACCCTAAGCACAAGGCAAAGGCGGCCCACCACTAGAAGAGCTCAGCGTCTGCGGTGTGCTGATGGTGAGCACCCCGACAATATACAAACCCAGCTCAACTCCTGACTAGACCGAGTCTCCCGGTGTTAATAATATTCACCTCAGTCTCTACTGTTCTATGTACAATATCTGGTAATCACTCAAAAATTACATCACCCCCCCCCCACACACCTGTTCTCAACCCACTGTCAAGAGACAACGCAATCAACAGGAGCAAATGTTGGAACTAGAGGACACAGACTTTACAACAACTATGATTAAAATGAAAAAGGATATAATGGGAAAGATAAGCAACATATATCAACAGATGGGACATTTCATAAGAAAGACAGAAATGCTAGAAATGAAAACCCAATATCGGAGATGAAGAATGCCTTCAACATGCTCATCAGTAACTGAACCCAGCTGACAGGAGAAATTAACTTGAAAATCTGTCAATAGAAATGGTGCCCCTACCCCCGGAAAGAAACAGAAAAGAGAAAGAAGAATCAAACACCACCACCACCACCAACAGCACAGCACAGCATCCAAGAGGTGGGGCGATATCAAACATTAGAACATACCTGGAACTGGAATAAGGATAAGAGGGAGAGAATATTTGAAAAAATAATGGCCAAGAATTTTCCAAAAATAATGAATGACAGTAAATTACAGATCCAAAGAGCCCATATAAACTCCAAGAAGATATACACCCAAAGCAAACAAACAAAAACACTTTGCACACAGCTAGATACATCACAGTGAACCTACTGAAACCCAAAATAAAGAGAAAATTTTGGTGGCAGCTGGGGGGAAAGAGGGAGGAACATATTATATGCAGAGGAGCAAAGATAAGAATGAGAGCAGACTCCTCGTCAGAAACTGGGCAAGCCAAAAAGAAATGGAGCACATCTTTAAAATGCTTAAAGAAAAAATCTTAAAAAAAACAGCTGCCACCTTAAAATTCTCTACCCAGAACAAATTTTTCAAAATAAAACGAAAATAAAGACATTTTCAGAAAAACAATAAGGAGAAAATTCAGGGCCAGCTGACCTGCTCTGTAATAAAATTAAAAGAGGTTCTTCAGGAAGAAGGTTCTACAGATAGAAACTTGTGTCTACACAATCATGAAAAGAGCTCTGGAAATGGTAAAATGAGTACTATTCTGCAATCTAAAGGAACAAACTATTGATACATGCAACAACATGGCTGAAACTTAATGACTCTGACTGAAAGAAGGCAGACAAAAAAAAGAACATAGTGTATGATTCCATTTATATAAAATCCTAGAAGCACAAAATAATCTCTAGTGATAAAAATTAGATCAGTGGGGTGAGGAGAAGGGAGGATGAGAGGGGATGGATTACAAAAACTATAATGGATATGCTCGATGTCTTGATTGTGGTGATGGTTTCAGGTTTTACACGTATGTCCAAACTCATGACACTGTGTGCTTAAATACATGCAGTTTATTAAATACAAGATGCACCTCAATAAAACTGAAAAGAGGGCGAAATGCAAAATGAAATTATTATGAAGTATCACCAGAGACCTATAGAATGGCACAAAATAAGTTTTTAAAAGCTAATCATAATAAATACTGGTGAAGGTATGGAACAAATGGAGCACTGCTGGTGAAAATGCAAAATGGTACAACTACTTTGTAAAACATTTGGTGGTTTCTTATAAGTTTAGACAAACACTCATCATACAACCCAATAATTTCACCGCAAATGATTTACCCAGGAAAAGTGTATGCATATGCTCTCATCAGTATCTGTATGGGCATGGTTATGCCGGATTGATTAGCTGTATTCTTAGCCAACTGGAAACAACTCAACTGTCTATTATTTTGTGAATGGATAAACAAATTGTGCTACATCCATATAATGGGCTACAATTCAGAAATAAAAAAGGAATGAACTACTGACAAATGCAACACCATGGATGAATCTCAAAAGCTTTATGCTAGATGAGAGAAGGCAGGCTCAAAAGTCAACATACCGTATGATTCCATTTTTATGACATTCTGGAAAAGACAAAGCTATGGGAACAGAAATCAGATCAGTGGTTGTCTGAGGTTGGGTGTGGACAAAGTGCTACTAAGGGAGACAAGGAGTTTTTTAGGGTGATGGAAATGTTTTATATTTTGATTGTGTTTGTTAAATGAATGTATACATTTGTGAACATCTCTGATGGGTGAATTCTACTTTATATAAATTATACTTCAATTAGTTGATCTTAAATATTAAGCATCCAAAACATGAAAGCAAACCTCTTAAATTTTTCAGTGATATTTAAAATCATGCCATATTTAATCTATTACTTTTAAACATTTCACTAACTTTAACAACAAATATTTAAAAGCATTTTTTGAGGTTCCTTGTGTTATAGCAGAACCCAAACACTCTTGGGGAAATGGCTGAAATATTATACAGTAGCCAAAAAGGTGACAAGCTGAAGTGCATTCCCATGTCAGCCAATTCTTCTGATAGACACCTGGGAAACATTACTGAAGATATGAAGAAATAAGTATAAGACCAATTTGTGCAGTGTTGGGAGTTAGCTACTTAGAAAGAACAGTGGCTATTTCTAACATGTTCATAATACTTTATAGATTGTTTCAATAATGAAATACATGAAAAACTTCTTTTAAAGGGGCATTAAATGTAAAACGTTTGGGAGAAGATATACTCACAACTGAAATGATCTTTAATGAAAGAATAATTTAGGGAAAAATTGTGGAGGTGTAACCACTGAGGAAATGGCCACTTTGACTCAAATACATATAGAGTCTGGGGCCAGAGATACCATCAGAAGCAAAATTTATCGACTAAATAATTCCTATGCAAAAATTTTCCATGATGTTGGAACAGACATGTACAGGATATACTCATGTACTTAGTTTTAGAAATATGAGTCTTAAAATATGGTAGAATCTTTCCAATAAATGAAACTAGTAGAGACCATGGAATTCTGCTGCCCCACAGGAGATATGCTGGTTAGTACTTGGCAAAGCACGTATAGTTGTTCAGCTTTAAGGTAAGTGTTCCAAATTTATTTTTCTTTGATGACAAAGTGCTGTCAATAGTATGCTACCAGCAGATTAAAATAATAATAATAAACACACATGGAATGTGCCTCTTTAAAGTATGTACTTTTAAAAAGGATTAAATGGTAACTTTTAAAAGTGAAGTTTGTGCTATGGAGAAGGCCTTTTGAAGAGAGATATTTGGAATTTTTCTACTGATTTTTGGTCGATTGATTCTATCGATTGACTTTTGTTGCCCAAAATAATGGAAATGTACCATATATCTGAATGCTTAAAATACTTGTGAATAGAAATTTCTAAACTATTAAAAATTTTTCCAAACAAAGAGTTTCAGGGTTTTGAACCCATTCGTTAAAAGAATAATGAAATTCACATTAGAAGGAAATTTGTGAGCTAAATTCCAACAAAATTTGGTATATTTGGTAAATAAGATAAAAAATGAGAATCATAATTTCATTAATATATGATGAACTTCTATTTGGACCTCTGAATTACATCTTTTTCTTCTATATTAGTCATAAAAACCAGATTCTAAATAAATTGAGCTTAAAAGCAGACCATCAAATCACATGACCACAAAGGTTAAGCTTAAAATGAAGTTTATTGCTCTCAAAAACTTTATCTTGTGCTGTTAACAGGTTTTTGTATTTTAATAAGTAAGAATTTTTACAAATACTATTTTAATGTTTAGCATCCTTTAAAATGTCTTTGTGTGCATGCTTTATAACTATGCTAGGGCAGTAGTACATGTACAAAGTTTGTGAAATATACGTAAACTGGGTATCAGAATTTTTACTGATGCCATGCAACATTTAAGAAAATAGATTGGAAACAGCTGTCTAGTGGAATTAACAAATAATGATAAAGCCTGTGTAGTCTAACAGCATCTGGTGCAAGGCTGGATGTGCTGTAGGTATTTAAAACTGTTTACTCGCTAACCACCTCTGAATGCAAAATGTGATCATTTATACATTTCCTATGCGTATATATCTGTCCCTCAGAACATGCATTTCATTTGGTAACTAATTCTTCTGCACGAGTATATTTGTGCAGGGTACCGTGACCATAGATGCATAGGTGCACGGTGGCGGCAGCTTCTGAATTTAGGCCACCTGAGTTTAAATCTTGGCCCCATAATTTATTAGCTATGTGACCTTGAACAGATCACCGTCTCCAGGTCCAGGTTCCTTATGTGAAACATCAGGATGACAACTGTAGGTACCTCCTTGCTTTGTGGTGGAGATAAAATGAGCTAATATGAGGAAAGCCTATGTGGACAGCGCTCACTACGGGTAAGTTGCCAGATAAACACAGATGCGGCACACACACTGAATATACTGGATACGTTTATATTTCATGTAATTTCATTCATATTTCTGGTCTACAATATGTTCTTATTTTGAATCATAATAATGTTATTAGCAATATTAACAGCCAACACTTACTGAGCATGACTTCTAGGCATCATTCAAGCACTTGACACAGATTATCTTGTTCATGTTTGGAAAAAAAGATGACATAACGGTAACATATGTCACATAAAAGATGACATAAATTTTGTTATTCCCATTTTGCAGATAGAAAACTGAGGTCCAAAAAAGTTAAATAACTCATGTAAGCTCCCATGCTAGCATATGATTCAGCCAGGGTATCTGGGCTTTTAAATCACTGCTTGCCACCTGCCCACTGATTTAATAATATTACTCCTAATACTCCCTAGTATCTCCATGTGTATGGTGTTAGCATTTTATAAAATACTTTCATATACAGTGGGTCTCCTAAGCAGCCTGTGAAGTGAGTCAAGGCAGGATTATTATTTTCACTTTCATAGGACAGAAAACTGGTACAGCTGAAACCATGGGCATCTTTTAAGTGGAAGCGTTCCTGTGTTACAAATATCCTGGGCACCTCTGTACACAGGGTGTCATTCACCATTAATGTACTGAAAACTTAAAATGTGTCAAACTCAGTCATCGGTGCTGGGGCCATAAGCAGCAGCCCTTCCCTGGAAGCACCAGAGCCTAGTGGGACACAGGTACGGAAACCAAGGTCACGGTACACAATGTGTCGTCTCTAAGGGAGATGTGAAAGGAGCGCTGATGGAGCACAGAAGGAGGGACCATCTGTGCCAGGAAAGTCTTAGAAAAGGCCAAGGTGGCAGAGGGGGAGAGGGAGGCTTTCCTGGAAGAGAGCATGCATGTGTGTGTGTGAATCCATATTTGTGACCATGACCATGAGTCTAGACATGGCTGTACATGTATACGGGTCTGAGTGTGTACCTGTTTACATCACCTTACTCACGTATTAGTTTAAGTGCACACAGGCGGTAGGTGTGTAATCGATAAGCCTGAATGTAAAAGACAATGTGTCTGGATCCAGACACACCATGGCAGACTCTGACCTGCCCTGGTACGTCCCCCTCTCCGCCTCCTCCCTCCGACACCAGGGTTACCAGAGAAACGAATCACTTCTCACTCTAGCAATTGCCTCATGAGCTATGGTAATTAGAACACCGAGGTTTTTGATCTGTTCGTCTGAGTGTAGTGGTCTAATAGAGCCAGCCTGCTTATGTGAGGTATGGTCTGGGGGAGGGGAAGATACAGGTACCTACGGGCGCACTGGCGGCTTTGTGTGAATGCTTCAGTGGTGGTTGTTCCTAGCCAGACTGGTGAAACCTCCCTTCTGCCCTGCTTCCCCACCTGGGGGAGTCCATCCACTCACCTGTTTTCAGGGCCACCTGAATGTGGCTGGCGTCTGCCCCCACTCAAATGTCCTAGGGACATCTAAACCACACTGCTGTGCTGGGACTGGGCAGAGGCAAGGCTGGCAAGTGCCGATGCTCATTTTCCACGGAGGCACTCCCCACCTGACCCCACCCCACCCCATTATGGTCCGGAAATCTCCCATAGGGTGAAAAATGTGTGCAAAGGCAAACAGGACTGTGGTAGCGCTGAGGAACTGAGGGTCATTACCCAGCAGGTGGGCTGATAAAACCTGTTTTTAGGGCAAAATTAACAGAGAAAGCAAAACAGGAACTCCTCGCTCCATGAGTGTTCCCCCAGGGATTGGGGAGGTGAGGAGTAAGGCTACAGTACTCTTTTCTTTTAAGCTTGCACAGTCAAAAAAGCTAAAATGATTGCAGATAATATGTAATTGATGGTAACTGACAGAATCTCCATAAAGTGGCAATATAATTGAACTAGGTTTTCCCTTTTGTTATAAGGCATATAAATTCAGGACCATGGGGTCATATAAGGCAATGACATTATGTTCTGGAATACACTGGTGATTTGTGTGTGTTTACATGCTAGCCCAGCGCGCTGCCACATGGCTAAATGTTTGCATGTTAAAATCAGTGAAACCAAGTGCAATAATCAACATGCAGTATGCTATATTTTAACTTGAATGAATGAATGGGTGACAAGAAAAACAAAAGTATTCATAAAAGTAGAATGATGTATAGTGATCCTTGAAATTACCAAACCTGAATTCTGTTCCCAGTTCCACTGATGACTTAATCTATTGAAAGGTTCTTAATCATATATTGGAAAATTAGTCCAGAGCCAGGATAACTTTCAAAAATATGAATATGTTTAATCAAGCCTTGTTGAGGGGTCTTTTAAAATGTAAATGATCACAAGTGTTAGCTGATGCATATCTGAATATATTTATAGTATATATTTCCATGTTCTGAACACAAATATTTTCCTAAACATTAAAAGAAGATACTGATTTCATAATATGTGAGAAGAATTTTTCCATAGTCAATATCTTGTTTGTTTGGACTTAACTACTGCATCAATAATATGAAAAAGAGAAATAGTCTGATTATGGCTAGAGACTGTTTTAGAGGCTAAGGTTTCTATCATTGACTGCTTTCAACTGTTATATTGTATGGCAGAGATTCAGTGGGAATCCGATCTGCTAAAATATTTGGGCTGTGAAAACTCCCACACTGTGACAGATGTCAAGTCCAATTAAGTGACTCATGTCCAGGTTTCTGTCCAATAGGATTTCCCATTAAATATCAATTTAGGGAAAAAAAATTCTGTCCCCCTTCTTAAGCCTTTATCTCTCCCACCATCCCCAGGCTCCATCAGTTGGTACCAGGAGAGCCAAGAAACCACACATGCATCTCCGCCTCTTTGCTCTGGTTCCCACTGTCTCCTGTCTTTCTCATCTTCCCTGTCACTGTTACTCCGGGGGACATTCACTTTCCACCAACCTTTCTCCAAGCATCTCCAAGCCACTGACTATATATATTTTGCTACAAGGTAAAGAAAGGAGGGGGTTGGGGGTGGGAGATGTAACCAACCCTTGAAAGACTTTTAAACTGGAAATAGGTGTCTGTTTATACAACATACAAGTAAATGAGGAAGAGGCAAGCTTAGCCCCTAGTTACAGTATTGTGTTCCTGGGAAGTGGGGAGACATCAGCTGAACAAAGCCTTATCTTGAAAAAAAAAATCACTCCTGAGCGAGATCACATCTCTGCCTTGCACTTCCCAGTTTCTGCTCAGCCTTATTAAGGGAAGGAAAGGAATCCTACAAAAGCAAAATCTTATCTTAACCATCTTTCTTATTGATTCTTCCGCTATTAGAAAGTGGAGGAATCAGCCCTTGGACGTGATTGTGTTTATCTCTGCATCTCTTTTGTTATTTATAGAGACCCGGAAGAGGGAAAAAGGCACGAGACTTTTCAACACATCGTTAAAAAAAAAAAAATCAACAACGAATTCCCCGGAATGTTTGAGAACAATTAAAAGGAAAAGGCGTTTTTGATCTCTCAACTAAGTGAACAATCATTCATATCATTCACATCCTGAGATATTATCATCTCTCGCTGTGGACACTGGCGAGATGACAGCTGCTTTTTCATTTTTGAATGTAATAAATATTTGCTGCTTTTAATATATTTCGAAATTTCTCCTCGCTATTCCCTGGAATTTTAACTCTAAAAAGATTGGAGGAAAGATTACCGAAAAGGCTTTTACAAGGTAAGGCTCCTTTAAATATTCTTCCCCCTGCTTGGAACTAAGTTAGATTATTCATATTGTATTTACAGATGTATTTCAGTTAACTCTTAAGGAAATAAAGTGTATACACGATACGTTATTAAGAATATTTTTAAAAGCTATCTCGAGGAGAATTTAAAATGCTTTGAGGGCAACCCGGGAACTTTTTATCAGAACTACAACTATGTTGTGGCTTATTGTGATCTTCCATACTTGCCCATTTATTTATGCCCTTTCAAGCTGCAAGTGTAGGTGCAAGTTGTTCTACTTATAAACGTATCCGTGAAAAGCCCGCAGGGAATCCCTTGCAGTTCACTCGGAGCATTTGTTTCATTTTTGCTTTAGAGGACCTTGCAGGGAAATGAAAGCTGTTTTGGAGCCAGATTGGTTCCTAAGCAAGTGCGGTGCTAGGAGCGGATCGCACATCCCTGGCTTTTGTTTCTCTGCAAGCAAAGCCTCCCGCGGCTAGCGTCGCTCGTGCTGCACGCGCGGGGCCCGCGGCTCACAGCCTGGTCCCTTCCCCCGCCGCCCGCGGTCGGGGCGCGCAGCGCCCGCAGCGCCCGCAGGTGCCTTCCCCTCCCGCCGGCCTTTCCCTGCGCCCGAATTCCCCCAAAGCCCAGAGATTGTGAGCGACCCCCTCCCGGACGGGGCGCTGTCGTGGTCCGCGCCCTGGGCGCCCGGGAGGAGCCGGGCGGGGCGGCCTTTCCAGGAGGGCGTCCGTGCAGGAGAGCTCAGCGCAGACTAGCTCGGCCCCGGCCAGGCCGCCCGGGGACAGCGGCGGGCTTCCGACCCCGGTCCCAGGGGCAGCTGAACTTTGCGGGCGGAGATGGCTGGCGCTTGGGGCGGGCAACACGCGCGGCGCCCGCCTGCTGCCGGCCGCGGGCCTTCCCTTCCCTCCCCGGGCTCTGCTCCCGCAGCCACCGGCTGCCGGCATTTTCCCGCGAGGGGGTCGGTGGGCTGGCGGACGCATTGTCTCATCCCACGTCGCCGCGTCCCTGGGTCCCCCATGTGTGTGGCTGTCTGCGTGACAGATGGTGCTTCGGGGACCTGCGAGGGCGTGAGGCACTTTTCTGTTGAAAGGAGCCTCCGCGTTTTGTTTAGTCATTTCTCTCTTATTTCTGAGAAGCGCGAGGGGGTCGAGGACGCCTTCCGCTCCGGGCGGCCTGCTCTCGGTCGCGCCGGGGCCGGGGCTCCCCTCCGGCGCAGGGGGTCGCCCGCTGCCCCACGGGGGCTTCGTCCCGGGTTCTCCGGGCCCAGAGCGCCCCCGCGTCTCCCCGCTCCGCAGCTGTGTTTCGGCATCAGCCGTTTGTCAGGGACAGGGACGTGAGCGAGGCACAATTGCGGGATTGGTACTCGGCCGGGGAGGCCCGGACCCCAGCCGCGGCCCCCTAGGCCTGCGGTCTCCCCGCCGGGCCAGGCCCACAGGCCGGCGCAGGCCTCAGGGCCAGGATGCGGCCGCGCCGAGCGGAGACCTCGCTGCCCGGGCCCGCTCCCTTCCCGCGGGGCCGGCTCCGCCGAGGGCCGGCGTGGGGGGGGGGGCCCTTGCCGCTCTCCCTCCTTCCCAAAGACCCCGATTCCTTTTACTGATTGATTTTCTGGCTCCTCAGCCTCCAAGATGATGCTGAGTCCGGACCAAGCCGCCGACTCGGACCACCCCAGCTCGGCGCCCTCGGACCCCGAGTCGTTGGGCGGCGCGGACGCCAAGGTTCTGGGCAGCGTGTCGGACCTCGAGCCGGTGGAGGAGGCCGAGGGCGACGGCAAGGGCGGCGGCCGGGCCGCGCTCTACCCGCACCCGCAGCAGCTGAGCCGGGAGGAGAAGCGCCGCCGCCGGCGCGCCACGGCCAAGTACCGCTCGGCGCACGCCACCCGGGAGCGCATCCGCGTGGAGGCCTTCAACCTGGCCTTCGCCGAGCTCCGCAAACTGCTGCCCACGCTGCCCCCCGACAAGAAGCTCTCCAAGATCGAGATCCTGCGCCTGGCCATCTGCTACATCTCCTATCTCAACCACGTCCTGGACGTGTAGGGTCCGGCGCGCCGCGGGAGGCCGCCTGGCCGCCACCGGGTGAAACGCGACCGACCCCGGCGGCCGCCGCGGGAGACTCGGACCGGGGCGGAAGCCCACCGCACGCTCTCTCTGGGCAGCAGCGCGGCGACGGACGGTTTCCGTCTCTGGAAGGTGGGGTTGTCGGGCCAGCCCGGGGGCTTGCAGGTTTTCCAGGCCAGGCGAACCTGCCCGAGGCCCCGGAGAGGAGCCGCGCCTTAGGCATCCCCTTCGTGGGTTAGGATCCCTTTCAGGGTGGTTGCTTTAGCTCACTGGAGACTTTGAATTCTCCTACATTTTCTCCCACAGATCTTCATGTTTTGAAAGAATGAGGGCAGAAGCCCAGAGTGTAGGCTCTTAACTAGACTATCTGAGGTTTTTCTATTTGACAAATCACCAAACATTCGGAGGGGTGAAGAGGGAAAAACTCTCCTCCAGTATAAAGATTTAAGGCACAGAAAGGTAGAACAGGAAACTTTCCCTTCCGTTGTGAAAAGAAAGATACTATTAGCTAAATAAAACAGACAGACCCTGAATATTTGAAAAGGTTAACAAGATACATGGAGAACAGACACTTTGTGGGAAGATTTGAGCTTGGTAAGATTTTAACCCCAAAGTATGACGCCAACGTAGACAGGAAAATCCAGACTTATATGGAAAATTTAATATCTGATTGCTTTTGCAGGCAAAGTGCCCCTTTATATATCCAAAAACATCTATTTGTGACCTTAAACATGTGGACCCATAGGTGCAGTTAGAAAAAGACAACCTATTTTTATTTATGTTAGAAGGAGTAGAGTATTTTTTTCAAGACGTTTATTTTTCAGAGTGGTGATAATTTTACTTTGGATACTCTGTGCCAATTTATTTATAGTCAAGTGTTTACACTTTTTCCTGTGGAATAATTACGTCTAACTTTTTATGTGTTCATTGAGCTTATACTGTGGTTTTTCTTTTTGCTCTAATTATATTGCACTTGTATAACAGATATCCCACTTCTCCCTGTTTCTAAACATATTTTATATATTAAGATGTTTGTTCTTTGAAGGTTCTTTTGTTGTGAGATCAACACTAGCATTTCACTATTTTTAAAAAAGTAAGTGTTGTTACTCTTACCTGTAGTTATGTCTGAAAAGTATTTTACAAACTGTTTGTAAGGAGAGTAGCTTTGTGTGTGTGTGTGTGTGTGATTGGTGTGGGATGATTTTAGGAAATTAAGTTATTTTCCTAAAAAAAAAAATTCAAAACTACTTTCCTCTGTGACAACCAAAAAGATAAGTCTAACCTGAAAATGTTTCATGTTCTCAGCTGTGGAACTCTTCAAACAAGGAGTGTATTTTAGAGACAAGGGAAAAAAAAAACCACATCTGCTATCCAAAGATTTTAGTCTTTTTCAGGGTTTTTTTGTGTCTCTGTTGCTTTATATAATGCAATATTTTGTAGTGAAAATAGATATAATCTGGTTTCTATCCAACGAGTTTTTCATATCTCATGAATGGTGCGCTGTTTTGCATATAAATAAAGGTATCAAATAAAGTTCTCTCCTTTATTTTAAGCATATTGTCTAAAAGTAGTGAACAAACATATTGAGCGTGAAATATCTTCATGCACACAATTCCCCAGAAAGGAACTAGTAAAAAACAAATAGTACCAAATCTTAACATATTTGTGTATTGAGATATTTGATGCTCTTCCTAAAGGTGGACACTGATCTGTCTAAAAATGTGTCTAAAAATAATGTGATGGTGTCAAGGATCATGTTTCTCAAAACGAGGAAAAATTATAGTGTTTATATAAAATGTTATTTGAATCATAGATTATTTTGCTCTAAAAGGAATCTTAGTAACTAACCCAACTGCTTTAAACTAGGCTGGGAAACTGAGGCACAGAGAGTCTAAAGGTCCTTTACTCAGTCACATAGCTACTTAATGGTATTGAGAAGCCCACTGATATGATGACACTCAGTCCTCACAGCACTTATTAAGAACAAGACATATATTGTAGCACTCAAACATCTAAGTAGGACACAGATTCAGGACACGACACCTGCAAATAAGAAAAAAATATTATTAAGTCCTGGACTACACTTGGGATATAAAGAAGGCCATCTACAAAAGCCTGAAATTAGTATAAATATGTGAAATAATCCAGAAGCAGAAGAACCGAATAACTTTAAAATTACATATATACACACACACACACACACATATATATATATATATACACACACACATAAGATATAATGACCTATGAGTCTATCACTCCAAAAGTCTGATTGCAGAGTAAAAGATGCAATTATAGAGATGCTTGGTTTTATGTCTATAAAATATCTGGGATTAGGAGCATTCTTCACTTTTCACCCAGGTATCTTGTAGCGAGGTTCACAGATACCTAATAAGTGAGTCTTCCTTCTCTTCTTCATATGGAGGCGCTTAGTAGGCAAGTGCTTCCTGGGACATGGAAAATAATGGTGCTGTCTTTGGCCTTGTATCTGGACCAGGTCCTGGCCACTGCATCAGTGGCTGGTTACTCCAACCTGCAGACATACAGTGTCTTTGGACTGAATGTTTGCAGGTGTTCTCTCTTCTAGGAGTGTGGAGAGATGGCTACTCCCAGTCCTGAGAGCACTTCTCTGTGACCGGACAGAAGCATCAGCTCTGCTGCTCTGCTGAGGCGATGAAGTCAACCTCTAATCTCTGGAAACCTCAAGGTTTCCTGGTTTATGAGCTCAGTTTCCAAAGGACCAATACATTGCCCCCGGCTGACATCAAGGCAGGACCTATTAACTGCCCCTGCTAGACAAAGGCCCGCACCCTTGGAGATAAAGTTCGATGCAAGGCAGATGTGGAAAAGGCAACATCCCTTCCCAGCTACACAGCCCATGTGATGCCAGGAGAGAATCTCTGCAGTGTCATGTCAAAGTGCAAGGCTGCTGAGCACCCTCTAAAGAGAAAGCCAGCGCTGCGGCCCCTGCTGGACCAGAGGGTGATGGGCTCACTGCGGGAAGGTAGCATAGACTCAGTGCAGTGGGAGTAACGATTTTTCTCGGAGTAACGATGATCATGATCATTCAGTCTTACATTCAAAAATATTTGTTGAGGACCCACCATGTGCCAAGCATTGTTCTAGGTGCTTAAAATAGGACATGTGGGATGGTCTACTGGAGAAGAGCACTGCACTGACAAGAAGTAGATAAACGGTATTTAATTTCAGGCCTTGCTAAATGCTACGAAGCAAAATAAAGTTGGATGAGGAAATAGAGAATGGGGTGCTGGTGAGAGGTATTCTTTTAGATAGAACTGCCGGGGAAGGCCTGAGAAGGCAACCTCTGGGTTAGTTACCAGTTTCCTTGTCTGTTAAATGGTAACCAGGGTCGTGAAGCCATGTTTGTCAATTTATCCAAGTACCTGTCCTTACCCATCCTACTCTGTGGTTTTCCTTTGGTAGAGGGCTGACGCCATGGCATGCACACACCCTACCCTTTGCCCCATCTCTCCATCCATGTGCTTAGTGGAAAATTCAGCTCAGGCAATGGCAATACCGAAGGGGCTCTGCAGAGCGCGGGTCCCCAGCCAAGGGAACACGTGGAGCTAACACTGAGCCTGTGTACTGCTCACCAAGTCAACTGCATGCCCTGGCTTGGGGCTAAACTTTTGGCAGGCAGGGGAACCTCTTTCTACTTTTCAGGAAGACACTGCAGGTGGCCCTGGATCAGCCACCTAAAGGAGCCTGGCACCAACCTAACACTGTCCACCTGTCACTATTCACCACCACCCAAGTGGGTCTGCCTCCTCAGTCTCCCCACCCACACTCCTTAGCACATCGAGGCCCATTTACGGTGCCCTGAGAAGCATCTTTTAAACTTAGGATGTCATTTCTCTGCCTGAAAGCTCCTCTTGGTTCCTCATTGCCTGTGAAAATTAAGAGTCAGCTTCTTCGGGCAGAGGAATCTTGTTCCAGAAACTCTAGCATCACGGTCTGCCACTCTTCCTGCAGTGAAATGTTCCTGCCAAATGCAGATTTCCTCACTTCCCTGGAGATGCCTGGTCCTTTATAACCTATGTCTTGACTTGCTTTCCCTCCGACTAGAACACTGTCACACAATTTAATTTTTTGCCCAGAAAATTCCAATTATTCCATTGTCACCCAACTCAAAATGTTACAACTTTGCAAAACTTTCCTCAGTTTCTTTGGGCAGCAGTAGCTTCTCTGCCTCTGAGTCCCGTGCACAAACATCATCATACCAGAATCGGTCTCCTTCTGTATCCCCAAGAGTCTGGGGCCAGGTTCACACCCTGGCTCCAAACATACTCTGCGTGATGTTGGACATATTTCCTTCAGCTTCCATTTTCAAGGGTATAGGATAGACGATATATTTACCTACCTCAAAAGCAGGCCAGGAGCCTCCATAGGCCAATGTAGAGTACTTACCAAAATAGGAAGCACATAGTAAGTGCTCGGTGAATGTGAGCTGGTATTAATACCTTTGTATTTATAGTATGCACAGGGAGGTGTATAGGAGAAGCTAAAAATAATCGTACATTAGTAATTAGTGTATTAATGATTTGTGGTCTCCACCAACTGCATTCATTTGCATATAACATGTTAGTAGCTCTACAAAAACTCAGACAGAACTAATCCCTGTCTTAGGAGACAGAAAACATTTAGGTAAGTAAATAGTATGCCGTGCAATAAAGTATTAATACATACATTTAAAGTTATGTACACGTCAGGAAGCCTCCCTCCACCCATGTGGGAGGCCAGTCTGGTGCCTTTCCTTTTTCATCTTGGATTTCCCCATAGCACTGGATGCTGTGACAGATGCCACTGCACAGGGGTCAGGAGTGTGGACTCTGGCAAAGCATGCCTGTGTTCAAGCCCCAGCACCTCTACTAACTGACTGTGACCTTGAACAAACTACTTAGCTCTGTGCCTCAGTTTTTTCACCTGTAAAATGGGGATGATAGTAGTACCAATCCTGTAAAATTGTTAGGAAGTTTCACTGAGTTGATTCATGTAAAGCACTTATAATATGTCTGGTGTGTGTTAAGAGCCCAATAATGTTTACTGTATGGCAGGCAATCTTTTCAAAAGTTAAACATATAAATTATTTTTGAGATAATGAAGAGAAATTGTTGGGATTTCCTGTTCAATTTTGCTAGGTACTTCCAGGTCAGGAGGGAAGTTCCTCATCTCTTTGCTGATCATTCCAGAAAGATACCAGGAAAAGGGGGAGGTTTCAGGAGATTCTTGAATCTCCAGAAAGGTGAGAAGATTAGTGAAGGGTGGGAGAAAGGAAGGCCCCCTCTGGGATCTCCTAGGGTCAGGATGGGATAACAGGAAGGAAAAGGATGCTGGGGTGCCTCTGCTAGAGGGGCTCAGAGGGTCAGACTGGCTCAAGGGAAGGGGATAAAAGAGATCCTGCCAAGCTGCCTCTGAGGACTGGGGAGTGTTCAGGGGGCAGTGGGAGTAGGGGTGTGGTGGGAGGGAGTAGGGGTGTGGTTGGGGGGAGGGCACCTTCTTTCAGATGTGAGTTGATTGGGGCCTGGTGAGTAAAAATCAACCAGCATGAATCTTCTGAGCAACTACATTTTAAAATGAAAAACAAAAACAGTCTTACTAAATTTTGGAGAATTTAAGAACATCCACAAAAGCTAAGGCCGTGCATGGTAGGCTGGGTCCTTGCGTCCCTGACATTTCCTTTATAGAATTGTCTGGGCTCCTGCGACCCCTTTGGGCTATATGAAGCAAATCCCTGACCTCACATCATTTCACCCATATGTACATTAGTGTCTCTAGAAGGTAATAACTCTTTTTCTTGCCTTTTAACTTAAATGAAATACCATTATTGCAGTGAAGCCCATTAACAGTATTGCCTGAACATCTTCAGTGAGCACCTACATACCTGAGGTGAATTTCGCAGCCAGCCTAACCCACCTTTCCTAATTATCTTTTTCCTACAGCCAGTTGGATCACCTCTCTGGTGGACCTCCTTCTTTTTAAATATTCATCTCCTGTCCTTCTTAACTTTGGCACTTTCTCTCACACACGTGTTGGGCATGAATGCCCCTCTTACCACGTGCTGTAGATGGACATCCCTGAGAACTGGCCGTTTCAACACAGAAGGCCAGTCCACAAACCAAAGCTACCATGTGGGGTGTGCTGGTGGCCAGTGGTTGGTGGCTGGCTAACTACAGTCCAGGGTAAAGGAGAAGGGAGAAGGGACACTGGAGCATTATAGCGTGGACGCGCTGCCAGAGCCCAACTCAGGTGGATTTCAAAGATGTAAACACACACACAAAAACCCAGGTGGATTCTCTTAGCTGTTAGTCAGGAGCTGGGGCGAGGGGGTGACCTGTAGAAGGAAGTATTCTGGGAACTTAGGAATGAGGACCTGCCAGCCCTCCACAGCAGCACCTATGGAGGCTTGAGGATTATTAGCAACAGTAACAGGTGGCCCTAGCATGGTCCTCTCAGTTCACCAAGTCTGTCACTTATGCTAGCTCTATGAGTTCCCCAGGTGCCTAGTAGGGGGATGGGACCCACACTCCGAGTGGGTACATGGCTAACTCACAGTCTCACACCCTATCAGCTGCAGAGCCACCTAGAAGCCTTTGACAACAATCCCCTGCTTGTCCCACGTATGGACCCCATATACTGTCTGCCCTGGGTTGTAGCCTGGACACTAATAACAATATCAGCAGGACAACTGCACAGACATAGCCCTTACCCTGTGCCAGGCACTTTCCATTATTAACTCACGTAATCCACCAACAGCTGAGTGAAGTAGGAGCTCATTGTTCCTAAATTACAGACACAGAGAAGTTAAGTAATACACCCAAGGTCACTCTGCTAGTAAGGATTTGAATGGGGAAATGTAGCTGAAGGTCAGTAAAATTCAAAAGCTTATACTCTTGAGAAAAGGGAAACAAATGTAAAAGCTCCTCTTTTGTGGGAAAAAAGTAACTACGGGAACTGAAAGAATGAATGTTCTCTTTTAAGCAGCGTGGGCCCTGGACTAGACATTGGCTCAGGCCATCAGACCTGTCCTCTCATTTTGAAAGGGCTCACCATCACAAAGGAGTGGAGCAGGCAAGGGGGCATGAATGTGGCGTGCAGTTCTGAATCTGGCTTCCCAAGGTTGATGTCATGCTTAATGCTCCGCATCAGGCCTCGGGAAGATCTAGAATGAGTCACTGAAAGATGACCCTGACAATTCTGGAAATGTTCAGAAAGCCATTGGTTCTGCCTTTGGACAATTCCAAATAAATGGAAAAAGAAATGAGTGTTCTCACTGGAGAGGCTGTGTGTGGTCGCTAAAGGCTTGCACAATGAAAATGAGCCCAGCTACCATGTTGGGGGTGTGACAGGTGCCACAGGCCTGAAGCCGTCACACACACAGCTGCCTATGTCACCCCATCTTGTTCTTCATACCTAGCTCTGCTCCTGAACTTTGCTATCAACACTACCTAATGCCAGACGCTTTGTTCATAGTCCTGTAGTGGGAGTGAGAGGGGATGCTACCTACTACAAGAGCTATTACTAATTTTTTAAAACTCTGAAGACCTAATGACAGTTTGGGTGATTTTTAGGAGTTCGAACTTAACAAGGTGTTTGCTTTTCTTGGCTTGCGGTGGAGAACGCTGGCGGCTGGGCTGCAGACCGAGCTCCTCTCTCGTCCTGGCCCTCCGATTTGCATGTGGGGCCGGATTTGTCTTTGGCTTCTGGTATGGTTTGGGATGAGACCCTCGGGTCCCAGGGGAGGGGGGCAGGTGTTGCTCCAGTCGAGCGAATGGAACCAAATTACAGGCCCGTCTGTCACCTCCTCTGGGAGAAGGCGGAGGGAGGGCGGGGACGGGCGGGATGGAGGGGGAAGCGGCGGGGGAGGGGAGAGGCCACTGTGCCCGGAGAACAGAAGCCCAGCCTTCTGCCCGCCCGGGGGTGGGCGCCTCCTTCGTGCAAGGAGCACTGCCAGCCGGAGACGCCTCTGCGCGGCCCGCGCACGTCCCCGGGCGGGAATGACAGCCACGCTGGGGGACGCGGCGGGGGCGCGACACCCCAGGGCTCCTGCCTGGCCCACCGAGGTCCGCAGCCACTTAGGCCGAGTCTGTGCGGCGCCAGCGAACACTCACGCTGGAATTGGTTTTCACTAAATTGACTGATATATGTTCTGACTGCACGGACTTGGGGGCTGTGTCTCTATTCCACCAGATCTACTGAAAGCAGAAATAGCTAACAGATCATTCATTCCCTTAATCTTTTGGTCTACAATCACGGTTCGCGGACGCGCACACACGCTTTAATTAAGTCGCACCAATTTGCACGTGTAGACACAGATGCGCCGCCGTGACTGTAGCCCTGGGTGGGCACAGCCACTGCACCTCTGCCGGGATTTGTTCCTCTGGGAGAGAGAGTTAACGCTGATAACCACGGTTCTGATGTCCTGCAGCTTCATTAACGTGTGGAAGTTACTTTGAGCCTGCCAGATAAAACCAGAGATAACCATGAACACTTTGCTGTCTGGGCAGCCTTAGAGATAGCCTTCTCCTGAGGGCCCCCGTGGGGCAGAGCTATGTGATTCTAAGCTACCTGAGAAAAATACAAACAGATGATGTGGGCCTTTTGTGGAACACCCTGGACCAGAATAATAAATGGTCAGCATTTTGCTTGCTTTGGTAAACAGAGTGGTACAAAGAATATAAGAGAGAATGAGGGAGGAAAAGATCTTGAGCCAGATAGAGTGGTTCTAATAAGAAACAAGCTCTTGTTAAATTCTCCAGACCTGTATGGAGAAAACAGTGTTTCACATGCCTTATTCCTTCTCCCTGCCTCTGGGGTGGGAAAGGTTAAAGAAATTGTCAGTTCCTACTAGCTCTTTCAATAAGAAAAGAACTGAGGCATAGGGTGACGATGTACTGAGGGCCCAAGAAGACACACATTTCTTCCGCTTTTCTTCAACAATAAAATGATTGACAGAGATAATTCCCCATGTGAGAGGAAAAAAGAATTGCTAGCAGATAATGGGCTGTGTTTAGACTGTGGCTAGTAAGCCTCTGTCCATCCCATGTTAGGTGAGGACTGAAAATGAAAAATTAATTCCATTATCCAGCTGTTTTTGCTGGGTGCCAAAATACCTAGATGTTGGGAAACATCTGGGTATCTGACAGCATGTTTTTTTTTTTACCATATATCCAGATGCTTGGCATTGTGTAGACAAAGGCCAAACCTAGACATGGAAAAGAAAAATAACTGAATGGGAAGAGGAAAGCCAAGAGTTTTGGTTCAGAGGACATTCGGAAGGGGGATTGCATGGTGATGGAGGAAGAAAAGGAGAGATTAAAGAAAAAGATATGTGTGAAAAGAGGTAAAAATAAAAGCAAGTAAATGTTCAAACAGGAAGAGAACAACTTTCTGTTTCTCTCTTTTCTTGTTTCAAGCCTGCACCTCGGCTCACTGTCACCGGGCTCCGTGAAAAGCATTTCTGTGTGTCTGTGTCTGGGCACGATAGGGAAAAGGGTACAAAAAGAATCGCCTGGAAGACACCTATGAGGATACCTGGAGAAGCAGTCTGGGCCCAGACATTGGGCTTACCGAGGATAGGTGTCTGTGTGTCTGCAAAGGGCTGAAACTACAAAGTGGAAAAGTGATTGATACACTGGGGGAAGTGATTGTCACACACAGGATGAAAAGTTGGAATTCCAGTCAAGGTTGTCTACGTTAAGCAAAGCATTCAAATGTCCCGATTGGTTGAATTTGTTTCCAGTTATCAATCAGGATGATGAGCTTGGTATAGACAGAACCAGGGATGGTGTAACAGAAGGAAAAGGTAATTGACTGGGGGAAGGTTGTTAAGTCTGGTGACAGATTTAGAGGAGGGGACGTAATGTGATCGAGGTGATGGTGGGCATAAGTGCTAGGCTTTCAGAACAGCTCACAAAGCCTCCTGTAATTCCCAAGCTGTCTGTTATCTATGAAATGCAAATCAGGAGGGGAGTGACATCACATCGGATTATGGCCACAGGGAGTAATTATTTAGACATTAAAGGCAACTGAAGGGAGTGGTTGACAATATTAATGATGTCCAGATGGACAGAGTGCGATTCTCAAATTATTTTCTGGTACAAAGAACAAGGGAATTTCTATCAGGCTTTCTCTTCTGTTGGACAGCCTGGACCTCTTGGAGGTTTGCCCCTCAAAGAGATGGTGACATTAAAAACTGGCCTCTGCAATCAAAGCACAATGAGGTTTGCAGAAGGAGCCATGGTGGTCTCCAGCTCCTCAGAGGAAAGGCATAGTCAATATGCGAAACATTCACCAAATAATTATGGCAATAAAAAGAGGAAATAATCTCAAGATGGTGTATGTAACAATCTAATGATTGGAAACCCTTCTATCCCAACACTCACCCACCCATTCTACCTTTCTTACCCAAATAGAGCAGCATGCAGCCACTTGTTGCTCTTCAGGGCACTCTCTGCTCCTCTCCTGCTGCAATACAAACACTAACACAGACACCTGGCTGTTAATACTGGTATCAATTGCGTAACCACAGGTAACTGTGTTCTCAGTCATTGATAAACATTAGGAGAAATGCAGCCTGGCCAGACCATAGTGTGCACAAAAATAAGAGAAAGCCACATCCTGGGATCCAAATTGGGAAAGATTCACAGGCAATACAGGTTAGAGAGAACCCATTTTAAGATCCAGAGGCCAAGTATGCTGATCGGTATTATAGGCCTGACAGAACTGCCAGGAGTCTGGCTCCCTCCCCAGAGCGGGTAGGAAGACTTGAGTGGGAATTCTGAGGGGTTTCAAACCTGTTGCTCATCTTTCTAATCCATGTTAGAGTGATTGATGCAGCTAGAAGAAACCAAATGTGTCTCCCAATATATGTGGAGTTCCTGCATAAATTTACAGGCATCGGGGGCACAGATGATGCTTTTGTTAAACTCTTAGATTTGAAAGTCATTAAATGGGTAAAGATGAGGATTCAGAAAAGGAAGAGGTATCTCCAAAGATGGTTTCAAAGATCCCCCTCACCTCCACCCTCCTGAGATTACGGCTTATAGTATCAAATGCAAGGTTCTTAGCAAGGGTCAGGATATATAGACAATGAGTCCTTTGAGTGAGGAGACTTCTAAATGCTTCCATGACCCCTGTACCAGCCTCTATCATTGCACTGATGTCACTGCCCTGTAGGGGCCTATTTGTTTTTCTGACTCCTCCCCTAGGTTTTTAGCTTACCTTGAAGGCAGGCAGTCTGACTATTTGGCCAGTTAACCATTAGGACCCAGGACATGCCTGGTATATAACAAGCCTTCGATTAATATTTGAGTCACGGACTGGAAGAGCATCATGGCAAGCTTTGCAAAATATTTAAGAGGGTTTAACATGGAAAACTGACAGGGAGGAAAACAAATGTTCATGAGATCATTAAATCTATTATTGTGGAGGACATATAAAGCAGTGGAGAAGGTACCTAGTAGTCATTAGGAGAAAATAGCTGGCAAGAGGATTAGGAATGAAACGTGTTATATCATCCATATACCATTTCAATTCACTTATCTGAATTCAATTCAACAGATATTCACTGTGCACTTGTATGTCATCATGCATCATATACAGTATGAATAATTGTTAAAGGAATATGCAATTTTAAGGCAAGAAGATAAATATTTTGCAGAAAGTGCTTAAGACTGTGTTGTTTGGGGATACATGAATGGGAAGTGTCAGTAGTCCAAATGGAAAGCAATACAGTATTGAGGTTTAGATGAATGGTTGATAATACTCATGATGTGAAAATTATATGAAATTCAAATTTTAATGTACATAAATAAATCTTTATTGGAACACAACCACACATTTTTTTTGTGACTTGTTTACGACTGCCCTTGAGCTACAAATGGCAGAGTCAAGTAGTTGCAACAGAGACTTCATGATCCATAAAACCTAAAATAGTTACTATCTGGTTCTTTACAGAAGGTTGGCAAACTGATGGTTTAAAATAAGAGTTCTAACATCAAAATGCCTGGTTTCAAATCCCAGTAACAGCACTATTTGCTAGCCATGAGACTTGAGTAACTTACTTAACTTTTCTGTAATTTGGTTTCATCAACTATATATAGATGTAATAATAGTACTTTCTTCAAGGGACTATTGAAGGAAGTAAAGTGTTAAGATGATATTGTTCTCAGAACTCAGTAAGATAACACGCAACCCAAATAAAAACCAGGCAAAAGATTTAAATAGCCACTTCACCAAAGAGGAGATATGGATGGCAAATGGTTCAGGTGGAGATGCTCAATATCATTAGTTATTAGGGAAATGAAAATTAAATCCATGATGAGTTATCATTGTACAACTATGAGAACAACTTAAGAAAATCAAAACTAAAAACTTTAACACCAGGTGCTGACAAGGATGTTGAGCAACTGGAACTCTTACACATTGATAGTGGAAATGTAAAATGATACATTCACTTTGGAAAACAATTTGGCAGACTCTCATAGCGTTAAACATACACTAGCCGAATGACCCAGCAATTCCACTCCTAGGTATTTACTCAAATTAAGTGAAAACATATGTTCATACAAACACATATACCTGAGTATTTATAGCAGCTTTATTTGTAATAGACCTAAAGTGGAAAAGACCCAATGTCCATAAACTGATGAATGGAGAAACAAATCACAGTGCATCCATCAATGTAACACTATTCAGCAATTAAAAGGAATGAACTGATACACACATTAACATGAATGATTCTCAAGAGTATTATGCAAAGTAAAGAAGTCAGACACAACAGGCTACATATTGTATTAGTCCATACATATAACATTTAGAAAAGGCAAAAATCTAAGTACAGAAATCAAACATGGTTGCTAGAATTTGGGATGGGTGTGGGGATTGTCTGCAAAGAAGTATGAAGCAACTTTTTGGGATGATGGAAATATTCTTTATCTTTATTGTGGTAGTTATGTGGCTGTATGTTTATGAAACTCAACAAGCTATATATCTGAAAGAGTAAACATTACTGAATGTAAATTATATCTGTAAATCTAACTTTTAAAATTAGCATCCTGAAAAGATTTCAAAATTGAAGGTTTGTTATAGATGAACTTCAAGAATCATGAAAGGAAACAGACCTACCACAAGATAGGAGCTGGACAAATTTTTAATAAGAAAATTCTTGAATTATAGAATGACTTATGTGATGTGAAGCTCCAATAAAACTTAAAAATCTATTATATAATACATGATCTTAGAGTGCTGGGAAAGGAAGAATTATTCACAAAAACAGGCACAATTTCAATAACAACAAGCCATATAAAAATAACTTTAATTTTTTTTCATAAGCTTATTTTTGGATATGCCCACTTAAAAAATCATCTTTTAAACTGGGTCATTGCTGCATCCACCTCTGTAATCGATTTATACCAAAAAGAAATCAATATCTTTCCTATACTGACTGATACCTTCAAATTAGAGGACTTCCTAAGCAAGCTAAATGGATTTTCCAATTGATAAATAAATGATCCCAAGTCTAAGTGTGACTGAGTCCTGGGATGCTTGCCTGACTCCAGGTAGACTGAAGAACCAAGGCTTCTTCTCCCTCCCACTGCCCAGGAGGAAGATGTATTAACTAAGCTAACACCCTCCGCTCTTCCTGTCCTCCCTGCTCCCACCCTCTCTCTCCATCCCCCTTCTCTTTCCTCCTCCTTCCTTTCCACCATACAGTGAATGGGGGATCTCAGGCCCTTCACTTTGGAAAGTCTCACATGTTAATACATGTAGATCTTTCTTCCTATTCTAATAGTGATTATTTAAATTTGGGGGTAGAATTTTTTAAAGGGAGATTTTGCTCTACAAGTGAATATTTTCTCTACAGAATTTTTTTCTCCTTGCTTAAGAAAAAAAACAAATAAAATAATGTTTAAATAGACATATTTTAGCTCAGAATGAGTCATGGAACAGCCAGATCAAGAGGGCAGATTGATCCCATCTCCTCTCCCCTCCAAGACTTATTAGAATTATAGTAAAGGAATAAAAACAGGTATACTCCAAACAATAAAGAAAACAGTAGATGAGTTATCAGCAAAAGAATGATAAGGCATTTTTAATAGAAAATGGAAGCATATTGACCTATGAGCAGAACTTGGGAAGTCTCAGCCTAAGCTGCACACTGAGGGGACTTCATCAGAGGATGTGCCAGCAAATTCTGGCAGTTTCAGATCGTGAATAGCAGATATAATGAAGGTTGAGAATGAGAAGTGGGGTTGGAAGTTGAGGAAGTAGTTGAATATTTATGTACAGAATCAATGAACTGGTCTTCCATTTCCACCCTCACTCCTACCCCATGTGAAAGGACAGACAGATATTTACTTTTAGGTGAGAAATAGAATTCTTCTCAATTTCTTTAGAAAAGTACTACCTAGCATGGGTGCTAGTAGCCCAAGTAAACCCTTCTTGTTTTAGCACTTATGGAGTCAAATAGTTAAAATTTAATTTAATGTTAAATGTCCACCACTTTATTCGGAAATAAAGCCCAACAATCAACAGATATCACCCACGTATATAGAACTCATGGTTAACCTTATTTCCTCATTTAAAAATATGTACAAACAACCAGATATGACCAGACATTTGAAGGACATTACAGTGTAAGAGAGAAACATTAAGATAAACTAACCTGCATTGAAATTAACAAAGATAATAATAATAACTCTTAAAATATCTCTGAGGAGTATCTTCAAGAGACTATATTAATAAAGGTATTAAATTCATAGGAAAAGCAGAGAACAGCTTTTGGAGTAAAACAATATGGTTCCTAAAGAAAAATAGGATTAGAAAATAAAGACAAGGAAATCCTCAGTTCATTGAAAAAAAGGAAAATATAAGAAAAAAGATAAATAATATAGAGATTTATTTTAGGAGATCTGAAATAGCAATATTAGAAAGAAAAAATGAAATAAATGGAGGGGATAAAAATTACAAAAAAGCTATACAATAAAATTTTTCATAAACAGAAATTCATTATTAGAATTGAAAAGGCCTTATTATGTAGTCTCTCTGCTTCAGTTTTCTCATGTGTGAAGTGGCAGAAATGATTATACCTACCTCTCAGGGCTGTTGTATGTGATAATACATATAAAGCACTTCTAACCATCTCAGAAATATAATAAGTGCTCAGTAAATGTTATTTCATTGTGATTATTATGTTATCAAGTGTTGAGCAATATGAATGCTGAAACACCACACATGAGCACTTTATTGGGAAGTTTTAGTTCTTCAAAGACACAGAGAAAATCCTAAATTTTCAGGGAAAAAAAAATTGTCCTATAAAAGAAAAAGATTTGCATTGGTACCAGCAATATATTACGTTAAAAGAAAATAAGCAAAACTTTTAAAGACTTGAGGGAAAAATGATTCTGAAATTGGAATTTTATACCCAGCCAAGTTTCATTCAAGTATAAAGACAGAATGAAACCTTTTTTAAACATGCAAGACCTCAGAAAGTTTGCCTTCCACATAGTCTTTCTTGGTAAATTATTTGAATACGTACTATAGGAAAAATGAAGCCTTAAACCAAAAAAATGATAATATGAAACAAAGAGGCGGCTCCAAAGAGCAAAGAAGCAAGGTCTAGATGACAATGGTGCAGCTTACTTGGAAAGCAAGAAATAATCCAGTGTGGAGCAGAAAGCTGGAGAAGTATCAGAATGGAGGTCTGTGGTTATAAAAGGGATATTTTTGTTTGATACCTGGGGAAAAATAAACTTGAGGCTATGCTCAAACAATTAGAATCATCAGAAAAAATACAAAGCTTCATAACGTAATACAAAGTTCAAATACAAAGCAACCAGTTCATATGTGAACAAGAAGTCAGTGAAGGATAGGGGGCTCAAGATGGCAGTGTGAGCAGGGCCGCAGAAATCTCCTCCCCAAACCATATATATCTTTGAAAATACAACAAATACAACTATTCCGAAAAGAGAGACCAGAAGATACAGTACAACAGCCAGGCTACATCTACATCTGCGAGAACTCAGCATCCCACGACGGGGGTAAGATACATAGCTGTGACCCGGTGGGACCCAAGCACTACCCCCCACCCCAGCTCACCAGTGGGAGGAAAAGAGTCAGAGTGGGGACGGAGTGGAAGCACAGGACTACTAAATAACCAGCCCTAGTTATCTGCATGAGGAGCACAGACACACATTGCATGGTGTATTGGAGATTAGAGAAATGGAAGGGCAGGATCCGAGATGGAGACTGTGAGTGGGTCCCCACAGTGAGCTACCCTGGGACAAAAGAAAAGCCAGCGCTTTTTAAAAGTCTTAGAGGGACAAGGGCCCAACAGCTGAACAAAATAGTCCCAGCACATTCAGCCCAGCAGGCTGGGAATCTTGAGGAACTTTAGGCCCCCTAACCCCCTGCCGGGTAAAGCAGCCCTGAAGCCCCTCACAGTGATAAGCAGCCTGCCATTCGTTCCCCCTGGCTGGCACTGTAAACGGACTGGCTGACCCACCACAGCTGTGGAGCAGCCAGAGAGCAGCCCTGCCCACAGCAACCACACAGAGTCTCCTCCCAGCGTGCAGCTAACCAGGACAGGCAGCAGAAGCCGGAGCAAGGTCAGGAAGGCACAAAGGGGCGCCATCCTCAGAGGGGAACACACCTGGTATGGCTGCCACCCCCCACAGTGTTCTAGGCTAGCCTGAGGGTGGCCCTGGCCATGGCAGCTCAGTAGATTATCCCAGAGACTGCCTCCCAGTGTGCAGGTAACTGGCACAGGCAGCAGAGAAGAGCAAGGTGAAGAACAAGCAGGAAGGGACTTTGTTTTCCCAGCTGACACAAGAGCCACCTGCCTGCAACCACTTCTATCACCATGAGAAGGCAGAAGAATCTGGTCCAGTCAAAAATCACTGAGACAACCCCAGAGAGAGGGCCTGGTAGAATAGATATAACCAATCTTCCTGAAAAAGAAATCAAAATAAAAGGCATAACCATGCTGATGGACCTACAGAGAAATATGCAAGAGCTAAGGAATGAAGTCTGGAGGGAGATTATAGAAATGAAACAATCAATAGAAGGGCTTAACAGCAGACTGCACAAGGTGCAAGAGACTGTTACTGGAATAGAAATCAGAGAACAGGAATACAGAGAAGCTGAGGCAGAGAGAAAAGGATCTCTAGGAATGAAAGACTATGAAGAGAACTGTGTGACCAATCCAAACAGAGCAATATTTGCATTATAGGGGTACCAGAAGAGGAAGAAGAGAGAAAAAGGGATAGAAAGTGTCTTTGAAGAAATAATTGCTGAAAACTTCCCCAAGCTGGGGAAGGAAATAGTCTCTCAGACCATGGAAGCCCACAAATCTCCCAACACAAGGGACCCAAGGAGGACAACACCAAGACATATAATAATTAAAATGGCAAAGATCAAAGACAAGGAAAGAGTATTAAAGGCAGCCAGAGAGAGAAAAAAGATTACCTACAAAGGAAAACCCATCAGACTATCATCAGACTTCTCAACAAAAAACCTTATAGGCCAGAAGAGAATGGCATGATATATTTAATGCAATGAAACAGAAGGGCCTTGAACCAAGAATACTGTATCCAGCACAATTATCATTTAAATTTGAAGGAGGGACTAAACAATTTCCAGACAAGCAAAAGTTGAGGGAATTTGCCTCCCACAAAGAACCTCCACAGGGTATTTTAAAGGCACTGCTCTAGATGGAAGCACTCCTAAGGCTAAATAGATGTCACCAGAGAAAATAAAATCATAGCAAAGAAAGCAGACCATCCAAATACTAACTAAAGGCAAAAAATAAAATCAACTATCCACAAAAACAGTCAAAGGAAACACAAAAGAGTACAGAATAAAACACCTAACATATAAAGAATGGAGGAGGAAGAATAAGAAGGGAGAGAAATAAATCATCAGACTGTGTTTATAATAGCTTAATAAGAGAGTTAAGTTAGACTGTTAGATAGTAAATAAGCTACCCTTGAATCCTTGGTAACCATGAATCCAAAGCCAGCAATGGCAATAAGTACATGTCTATCGATAATCACCCTAAATGTAAATGGTGTGAATGCAATCAAAACACACAGAGTAATAGAATGGATAAAAAAGCAAGACCCATCTATATGCTGCTTACAAGAGACTCACCTCAAACCCAAAGACATACACAGACTAAAAGTGAAGGGATGGAAAAAGATATTTTATGCAAACAATAGGGAGAGAAAAGCAGGTGTTGCAGTACTTGTATCAGACAAAATAGACTTTAAAACAAAGTAACGAGATAAAGAAGGACATTACATAATGATAAAGGGGTCAGTCCAACAAGAGGATATAACCATTATAAATATCTACGCACCCAACACAGGGGCACCTACGTATGTGAAACAAATACTAACAGAATTAAAGGAGGAAATAGACAGCAATGCATTCATTTTAGGAGACTTCAACACACCACTCACCCCAAAGGACAGATCAACCAGAAAGAAAATAAGTAAGGACACAGAGGCACTGAACAATACACTAGAACAGATGTACCTAACAGACATCTACAGAACTCTACACCCAAAAGCAACAGGATACACAGTCTTCTCAAGTGCACATGGAACATTTTCCAGAATAGACCACATGCTAGGCCACAAAAAGGACCTCAGTAAATTCAAAAATATTGAAATTCTACCAGCAAACTCCTCGGATCCCAAAGGTATAAAATTAGAAATAAACTGTACAAAGAAAACAAAAAGGCTCACAAACACATGGAGGCTTAACAACGTGCTCCTAAATAATCAATGGATCAACAGCCAAATTAAAAAGAGATCAAGCAATATATGGAGACAAATGACAACAACAGCACAAAGCTCCAACTTCTGTGGGATGCAGAGAAGGCAGTTCTAAGAGGAAAGTATATTGCAATCCAGGACTCTTTAAAGAAGGAAGAACAATCCCAAATGAATAGTCTAAACTCACAATTATTGAAATTGGAAAAAGAAGAACAAATGAGGCCCAAAGTCAGCAGAAGGAGGGACATAATAAAGATGAGAGAAGAAATAAGTAAAATTGAGAAGAATAAAACAATAGAAAAAAACAATGAAAAACCAAGAGCCTTTGAGAAAATAAACAAAATAGGTAAACCTCTAGCCAGACTTATTAAGAGAAAAAGAGAATCTACACACATAAACAGAATCAGAAATGAGAAAGGAAAAATCACAATGAAGCCCACAGAAATACAAAGAATTATCAGAGAACACTATGATATGCTAACAAGCTGGAAAACCTAGAGGAAATGGACAACTTCCTAGAAAAATACAACCTTCCAAAACTAACCAAACAAGAAACAGAAAAACTAAACAGACCAATCACCAGCAATGAAATTGAATCAGTAATCAAAAAACTACCCAAGAACAAAACCCCTGTACCAGATGGATTCACCTCTGAATTCTACCAGACATATAGAGAAGAAATAACACCCATTCTCCTTAAAGTTTTCCAAAAAATAAAAGAGGAGGGAATACTTCCAAACTAATTCTATGAAGCCAGCATCACTCTAATACCAAAACCTGGCAATGACCTCACCAAAAAAGAAAATTACAGACCAATATCACTGATGAATGTAGGTGCAAAAATAACAAAATATTAGCAAACCAAATTCGAAAATACATCAAGAGGTCATTCACCATGATCAAGTGGGATTCATCCCAGGGATGCAAGGATGGTACAACATTCGAAAATCCATCAACATCATCGACCACGTCAACAAAAAGAAGAACAAAAACCACATGATCATCTCCACAGATGCTGAAAAAGCATTTGACAAAATTCAGCATCCATTCATAATTAAAACTCTCAACAAAATGGGTATAGAGGGCAAGTACCTCAACATCATAAAGGCCATATATGACAAACCCACAGCTAACTAACATCATACTTAACAGTGAGAAGCTGAAAGCTTTTCATCTAAGATCAGGAACAAGACAGGGATGCCCACTCTCTCCACTGTTATTCAACATAGTACTGGAGGTCCTAGCCATGGAATTCAGACAAAAAAAATAAATACAAAGCATCCATATTGGTAAAGAAGAAGTCAAACTGTCACTATTTGCATGTGACATGATATTGTACATAAAAAACCCTAAAGACTCCACTCCAAAATGGCTAGAACTAATATGTGAATTCAGCAATGTTGCAGGATACAAAATTAATACACAGAAATCTGTTGCTTTCCTATACACTAATGATGAACTAACAGAAAGAGAGATCAGGAAAACAATTCCATTCACAATTGCATCAAAAAGAATAAAATACCTAGGAATAAACCTAACCAAGGAACTGAAAGACCTATACCCTGAAAACTACAAGACACTCCTAAGAGAAATTAAAGAGGACACTGACAAATGGAAATTCATCCCATGCTCTTGGCTAGGAAGAATAAATATTGTCAAAATGGCTATACTACCTAAAGCAATCTACAGATTCAATGCCATCCCTATTAAAATACCAACAGCACTCTTCAATAAACTGGAACAAATAGTTGTAAAATTCATATGGAACCACAAAAGACCCCGAATAGCCAAAGCAATCCTGAGAAGGAAGAATAAAGCAGGGGGGATCTCGCTTCCCAACTTCAAGCTCTACTACAAAGCCACAGTAATCAAGACAATTTGGTACTGATGCAAGAACACACCCACAGACCAGTGGAACAAAATTGGGAGTCCAGATATTAACCCAAACATATATGGTCAATTAATATATGATAAAGGAGCCATGGATATACAATAGGGAAATGACAGCCTCTTCAACAGCTGGTGTTGGCAGAACTGGACAGCTACATGTAAGAGAATGAAACTGAATTATTGTCTAACCCCATACACAAAGTAAATTCAAAATGGATCAAAGACCTGAATGTAAGTCATAAAACCATAAAACTCTTAGAAAAAAACATAGGCAAAAATGTCTTGGACATAAACATGAGCAACTTCTTCATGAACATATCTCTCCGGGCAAGGGAAACAAAAGCAAAAATGAACAAGTGGGACTATATCAAACTGAAAAGCTTCTGTACAGCAAAGGACACAATCAGCAGAACAAAAAGGCATCCCACAGTATGGGAGAATATATTCATAAATGACGTATCCGATAAGGGGTTGACATCCAAATTATATAAAGAGCTCACGCACCTCAACAAACAAAAATTAAATAAGCCAATTAAAAAATGGGCAGAGGAGCTGAACAGACACTTCTCCAAAGAAGAAATTCAGATGGCCAACAGGCACATGAAAAGATGCTCACATCGCTAATCATCAGAGAAATGCAAATTAACACCACAATGAGATATCACCTCACACCAGTAAGGATGGCCACCATCCACAAGACAAGCAACAACAAATGTTGGCGAGGATGTGGAGAAAAGGGAACCCTCCTACACTGCTGGTGGGAATGTAAATTAGTTCAACTATTGTGGAAAGCGGTATGGAGGTTCCTCAAAAACTCAAAATAGAAATACCATTAGACCCAGGAATTCCACTCCTAGGAATTTGCCCTAAGAATGCAGCAGCCCAGTTTGAAAAAGACATATGCACCCCTATGTTTATCGCAGCACTATTTACAATAGCCAAGAAATGGAAGCAACCTAAGTGTCCATCAGTAGATGAATGGATAAAGAAGAAGTGGGACATATACACAATGGAATATTATTCAGCCATAAGAAGAAAAGAAGTCCTACCATTTGCAACAACATGGATGGAGCTAGAGGGTATTAGGCTCAGTGAAATAAGCCAAGCCGAAAAAGACAAGTATCAGATGATTTCACTCATCTGTGGAGTATAAGAACAAAGAAAAAATACTGAAGGAACAAAGCAGCAACAGACTCACAGAACCCAAGAATGGACTAACAGTTACCAAAGGGAAAGGGACTGGGGAGGATGGGTGGGAAGGGAGGGACAAGGGGGAAAAAGGGGCATTACAATTAGCCAGCATAATGTAGGACGGGGTACAGGAGGGCTGTACAACACAGAGAAGACAAGTAGTCATTCTATAGCATCTCACTACGCTGATGGACAGTGACTGTAATGGGGTTGGTGGGGGGGACTTGATGATGCCGGGAGTCTAGTAACCATAGTATTGCACATGTAATTGTAGATTAATGATACCAAAATAAATAAATAAAGAAAGAAAGAAAGAAAGAAAGAAAGAAAGAAAGAAAGAAAGAAAGAAGGCAGTGGAATCAAGAAAACTGGAATCTATTGTGAAAGGAGAGATGTGTAAGAAAAGCATGGCTCAGACATGAAACACTAAAATGTAAGAAAGTATTTAACAATTAGGATATTGTAAGAAAGGAGTATCTATTTATGTTTGTATCTATTGTATTAGTTTGATACTAGAAACATTTGAAAGGGACTTTCACAGAGACTGGGACTTCGGAACCACAGACCACTACTCAGCTTTGCTGGGAATAATATTTGCATGGACATAAAATGCAAATGTTGCTTGTAGTTTTCATTTTTTATTATGAGAAATTCAGAACACATATAAAAATATTGTATATCACAATGAACTCCTGTCATTACCCAGCGTCGACAGTGATGCCACCCCTGGCCAGTTTTGTTTCATTCATGTTTCCCATTTTCTTCCTTTCCCCATTTCCCATATTATTTGGAAATATATCCAAGTCATTATATTATTGCATCCACAAACGGTTCAGTCTTTGGCTAAAGCTAAATGATAAATACTATTTCAAACAAGCTCTATACATTAATTATATGCCCCCTCAAGTCTCTTTAATCTGTAGGCTCTGTCTCCGTTCTTGCATTTATTTTTATATACTTATCATTTTGTAGAAACCAAATTGTTCTTCCTATTGACTTGCTCACAGTCTAGAGTTTCCTAATTAAATCTCCACTGTGGTCCTTTGTCCCTTGTATTTTCTACACTGGTAAGGCTGCTTCTGAGGAAGTGGTATATCCTTCCATTAAGAGGGCCAAAATGTTTAGTTCCTCTCTTTTTGTAATATGAGCAGCCATCAGTGATCACAGCCTGGTTCATCAGTTCCTTAGTGATGGCAAATTGGGTTTTCTAGTTCTATTATTCTTTATTCACTTATTATCTGGGACACTTCTATAAAGATAAACTTACAGTCATCAACAGTTTGGATTATCAGAGGAGTAGCTCAGAGAGTAAAATCAGGATAAATTTTGTCTTTCATTTTAGTGACCAGTTTCCATTAATGAGTTAATTATCTAACATCCTACCAAGATGACTAACAGGAATTTTAAAACGTATTTTTTATATGTTTATAAAATCATGGATTTCTTTAATGGTGGCATGATATACCTACTTCCTTTCATGCAATATATACTATGGTTTCACTTAATATACCCTGGAAATCACTCCATAACAGCATGTAGAAATAGTCACATGCTTTTTGAAAAAAAATTTTTAAGTATAATTGAAAGACAATAATAAACTGCAGTTGTAAAATTGTATCTATTTTCACATATGTATTGTAGGTCACAACCAAGATAGCATTTCCACTACTTCCAGAAGCTTCCTTGTGCCACTGTGTAACTTATACCTCCATCTATTATCCCCAGCCTGTTTCTGATCTACTCTGTCACTGTAGATTAAATTACATTTTCTAGAATTTTATGTAAGTGGAATCATATAATATGTATTCTTTTTCACTGGCTTCTTTCAGTCTGCGTAATGATTTTAAGATTCATCTATGTTGTCACATGCATCTGTAATTTATTCCTTTTTATTGCTGAGTAGTCCCTTGAATGGATATACACATTATTTACTCATTTATCTACTTACAGATATTTGGGTTATCTCCAGTTTTGGGCTATTATACATAAAACTGCTATGACAATTCATATGCTAGTATTTGTGTGGATGTTCATGGTTTCTTCAAAAGTTAAACATACACTTTCCATACAACCCAATCATTCCACTCTTGGGTAATTCCATTTTTATAGCCACATAATACTATTGTGTACATGTACCATTGTTTATAGCACAATTCCCTACTTATGGACACTAAGGTTGATTTTAGTCTTTTACTATTACAAACAGCAGTATAATACATAATCTTGTGTATGTATCTTTTGGTATTTTTGCCAGTGCATATTTAGGCAGATTCCTAGAAATGGGAATTTTACCCAAGTTTTTTCAATGGAGGAGGGGCTAGTAAGCAGAGAAATCATCTAGTTTTGTGTGTTTTCATAGTGCTGGGATTCTGGAGACTTATCAGAGTAGAATCCAAAGGTGAAACAAAATATCTAAAATTGCAGCCAACTCCAACCCCTTTCTAGCACGAATAATGACAAGATCAAAGAGATGCACTTTAAATTCAAAATCCTAGTAGGTTAAAAGCAAAAGGATGGAAAAGGACATACTTACTGTGCAAACAGTGATCACAAGAAATCTGATGTGGCTGTATGAGCATCAGAGAAAATAGAATTTAAGATAAGAAGCATTACCAAAGATAAAGAGGGATCCTTCATAATGATACGAGGGTCAATTTGCCAAGAAGATATAATCCTAAATGTACAGGTACCTAATAACAGAATTTTTCCCTCATCATATACTAAATTTCTATATGGAATTGAATATTGTGGATTTTATAAAATCTTTTTCCATTGTTCTGTCTATTTGCGGGCAAATACCATTCTGTTTTTATTATGGCTTAGGGAGGCTTTGCGATGTGCTTTTAATATCTGGTAGACCTGTGCCCTAAACCCGGCCCCATTGCTCTTCTCAGACTTTTCTAGCTATTCTTGGCTTGTTTTTTCCTCCAAGTGGATTTTGTAATCAACTTATCTAGCTCCATAAAAAAAAAGTCTGATGGTATTTTTATTGTATTACGTTGAATTTATAAACTAACACAGGAAAAAAAGATCTTGATGATATTTCATCTTCCTATTCAAGAGCATATATTTTTTCATTGACTCAAGTCTATTTTGTTTATTGATTTTAACTTATAGACCAATTATTGCAGACATAATAATGGTTGCAAAACAGAATGCCATCATCCTGAAAATGCAAAAGAAAAAGAGTTAATTGTAGTCGAGGGATAGGAGAGGAAGAGAGCTGGAAAGTAAGGCTTTTAATATCCTTAACTTAGAAAGTAAGAAATCAGAGTTAACAAAACAAAAAAGAGGGGTTTACATATTTTTACCAAAGTCAGAGTAACTTAAAAATAGTTATATTACTATATTGTGGGAAGGCAAAAGGGCTGAGAAGGTGCACAGAGCTAAAGCATTGTCCACCTTAAAAGGAGTTAACAAGGAATGTCTATTAGCAACAATCCGATGATTTGGGAGTATGGAAGGAACCACCGCAAGACTTAAAAGCAGCAACTATTAAAAGTGGTTGTCTCTGGAGAGCAGACTTTGGAGGGGTAGGGACTTATGTCATTTCATTATAAGCACCTTTTTGTACTATTTGATTTCTTATCTATTTGCTTAGGTAAAAATTTTTAAATATTTGTAATGTGGACAGCTACATGTAAGAGAATGAAACTGGACTACTGTCTAACCCCATACACAAAAGTAAACTCAAAATGGATCAAAGACCTGAATGTAAGTCATGAAACCATAAAACTCTTAGAAAAAAACAAAGGCAAAAAGCTCTTGGACATAAACATGAGCGACTTCTTCATGAACATATCTCCCCGGGCAAGGGAAACAAAAGCAAAAATGAACGAGTGGGACTATATCAAGCTGAAAAGCTTCTGTACAGCAAAGGACACCATCAGTAGAACAAAAAGACATCCCACAGTATGGGAGAATATATTCGTAAATGACATATCCGATAAGGGGTTGACATCCAAAACATATAAAGAACTCACACACCTCAACAAACAAAAAGCAAATAATCTAATTAAGAAATGGGCAGGGGACATGAATAGACACTTCCCCAAAGAAGAAATTCAGATGGCCAACAGGCACATGAAAAGATGGTCCACATCGCTAATTATCAGGGAAATACAAATTAAAACCATAGTGAGATATCACCTCACACCAGTAAGGATGGCCAACATCCAAAACACAAACAACAACAAATGTTGGTGAAGATGTGGAGAAAAGGGAACCCTCCTACACTGCTGGTGGGAATGCAAATTAGTACAACCATTGTGGAAAGCAGTATGGAGGTTCCTCAAAAAACTCAAAATAGAAATACCATTTGACCCAGGAATCCCACTCTTAGGAATTTACCCTAAGAATGCAGCAGCCCAGTTTGAAAAAGACATATGCACCCCTATGTTTATCGCAGCACTATTTACAATAGCCAAGAAATGGAAGCAACCTAAGTGTCCATCAGTAGATGAATGGATAAAGAAGATGTGGTACATATACACAATGGAATATTATTCAGCCATAAGAAGAAAACAAATCCTACCATTTGCAACAACATGGATGGAGCTAGAGGGTATTGGGCTCAGTGAAATAAGCCAAGCCGAAAAAGTCAAGTATCAAATGATTTCACTCATATATGGAGCATAAGAGCAAAGAAAAAAAACTGAAAGAAAAAAACAGCAGCAGACTCACAGAACCCAAGAATGGACTAATAGTTTCCAGAGGGAAAGGGACTGGGGAGGATGGGCGGGAAGGGAGGGACAAAGGGGAAAAAGGGGCATTATGATTAGCAGACGTAATGTTGGGGGGGCACGGGGAGGGCTGTACAATTCAGCGAAGACACATAGTGATTCTATAGCATCTCACTACGCTGATGGACAGTGACTGTAATGGAGTTGGTGGGGGGGACCTGATGAAGGGGGTAGTGTAATCACATAATATTGCACATGTAATTGTAGATTAATGATACCAAAATAAACTAAAAAAAAAAACTTCCCTAAAGCAGGAAATTTGTAAATTAGCCAGTATCTACCTGAATAAATGTCATTTGAGCATAAAAAAAATAATAATTGTAATGTATCTCAAATTAAAAGATAGCTTTATATTGATTAACTACAAGAAAACTATTTTGATTTATTAACTTATTTCCCAAAGTAGGAGAAAGTAGTTGAGTCAATAATAGTCAGACATCTCTTCTGCTTGGATATTAGGACATAAGAACCCATTAAAGATAAGCGCCCCACTTCTGACATAATAGCCTTGAGGGAGCCAGACCATGGAAATATGATTATTTAATGGACAGCTATGGAAACTAGGACACCCTTAAAGATTTGAGCCCTGTTGTCAAACTTGGGTTGCTGCCACTTACATTTCTTTCTTTTCGTGAGGCAGAGACTTACAGACCCGACCCTGTTTTGGAGGTTTCCCCCATGAGCAGCAAATACAGGAAGTCGCTCAACGATTCCTAATGCAGTCATCCCCGACTCTGGGAGGGGCATGCCAGCTCCCGGCGGGGCAAGGAAGAGCCAGGCGATGGTGTTCTCCCATCTCTTCCATCTGATCCCTGTGCCCCAAGAGGGACTTCTTTTCTTTGATTTAAGTAAGATCCGGGGGTTAATTGATTTGATTACTCATGCATACTAGGGAAAAGTAAGTAGGCTATAAATTACTGTGAGTTTGCTGCATTCAGTTGACCAACAGAGGCAGTAACTTGGGGAAGTAGGCAATGGAATTAAAGGAGGAGGCTCCCTCGGTGAAGGTTTTGAAAAGGCTCAGTCCTACAACCAGGCCCTAATCCTTCCATGACGTCAAAGCAAAGCTTCTCTCCACTTCCACCTGCTCGCTTCTGGCCAATGCTTGCTCTTTAATACCTTTTATTTTACCCTTTTTAGGGCTGCCCATTTATTCATTTTGGTAAAAATACGTGGACTGGTGGGTAAAGGATGGCAGTTAAGGACCTCACGATGGTGTACAGTATGGAGTGCTACCCATTTCTGGTCTCATATCGCTTTCCCCCTTTCTTCCTCACAAGTCACAGTCCAAGTTTTAAATTTACCATGAGAAATGTGATTATTAAGTAGAGTGGATTCTCAGGTCTGCTCACTACCTGCCTTCTTCCTGTAGTGAACCTACAAGGTAAAATAAATTAGAATCCAAAGAGTCTTTGGTGATGGTGGAACAAAAGCGAAGAAAGCTGGGGAGTGCTTCAGGATAGCCCTCTGTGAATAGAGAAAAACTGCAGTGACAAACACCCTCCAGCCTCCACCTCGTCGGTCTGGGTCTCACGCAGCACGTTCAGCGTCAGCTTTCCAGGGAAGTCGCCCACCAAGGGCTAACTGAAGAAGAGAGTGATAGTTTCTGACGGAGGGGTTCAAAGCCGAAGTAATAAAATGGCACATTTTGCATTTCTGCCTCAGCCGTGACAAGAGAGAGTGGATGCTCTCTACCCAAAGGCTGGCAAGTCCCAAATTCTTCACTCCCAAATCCTGTGTGATGGAAAATACCCTGCTTTACGTGACTTTCCTTTTTTCGTTGGGGATTACCACATACTTATTCAAGGAAGATAAATTACGTTTGTAAGCATTAGTCTGGAACAAGGAAGCGCTTGGTCTGGGCATTGAGATGATTACTAAGGACCAGGTGATATAAGATGACTCAGATATGCGAAGGAATGAAGAGGAGAAAAAGAATTAACAGGGAAAAGGAAGGGAAGAGGTGTATGGAATGAAGGAAAAGTTTTGTGCCTGAGAAGGAATTGTGACAGAACATGGTTCAGGGAACATGCCCCAAGGCTTACCCTCTCTTTCTCTCGATGGGCCCAGAGGACTGGACTCCCCTCACAGCCACTTGCAGAAGGAACCCGGCTCCCTCTCCCATGGAGTGCACGGTTAGGTGTCTCCTCTCTCTTTAGCGCTCTCCTCAGCCTGACTTGGGACAATGCATAGAGTTGTAGCCTGTGCTCTGTTCTACTAATTCCTGGTGCCAGGAGGAGTTACAAACTGCCTCCACTTTCCTGTGTCTCTGAGGCAGCATGGCCCATGAAGCTGTGGAACCAGTTTGTCTTCAATCCGGCTCCACTCAAATAAATTCCTTATTCTGTTGCAAGAGCAGACATCTTCCTAGGACCACTGATTACCAGTAGCTGGGGGCACAGCTTGGTCTCCCCAACTCTAGTGAGCTCCAGCTGGCAGCCTGCCCCCACATACCTTCTCTGATTCAGCTCCAACAGCCTTCCTGCAGCTCTGTATGCAGGTTTGCTCTGCCCCACCCACATATTTGCTATTGCTGATTGCCAACATCTCCTGTATTCAACAGTTTAACCAACACTGTTTGCACTGTGGGTTTATTCTTTAGTTGAATGGAGGCACAAAGTCTGATAACAAAATTAACCAATACAAACATAGGGCAAAAGAGGGTTGAGTGGAAATATAAATTAAACCCTATGGGAGCCCAAGAAGAAAAGGTGATTAATTACAACTAAGTGGATCAGGAAGTGCTTCATGGAAATTGTGTTTGCACTAAGCCTCCATGGACAGGTTTCAACAGGCAAAATGGGAAAAGGCATTCCGAGGGGGAGGAATGGCATAAGACAAGGACAAAGCTTGAGTTGTGATCATCAAGGGCCTTGAATGCAGTGCTTGGGAATTTGGACTTCATTGTGTAAACAGTGGGGAACCAGTGAAGTTTCTAAGCAGAGGAATGGTATTATCAGTGATCTGACAATAGTGATTGTTTACAGAGTTCTCACCATGATCCAGGGTTAAACACTTCACATAGTTACCTTCATAATGACCCCCTGAGGATGGAGAACAGGAGTTTGAGGATGGACCCGAGGCAGAATAGTTCTGGAGAGACAGGAGGAGAGGACATGATTTCAGTGGTTTAGGGTTCAGGGATAAGGGCCTGAACTCTAGGATCTACTGGCAATAACAGTGAGAACTGGTGCTGGAATTCCGAGAGGGTAGAATGGGAGGACCTGGTGGCCATTTCACTCATGAGGTCAAGGGGGGCAAGTGACTCAGAGTTCTAGAAGAAAAGGTTCCCAATACACAATGCCAGCAGACCCCAGTCTTAGGACTTAGATCTCCTACCCCCATCAAGTCCCCAATCTCAGGATCTCAGGACATTTTACCATCAGTTGACTGTGAAACTTGGAGATGCAGAAGAGTTATAATAATGAGGGGTTTTCCAACTGGTCCAAGTGGAAGGCCCGATAGGATGCGGAGGCCAATTAATTAGGACTAATAAAGGCCCTTCTGTATATGAAGCACTAACTATGTGGCATGCCCCTTGCTAGGCACCTCGCAGACCTCATGTCATTTACTATTCACGATAACCCTGTGATAGTCCCTGCCTTACCGTAAGGAAACTGAGATTTGGAGAGGTTCAGAGAGATTAGGTAACAGGTCTGAGCTCACAGAGCTGAGGGGCAGAATTGAGACAAACACCCAGAGTCTATGCTTCTGACTGGTACATGAAACTGCCTAGGGGAGACCTCTCAGAAAGCAGGCAAGACAAATCTGGCTCTAGCTGGACTCATTCCATGTCTACTCCACATTAATTTTTCAAACACGAAGCAATTACTGAGGGCCTATGATGTGGTAGGCACTGTGCTGGGGACGTAGGATGAACGATTCATAAGACACCATCTCCCCCTCAGTGGGAAAATTCTGAAAGTGGAGGCACACACGTGGGCAGATCATTGTAATGCACAGCAGAGGGCAGCTGGTCTGGCTTGTGCGATGAATAGGAAATTGGAGAAGCCTTTCAAAGGTGGTATCTGGGCTCATTCTGGAAGGAGAAGAGGGTGGCCAGGCTAAGGGGAGGAAGCGAGAAGAGAGCAATGTTCCAGACAGTAGGGCTGGGCGAATACAGGGACCAGACTGAGAAACGATGGGCTCTGTACTGAGATCCACATGCAGCTTGGGTTTCCCAAGGCCAAGATGAGAAGCAGAGGAGGCAGGAGGGTGGAGCAGGGCAAGAGAATGTCCCATCCAGAGTCACGGAGCTTGAATGTCACCCTGCTGGCCATGGCGAAGGCCACTGAAGGGCAGGCTTTACATTGAGTAAAGCTCACATGGGGAAGGGGTGGAGACCAGGAGGCGAGGGAGGAGGCTGCTGTAAGATGACAGATGAAGGACAGTGGGGAAGTGGAGGAGAGGGAAGAGCTGAGAAAGCTCTAGGGTAAAGTGGGTGGCACCTCTGAGTGATCCTGAGCGGGAACAAAGGTCCAAGTTCCACTGGAGGATGACTCACGTGCTCAGCTGCATCCTCAGGCAGGTTCTCCACTCCCAATAGCTGTCCACAGGCAGACTGACACCCATCAGTCCTTATGCCCCGTGCAGACAGCCTGCAGGACATACGTGGTTACCAAGCCCCTGCTATCGTCAGGTGCCGAGTCTCTGTGGAGCAGGGGTTCAGTAGGACGGAAAGGTGTGTCCCCTTCTCCGTGAGGGAAAGGGTTAGCTCAGTGGGGTGAGTTTCTCAAACCTTGCACATTATCCCAAGAAAGGCCTGACTTAAGGAATGGTACTTGGCCAGCTCCTAGGAAATAAGCTCTTAGCCCCTGGAATATTCTGTCCGATCAGTGTGTTTTTGTATGCCTGACACCTTGGGCATACAAAAGTTAACAGTTTGATCAGCTAGTTTATGCTAACAATGTGCTTTGTGATGAACACCTGTTTTGATCTGGGGTCTGGAGCCTGCATAGCTGGGTCAGCCACACAGCACCACATGCCTACGTGACAGAACCCCCGATAGAAACCCTGGACCCCAAGGCTTGGGTGAACTTCCTCCATTGGCAACACTTTGGGTTCTCACACGCTGCTGCTGGGAGAATCAGGCACATCCCCACCAGCCTGCTGGGAGGGGCACTGGGAGGCTTGCTCCTGGTTTCCTGGACTTTGCCCCGTGTGCCTTTTCCCTTTGCCAGTTTTAAACTGTATCCTTTCATGGTAATAAACTCTAACCATGAGTTCAGCAGCTTTTCTGAGTCCTGTGAATTCCTGTAATGAATCATTAAGCCTGAGAGTGGTCTTGGAGACTCCTGACACCTTCCACCCCGGGGTGACAGCAGAAGGGATAGCTGGGAAAGCATGCAGCCCAGAGCTGGTGTTTCACCCCAGAGTAGGCAGACCCTGCACAGACAGCCTAAGGGGAACACGTGTCCTGCACACAACAGATGGGCAGGAATGCCCAGGACACTGGGAGGATATTTTCCAGCTTAACCAGAGTCCAAGGTCACTCTGCTCTTCTCCCAGTGGCTTTGACACTGACCTCTGTTTTCCAATGGAACACTTCATTTTCAGCTTCCTCAAAAAGCCTAATGTCCTCCTTTTATCCTTCCAGTTTGTTTCTTTTGGCAGATAGTGGTGTCAAAATTGCACCCATAACTGGGCAATTTCCAGATACAGGCAAACATCATTTTATTGAGCCTTCAGATAGGGTTCTTTACAAATTGAAGGTCTGTGGCAACCTTGCATTAAGCAAGTCTATCTGCACCATTTTTCCAACAGCATTTTGCTCACTGGATGTGTCTGCGAATTTTCATCATATTTCAAACTTTTTCATTATGATCATATTTGTATGGTAATCTGTAATATCATTATGACATGCTGAAGGCTCAGATGATGGTTAGCATTTTTTAGCAATAAACTATTGTTTAATTAAGGTGTGTATATTATGTTTTCACACACTTAACAGACTACAGTGTAGTGTAAACATGACTTTTATATGCAGTGGGAAACTAAAAAATCCATCTGACTCACTTTATCATGATATTCACTTGATTGCAGCGGTCTGGAACCTAATCTGCACTATCTCTGGTGTGTACCTGTTCTGTAAAACAGATTTACCCCGAACACGTGTGAAAATCTACAGTATGCCTTAGAAATGTAATACGTCACTGTGCTGTAAATTTGTAGGTCATTAGAATAACATGCTGTGATAAAACAGGGAAAATGAAACTTCTCAGCAAAGGGGTATGATCTATAGCCAGGGAATCTGAGGTCTGGTTTTATGTGAATGTAAGCTTTTGTGTGCAGTCTTACTTCTCACTTTTATCAGTTCATGCACTTGTTTACAGAACATGAGATATCATTAGTGATATAATTAATGGGGTGCCCACCTCCTCTTTACATTTATCCAGAAAGGGACTTAAATTAACAGGTATTTCTGCTCAACTTGCAGTCCAAACCTATCCTTGTTTTTAACCCCAAGCCTAGGCCCTAGGAACTTTTTACAATCTTTCTGTTAAACGAATGATTTTGAGAGCACATCCTGCAAGCATTTGGAAAGCCACTCCAAGGGCCTGGCTTATCTTCTTCATCATCATCTCGCAGTGTTCCTTATGTTGGGGCCCTCAGTCCTGCCCTAGGTCAGCGACAAGCAAGGCAAGAGGTTCTTCATCAGCTTATGATCTTGCATAAGGCAGGGTTCCATGCAGAAATCAGAAATCTGGGTATTTTAAGCAGAAAAGAATTTAACACAGGAACCGAAGTGGAGCCACGTTATTGGAAGAGCTACAGGAGTGGGTTCTGGGCTGGGCTCCAGAACAGCAGCTCTGGAACTGTGAAGCTCACGTCGGCAGCACCATACCTGCTAACTTAAAGACCCACACCCTCTGCTCCCTGCACCATGACGACCCCTAGACACCAGGAAGCTAGAGCCCACGCCGTCGCAGGACACGCCTGTGCCCCAACCTTGCTCGTCAGCAATGATGGCCCGCGAACAAGAAGGCCCCTGTTCACCTCTGTGATTCAAATCTGTAGAAAGGCTTATGGAAGAGGAAATATGCCTTCTGCTTTCATCTCCTTAGGAAAAACAGTTTCCAGGAGCAAGGGGAAGCACAAAGAAATTTGAATTTGAGTTGTGACCGAAACTTTGTCCTAACAGTTTGGAGGCCTTCATGGGAGGGATACACGGCTTTTAAAACTATGCTTGAAAAGCTGAAGGATGGTTTATATAGTGTGAGAGGTAGGGATTTTATATATACATATATATATATAATATGTATATGGAGAGAGAGAGAGGTGGTTCATATACTGTTTTTTTGGAAAACTCTTAGAATAGAAATTTAGGTATGTAAATAAAAAGCAGGGCCCGTAAGTGTGAAGTGCCATCCTTGAGACACCATAATTGGAAGAAGAAAAATGTGAATGAGTGAACACAAATGTTATTCAGGTTTTAGGCCAAGTTACATCTCTGAAGACCCTGCTTATTTTGGAAAAAAAATTTTCTAAAAAGAGATTCCAACTCTACTGTTGCTAATGTAAGCATGTGTGTGTATCAATCTCTGTGTGTGTGTGTGTGTGTGTGTGTGTGTGTGTGTGTGTGCTTATGTTCTCAGGTGCATCAGATGCTGGGCTATTTTCCTGTAAGTCTTTGTTCAACTCTGGGCAAAGCTTTGAGGGACAGCTGCACAGATCCATACAGAGATGGTGAAAGGATGATGCTAAAATTCAGCGCAGATCTGCCACTTCAAAGACTGGCAGTGACTGGGAGGTTCCTAGAACAGACCTTATCTTCCTGGGGAAGGGAGGACATTATCTAAAGTATTGATATTGCCACTCCTTGAAGTTTCAGGATTAGCAGACATCAGTTAGAGGAGTAGAGGAGGAAAAAGATGACAGATGCCATGAGGTGGCTTGTGAGCTCATGAAGGGCATCTCTTTGGGGACTACCCGAAATATGGGGGTATGGAAGACGTCTTGAAGAGGTGAGGAAGGTGGGTGCAAGTGACAGCAAAAATGAAAACTTCAGCTGTTTGTCAGTAATATAATTTTATTCATAGCCACAAATTGAGAAAGCTGGCAATTTAGAATGTTTACAGTTCTAAGAAGTGAAAGGGCCTAAGTACAGAAGGATGGAAACTAGGCATGTGGCGTTTCCTGCTGTGGCCCTCGTCAGGCGATGAGGCTGAGCCGCTCAGCCCTCGGGAGGGACGGCTGGCCTGCCTTGTTGCACCCTCAAAAACTGGAGACCAGTTTTGCTATTTCAAAAGTTCTCTTTCCATTTAATCTCATTCTAAACTCCATGCCTGAAATACAATACATAGACAAATGCATATACATTCTGCTTAGCCTTGAGCGAATTATTTACATCCCATGGTCTTTAGAAAACTATATTAAAGATTAGGGATTAGTAGATAAAACATTAGCACATGGCCTATGGGGGTGCTGTTGGTGGTGGTGATGATTTAAGGAGATCATAATACTCCCAGGAAAAGACATGAGGGGATGAAACAATTCTACTGAAACGTCTTCGTGTTGGTAGCCCATCTGTCCTGCCCACTTAGCTGGTAGCTCTTCTGACGAGTTCCAGAAAGACTTCTCATCTAGCCCCTTGTTTCCAGGAGTAGGCACTGAGTTCAGAGTCTGAAGCTGGGTGGGATCCTGGAGACAACCCCTCATTTTACAGTAAAAGAGCTAAGACTTGAGAATTTCTGTAACTCCCCGACTCTATCAGCTGGGTTTTCTACCACCTCCATCAAAATATTTAAGGTAACTCCTCACTGCAGCAATGCTTTCCGCTTTCAAATTCAGCAAAGGTTAAAACCTCCTAGCCTTTTCTGTTAAGCATTAATCTCTGAATTTTAAATTCAAGAGGCCCCCCAAAATGCCCTGGTTCGTTGAACCTTGGAAGGACCTTCCTTGGTTCTGAAGAAGGGAATGTAGGGGGTATTCAGAAAGAATAAATATTTTAACCAGAGATGTTTTCATTTGTTTCATTAGTTGTTCTGTGTATTTCTGTTCTGTCTTTCTTAAAACAGCATGAGGTATGAAAAGAAGAGTTCAAAAAACAGCATGTCTCCTCCCTCCACCAAAAGGTGCATGGGGTGCCTGGGACGGGGATGGGCCGAGATGTGGCTAGTAAAAGAGAAATGCATTTGAGACCTCTGATTCTGAAGAATATTGCCAAACTGTCCATTGGGTAACTCTAAAGGAAGAAGCCAAGGAACTTGAGAGTGGGATTTTAGGAATTTAGGTGACAGACATTAAACTGAAGAGTCTGAGAATTTGTACAATTAAATGTGACTATAATTGGTAAACAAACAAAAGACTGTTTCAAGGCAGGGTTTCTTAACCTGAGCACTACTGACATTTGGACCAGATAATTCTTTGTTAGGGGGGCTGTCCTGTGCCTTGTGGAATGATTAATGGTGTCCCTGACCTGTAGTCATTAGATAAGAGTCCACAGTCCTGATTACCAAAATTACTTCCAAACATTAATAAATGTCCCAAGTTGAGAACCTGTTTTTAAAATACAGGCTTGTGTATCCATGTGAAGACTCGCTTTAGCAGAGAGAGTAATAAGTGGGGAAGAGGTTGCTAGCATTTGGCACCTGGAAAGTTAGCAGGTCCTTTTAATCTGTTTCTTTTAAGGGGTGTCTTTAGGACCTCAAACACAGATCTTCCTTAACTTACGACGGGGTTACTTGCCAATTAGCCCATAGTAAGTTGAAAATATCATAAGTAGAAAATCATTTAATACACTTAACCTACCCATCGTCACAGCTTCGCCTAGCCTACTGTGCACGTGCTCAGAACACTACATTAGCTTAGAGTTGGGAAAAAATTGTCTAACGTAAAGCCTGTTTTATAATAAAGTGTTGAATATCTCATGTAATTTACTGAATAAGCACTGGAAGTGAAAACCAGATGGTTGGGTGGGCACAGAAGGGTTGTAAAGGTAGCAGTTGTTGCCCCCTGGTGATCTCCGGGCCGACTGGGAGCTGCGGCATCGTGAGAAAGGATCATACCGCGTATTGCCAGCCTCGGAAAAGACGACATTCAAAATTCAAAGAATGATTTCTACAGAATGCATATTGCTTTCACACCATCAAATTGTAAGCCAAACCATCCTAAGTTGGAATTGTCTGTACCTCCTTTTAGCATTTCCTCTTCTAGCCAAAATATCAAAGGCATCTTCGTTGATAAGGGCTCCTCCTACTGGACATGCAGTTATTAACCCTCCAGTCTCCTTGAGCTAGGATATTCCAGCAACCCCCCATCACTCTTTATCAGAATGTACTGAAGAAGTTCAAAGGTCATCTATCATCCTACAAGTGGAACAGTTTGGTAGAACTGTTTCATATGAGGGCTGTTAAATTCAAAGGCATCCTGGAAGAAGTAAAAAAAAGTACAGCGCACACATCAGTGATCCCTCCACTCAGAAAATGGGTTATCAGGGCCCAAACGAGCAAAGAGTCACCAAAGAAGTCACTGCCGGGAGCATTCTCCACTGCCCTCCCCAAGCAAGCATTCTCTGCATCCCTCAGGAACTCTCTACGCCCGTGTGGCTGACCCTGAGATCTGTTTCCTTGGCTCTAGGAGAGGCTCTTCCTTTTCTCTTTGCCTCCTCTGTGACAGCGTGGGACATGCAATCTCCAGTCATGTCTTAAATACCTTGTAACACCAAGCTCAAGCGGCAGAATGACTAGGAGGAATTCCTTCAATACTACCAAGACTTTCAAAGTTCCAAACACCTCTAGAAAAAATGTAACCTAAAAACCAACATCCGTCAGGCCTCCACTGATCTCGGGAGATGCCAAGGGCAGAATTCACTCATTTGATAACTATCTGTTGGGTACTAACTGTACGCCCCCTACTGGGTTAGGTGCTAAAGACAGACACATGATCCTGCCTTGAGGCAATCCAGCATAAGACAGAAAAAAAATGATGAATAAAGTGGTATAATAGGGAAGCACAGGGCGGTATAGGAACACTTTCAAGAGGGCAGACAAGGGTATATCAATGACAGTTAAAACTGGAAAGGAAAGCTTCATGGCTTTATACTAGATGGATCAAATTAACATCATTTGAACCAGGGATCAATTCTAACATCTCTAAAAGTGAAGCAAGTGATCATATGTTCCTCCCAATGTGATGGATTAGAAGACATGTAGCACCATTTTAGAGTATTTCTGTGGGGAGAAAATGTGCTGAATCTAGTTACAGGAAATACTGTGGTTAAAGGAACATGTCAAATGACACCAAGAGGATTCAATCAGACAAATTCAGAATGAGGGAAATTCTACAGAGCAAATAGCCTACTTTTCTTCAACAAATAAATGTAATGAAATAGCAAAAGTAAAGAAAAGCCGTTAGATTAAGAGTTATTTAAAAATTAACCAAATGTAACTTGTAGCTCTGATTTAGATTTTAATTCAAGCAAACCAACCATAAAAGACATTTCAGGGACAGTTACCTGAAATTGAATATGAACTAGACATTAGATTATATTAGAGAATTATTATTAACTTTGCTGAGAATAGTAATGTTATTGTGGTTATGTTTGTGGTATTGTGGTTATGTTAAGTCTTAGAAGAAAAGTGTACTTATGTTAGAGATAGACAAGGAAGTGTTCACATATTGAGTAATGTGATATTTGGGTTGGCTAAAATATTCCAGATATATTCATATACAACTTCACAACTAAAAAGTAAGTGAAAAGAAAAAGAAAAAACAAAGTGTAGGGACTAGGCCTTTCTTATTCACTAGTAACATACAAGAGGGACCTCATTTCATTTAAGGAGTTGGGTAGAAGGTGTATCTATAGAAACCAGGTGCCAATGCTGTAGAGTATTGCAGGGGAGGCATCTGGAGGGGAAACAGAAAACAGATAGGATGTGTTCTAAGACCTTACTACTCAGAGTGGTCCATGACTGGGCAGCATTTCCATCTTCTGGGTTATTACACTTGCAAAATCTCAAGCCTACCTTAGGCCCACTCAGTCGCAACTGCATTTTAGCAAGACCCTGAGACAATTCATATGCACACTAAAGTTTGAGACCCACTGCTCTAAATGCATGTTTATCTCTTAATAAAGTTGCTTTGTTATTCACCTCTGAAAGCTTCCACTGACCAAATCTAAAATTTCATGCAAGATGCCCCAAGAGCAAAGATTTGTGTATTAATCTGTTGCAACACCTACACCAGTCCCCTTACTAATGGCTGACCCACCATCTCGTCCTGGCCCCCAGCCACACAACATCCTCCCTGCCACGCTTCCTAATTGGTAATCCGCCACCCATGACCTTGACCAGATGGTGTACTGCCTTGGGACCCCTGGCCTCATCAGCTGATTCCACACCCAGGCAGAACCACATTACAAAGGAAGGCTAGTGCCTGGGGCATCCACAGAGATGGATGGGCCCCCAAAGATTGTAGCATGCAATTAAAGGGAAAGAACTCTATTAAGTATTTTTATGAGAGGCCAAGGCCCTTTACAGATAGGGGTCACCAGCCCTGCTATTAATCTAGTCTTGCTCTGTCCTTCAAATAGAAAATACTTTACATATGAAGAGATATGAGGAGGGCACGGGGCAACTGTGGAGTGCTTCAAATCCATTCAGATAAGTGGGACTCTCTTCTACCCTCTTTTCCCAGTGCAGGAAGTAAGGTTTGTCTCCAAAAGGTGCTATCATTCCTTTTGGGCAGAGCCGACTTGGGAGCAGTGACTGCATCTTCTTGGTGATTAAGTTTCGTTCATGCACATGGCTGTTTAATGAATATTGATTCTGGTGATTGCTTTGATTAATAGGGTCTGAGGAATTTCACACTTAGTATCTGAGTGCATGAGGTATCATTGCAATTTTCAGGGAACTGGCAACTGCATCACAGCCTCTTTGATGAAGTGTCTCAGAAGAAATCCTTTCCATATTTCTGAATACTTGCCATTAAGTCTGCCCAACATCTTCAGCTTCTGGGGCCAAAAAGACTGAGCTGAGCGGTGGGGCTACATGGGGGCAAGTGGTTTAGGTAGTGGGTTCTGAAGCCAACTGCTTGGGTTTAAATCACAATTTTGCTTTTTACCAGCCGCATAACATTAAAATTACTTACTCCCTCTATGCCTCAGCTTCCTACATGTAGGATGGGGATGATAATGCCTTCTACCTCACAGTTCGGTTGTGAGGATTAGATGAGGTAATATAGAGAAAGAATAGAGGAAAGACTGTGTGAGGACGGAGAGAGAAGACGGCCCTCTGCAGGCCAAGGAGATGGGCCTCAGACGAATTCAACCCTGCCCACACTGTGACCTTGGACTTTGAGTCTCTGGAACTGTGGGGAAATAAATTTCTGCGGTTTAAGCCAAAACAAAACAGAACAAAACAACAACAACGAAAAACAACCAGTTCCTGGAACAGAGGAAGTGTTCATTACCATTATTTATTATCACCTATGCAAATATGTGCTATGTCCCAACACCAATTCCCTGACACCAATTAGGCATCCTACAGTTTAATTCCATACTGATACCAACTACCCTGTTAGCTCAGATTCCACAAATTAAGAGTGAAGTTCTTCAATTCTGACACTGACTACCTGGTCAGTGTCAGATCCTATAAGATAAAAGGGTAAGTGCCAAGACTGCCCTTACTTCAGATATAAGTTGCAAGTGGTGTCCCCAGGGTCTCTACACTTCTATCTGACTTGGCTACAAACTCAGGGACTTCCAAGCTTGATAATTCCCTAGAATGACTAAAGGCTACAACTCAGGAACCGAGGAATGAAAGAGACACATAGGGCCAGCTCTCAAAGGAAAGGCACAGGATATCTTTGCGCTCTCTGGGTGTGTCACCCTTCCACACACCAATCTCTTCACCAACAAAGAAGCTCTCCTGACTGTTGGTGTTCAGTTTTTATCTGGGTTTTCATTATGGCCTTGAAGATTAAATCATTGGATGTGATCAAATCATTTGATGTATTGATTAAATCATTCCGTGTGATGGGACTCAATTTCTAGCCCCATTTACCTCCCCAGAGGTCAGGGGGGTGGGTTTGAAAGTTCCAATTCTCTAATCACAATAAAATTTTTCTGACATGGGCCAGTCCCGCCCTTGAAACTATGGGCCTATCAAGAATCACCTCATTAGCATAAACTCAGGTATCGTCAAAAGGGGCTCTTATGATAGTAAAAGATATTACTGTCATTCAGGAAATTCCAAGGATATTTGAAACTCTATGCGAGAAATCAGGGACAAAGACCACTGTATTCTTTATTATACCACACTTAACGAATATTCTGATTTATGTTGGGCCAGATACTATGCTAGGCATTGGGGAATCACTCCATGTTCAATGGTTTTCATTAAGCCACAAGCCTGGAAGGCAGTTCCGTATATACACTCTGGATCAGGGCTACCACACTTGCTTCACCCTCGTGACCATTCATACAGAACCATATCTCAGGGATTTTGAGAATCACAACCTTTTTAATCAAGGCAGCTGAGAACTTACTAAAACAACTCTACCCCTTTACTGAGGAGGAAACTAAGAGTTAACTGGCCAAAGGTTATATTCAGTCAATGACACATGTCATGACTGGCAATCTGGAGCCATTGCCATTCATCATAAACCATGGGATCGGAGACATTGGCACCTGTGCTGAAGATGAGAGGTAGAATTTCCTGTCCTTTACACTGTAATCTAGTCATCTTCCTCTGCCCACTTGCTGTAATGGCCTTGAGAGTTGTCTTGGAAGATGTGTACAATGTGTAACTAGAGCTGTTAGTCTGAGGCACAGACTATTGGAACATGCTTCCTTCTCTCTTCCCTGCCCCCTAAGTCAATCCACTCTCCTACTACCACCTTCCATCCTTGGAGGAAAGGTCCTAAAACTTTGGCAAGTCCATTCTACTCAATATTCAGGGAGTGGGGGCACCTTCCATGTACACAGCATCCTGACTATACAGAGCTAAGACCTAGTCTTCCATAACATCTACATACATAATCTGGATGTGAAAAAAAAATGTGAAATGTGGAACCAGCATAATATACTTTCAGAATATAGGGGAAATAGAGATTAATTTAGGTGAGGGTCCTAGTGTAACACTGCTGTTATACGGTACTGGCCCCTCTGCTAGTCTAAAGGCCAATGAGGAAGAATCAAGAAGCTAAAATGTGCTGAGCACCTGTTATCCTATGCAAATACATGGTTTTATTGGCCTTCAGTCCTGCAAATTAGAGGTTTTCAAACAATTGTGATCACTTACCCTAATGTATTATGACCGTGTCATAAATATGTGCCTATTTAGTTAAGGATAAAATGTGAACATATACTGATGTATCGTGTGAAACACATAAAACATAAAAGGCAATAAAAATGATAGATTTTGGAAGATCGTATTTTCCAAAAAAGGCCATATTAACATAGTCTGTCCCCACCTATTCCTTTTGCAATGTGACTTTGACAGTCCTTGCGTGGGGGGTGATGTCTGTGTTCCCTCCTCCGGGGACCTGGGCAGAACTTTGTGACAACCCAGCTAGCCAGGTCATAAAAGGAGCTGCTGTTCTGCTGGCCTTTTCTCTTGGCATGTGTGTCTCAGGGACCCAGAGCCAATATATAAGAGTAGCTGGCTCATGTGGAGAGATGCTGGCAGCCAGCATCAGTTCCCTGGCTTCAGATGATTTAGGTCCCAGCCTCTGAGCTGACCCAGGTGACACCACGTGGGGCACAGACAGGTTATCCCTAGCGAGCTATGCCCAAATTGTAAAACAGAGTGCAACGTCACGATTGTTGCTGTTTTAAACCACAAAGTTTTGGGATGGCTTGTTCTGTAGTCATAGCAACTGGAAAGTGAGGAAGAGAAGTAAAAAGTATTTCTATGATTATTTTACTTTATTTAATGGCACAAAAACCCTTTATACTCTTAATATTTCATAATGATATTTTTCAGCGAGAGTGATGTAGTTGGTTAGACTTCATTAAAAAGGAAATGAGCTAGGTTTCCTATTTTACAATGCGTGAATTCAAAGTTGTGTTTCTATGCCCAGTTTATTTCCTCACTAGATTTTTAAAACTGAGATGTAATTCACATATAACATCACATTATTTTCAGGTATACAACTTAATGATTTGATATTTGTATATACTGCAAAGTAATCACCAAAGCGAGGCTAGTTAAAATCCATCTCCACACATTGTTACAATTTTTTTTCTTATGATGATAACTTTCAAGATCTAGTCTCTTAGCAAATTTCAGGTATACGATAAAGTATTGCTAACTTTAGTCACCTATATATTACATCCCCAGGACTTATTTTATAATTGGAAGTTTGTACCTTTGGATCCCTCAACAGATTTGTGTGGCAGACATGGCCAGAAAGATACCTCACTTCATGAAAACACGATAGACATCATGTAGATTACACCCTGTGATTAATGATACAAATTAGTATATCAAAGAGTCAGTAATTTTTAACGTTCTGGATTTTTGTTAGAGCTAATTATACCTTTTTTGCTTTCACCCCATAATGTGGCTGACAGCTCATGCCGAGAGTAGAGGATTGACTGTCCTTCTCTTGTTTGCTTCAGTCTGCTGTTTCTTTGTTTTTCTTAATGCCGCTTATTCACTTAGTGAGGAAGTGTCTCGATAAAGAACATCTTGGGCAGTGATCTGCTCACACCCTCCCTGTTTGCTGCCTCCAGCACCTCCCCATCACCCGTGGGATAAACATCCAAGCCCCAGGCATGGGAGGCCATATCCTCTTCTCCCTCACAGGCACCTGCCTGCCAGCCTTTCCAAATCACTTGCAGACCCTGTTCAGTCTCTCACAATGAATGGGACTGGGATAAATCAATACATCTGAATTTAAGTCAAATGCACCGAAGACAGCAACTCCTTCAAATGCGTGTACACTTTAATGACAGCAGAGAAGAGGGATCCCATTTTCTTGTATGACAACCTTCTTTAACTAAACGAAGTCAAGAACTAGCAGAAGATTCTTTAAAGGTGCCTGAAGATGTAGGGTTGGGGGCAGGGGAATCCTTATAACTAAGGAGTCCGTACTATCATAGTGTATTTGTCTCTTGTAAGTTAGTGTGGACAGTATGATGATAGTCACCCAACAATTATCCTTGATCACCTTTCCTTCAAATGTGTAATCTTTAAAGCTTTATTATCTTTTAAGTATGGTTTCTATTATCCCCGTTAGCAAGATTTTTCATCAAGTGCACCATTTTAGTTTTCAGATGGCCATCCGTAGCAAAATATAATTCTGTGAACAACAAAAAAAAACCTGTCATAGCCAATCCTTTAAGAACTCATTTATTCTGTATGGTAGTTATATTTATATTCCTTTTTTCCTTCAGGGATGGAGTGGGGAAGTGGAGTAGGCAAATGCATTCAGCTCAGCAGTTATTAATGTTGTGGATTATATTCTCTGTGGATTATAAGGGGTATGTTTTTCATTCTGGGCCAACACAGACTGAAATATCTGGGGAATAAAAACTCATTTTAAAATTAGCCCAAGCAAAAAGAAATAATGAGGGAAGAAAATGCATTGTAAAAAAGAATAATATGATGCAGGTGAAAGCCAGATAATATGGTTCTGATCAATCACGGCGTTGGGCTGTCTTTTCCCTGCCATTTGCATGCATAATTGAATGTTGACTACAGCATGAAAAGGAACACTTACGAGAAAATATAGTAATCAAGATGACCAAGATTTGCTAAACTTGTGCTGTCCTAAACTTCAAGGCCCCCTCTCAGGAAATTCCTCCCATTTTCAGAGTCTGCGCCTCCCTAGACTCTGGTCTGCCTTTCATGGGCAGCATATGGACCTTCCGGGAAGGAGTTGGCCCTCCAAACCTCAGTGGGTCCTAGGGCTATTTAGCAGCATTTCCTTATGAAATTTCTTTGGGCCAGTCACAAATCCCAGGAGATTCCTAAATGACATTTCTTAATGGCTGTGTTTGCTTTTTATTTTCCTCTTCCTTTCTCTTTTTCATCCTTTGGAAAATATTTTGAAGATGTGGTCTCCTTTCTTCCCCAAACACGTCGTGACCTAAATGTCTGAATTCCCTGGCAATCCTTAGGACTCTTCATCTCTGATCTTCCTTGAGAGAGCATAGCATTCGGAGGTAAAACTCATTTTATACACTTTCAAAAGAATGGTAATGCTGTCCATTTAAAACACCAAGTTTGTAATACAGACAAAAGAAAATTAATTGTTTGATGGCACATTCACTTTCCGCTCTGTGGCAAGAGTGACTGTATAGCTCAGGCCTGCATTTAGTGGAAGAATATCCAGAAAGCCTTTTCTCCTCCTGCCTTGATAAGCAGCACCATGTATCAGAGCATCAGCAAACCTTGTAAAATAATCCCTCAGGAGTGTCCCATTGGTGTTTCAGGAGCCGCCTCCAGGAGCCAGTCAACCTCAGTGAACTGCTTCGGGGAGAGTTCTTCTGACCTTCTGGAGAGTTTACTTGCAGGGTTTCTGTTGACAAGCCATTTGCCCTGAGGGGCAGAGGGTAACCTGGTTTCTTGCCCACCACTGGAAATTACAGTCTTTTCATAGACTCTCCTTAGGAAGAGCAGCAAATGCTTGGTTTTTATAACTCCTTTTGTGATAATGTTAATTATTGTAATTTTGAACTTCATGCAAAGTCAGTGAAAATTGGTCTACAACTCCCTACACAGGTGGGTCACTCAGCAGATTTCAGTACAACCAAATCGTTTTCCCCACCTTACGTATTTTCCATTTTTTGATCTAGACTTACAAATGCGGTCACTGAAGAAATAAAACTAGCCTTTGGGCCTAATGTATTTTTTTTAATAATGATTTTTTTAATGGAACCTACATTGGCCTGCCTTCCTTTTGTCTGAATAAAAGCTGTAGCATAGTATGAAAGGGTTGCATGTGCTGAAATGTTGCCCAAGGATATGTGTTATTATTCCTTCCCCCTTGACCAGCGGGGTCTCGGTTCTCTTTCCCTTTCAGGGTTTTGTTTGAACAGATGGGATTGGGGAAGCGAGGGAAAGAAAGCCATTCTGTTCTCATTAACTCTCCCCATACACAAACACAAACATGGGCTTCAGGGACTCAGAAATGGGACAGCTCCTACTCCATTGCCATTGAGACCCGATGTACTGAGATACAAAGAAAGCCAAGCTGACGATCCACATCACCATATCAGTAAGCCTGCTAACCAGGGAGATCATGGTTACATATGTTTTTGTAAATGCAAAACATTCACATTCACAAAAATGTGTTCCTATATAATATTTAACAGAAACAAATATTATGTGTGTAGAATACACCAACGTATTCAATACACTATATATAATATAGTATTTTCAGAAATCCCATTATCATGATAGTAGTAGCTTCAGAGCACAATAATACATTTTGTGATGAAAGATAAAAGGTATTCTATGAACTATAAAATTCTTTTCTCTTTTATGATATCTTCTCTCTACACAGTAGAGTTAAAATATATTGAGAATGGTGATACTATTATTATTTCTTCCTCTTTTGTTCAGTTGTAATGTAAAAATTATTATTAAGGTTTCCAGTTTAGATGGTCTTGTTTGTCAAAGCACTCCTGACCAAGAAAACTGTCACAAAAAATTTAAAAACATGGTCCAAATATTAAAGGCTGTCTCTTTAGGAGTCCTTATAAAGGTGTAAGACTTTTCAAAAAAAAAAACATTTTGAGAGAAAGTGAGTTTTCCAGGGCTAGATGAAGGTGTTTCCCCTCTGGTGAGCTGATTCTGGGAAATGTTATCTTTTGTTCTGGATGCTGGATTAGGAAGTGGTCTCGCCTATTTGTTCGATCGTATTTCCTTTTAAATCTCCGTCCATCCTCATTATGGTGATGAGGGTACCGAGGCAAAGATAAACAGAGCCTGTAAAGATGTCCTCTCATGGCCAGATGCTACCCCCTGAGCTTGGGACCTCATGAGCGCCAAGTCTCGGGAGGGCAAGAAGGAAGGAAACCCCTGTCTGGAGGCAGATGCATTTATATTTCATAGCACATTTATACATTCAGAATGCAGTCCTAGAGCAGTGAGATGTTACTTTTATTCTTCTAGGACTTCTAAAAGTGTGGGATATACAGAATAAAAATGAAATGGATAACACTAAGGAGACAGTGAAAAGATCAGTGGTTTCTGGGGATTGGGGAGAAGGAGAGATGAATGGACAGAGCACAGAAGATTTTTAGGGTGGTGAAAATACTCTGTATGATGCTATAATGGTCATGTCATTGTACATTTGTCAAAACCCATACAATGCACACCACCAAGAGTGAGTCCAACTGTAAACTATGGACTCTGGTTGATAATGAGGTGTCAAGGTAGATTCATCAATTGTAACAAACCGACCACTCTGGTGGGGGATGCTGATAGTGGGGTGGGGGGGCGGGGGGAGTGGAGCTGCATGTGTGGTGGGGCAGCAGGTATATGGGAAATCTCTCTATCTTCCTTCCAATTTGTTGTGGACTTGAACCTGCTCTAAAAAATAAACATCTCATTGGGATCCCCAAACACAGGGGAATATTTGTGTCAAAAGACAAAAGCATTTCTAGGTGATAAACAGTCCTTTGTAGTTCTATCAAATGTGTCATTGGAGTTTGTTAGAAACACAAATTAGCATACTTTTTTCTACCCCAAGAAATACAAAATGCTCCAATGCTTTTTTGTGATCAAACAGAGTAAAATGTTTACTCTTTATTAGCAATTGTTAGTTAGCTCATGAACACGGGATTCAAAAGAACCTGTTGAAAATAAAACATTTCATCAACTGTCCAGATCACACCAAAATATGCTGATATTTAATATCCTGTTAGAAAAAAAAAAGCGGACTCTGTTGTATACCACAATTGCTTCCTGCTGTCTAGAAGAAAACCCACAGATTTGGACATGAGCTAGAAAATCTTGGGATATCTTTCGACACTTTTATTTTCAAAATCAGATCAGACTGACTAAGCTGAGGACAGAGAGAGATGACGATAAATGTGCCAAACAACTGCAGGAGAAAAAGGCCAGTGATTAAAAGCAGCCAGTCCCAAGGGGAGTTGCTAGCAGGGCGCTGCAGGGGTCAGCACTGGGTTTAGTCCTGTTTAATATTTTTATTACCAATCCGAAGGGGTGGGGGGCTGGCATAAAAATGAAACCTGCAGATGGCTACTCATTATGGAGGGTTTGCAGACTCCAGGAAGAGCAGGGATGAAATTCGGAGGTTCGTTTGGAAAGGTGGTCAGAAAAGGACAAAGAAGGCTGGAAAGCAGGAAAATGGGTGAATCCGAGGGCAGTAACTCCAGTGCAGTAGGGGAAGGGCATCTCTGGCTGCAGCATTTCCAAGAGCATTCTGGCAGCGGTCATTAACACAAGCAAGTTTTTGCTCCTGCTCACTGGGGAACGTGTACGTCATTTTAGGTGTTTGGACCCTCTCGGTAAAGGTCTGTAAGATTGTCTTGAGATTGTTGAATTTTGTTATGAAAAGACAAAGGGATTTCAAGTTAGGATCTCTTCCTTTATACTTGCAGGTGCCCCTGCTGAGGGGTGATTTAAGGCGTATGGGTGATTGAAAAGACCACTGTGCAACCAGTTCCGTGCAGTTCTGTGATGGGCACAGCAGCCCCTGGCCGCAGATCCCGTCGCTGTGCAGCTTGGCTCCTCCGGCGCACGGCTAGCACACAGCCTTCCTTCGGGGAGAAGCCTGCCCCCAGCGTGGCCTCCCCTTCCCAGAGGCCCACCACTGGTTTGTCTCTGCAAGGTCTGCAAGCATCTTCTCAGTTCTCCTGATGGATTCAATCAGAGAAGTCATCCTCAACTGAGCAGCTCTCCGCTTTGCTCCACATCCCTGTAGAAGCTCCATGTTCAAACAGGTGCTGATGTGTGACACTGTCCACCTGCCCTCTGGGCTCAGTCCGCCTTGGCAGCCTCGCCTTTTCCTCACCTTCCCGAGGCCCCCTCAGGGAGTGTCTCCCAGGCACCTGGTCACACGGCCTTCTCCAGTGCAGCACGCCTGGGCCCGGTGACTCAAGCTGTTCCCCCACCTCACCCACCTTGGTGTTCATGCCTCTGTGGGTTCCCCCATCCTTCCATCACTTTCTTATTTGGAAACAAGATCACAGTTGCTCTCTTTAAGGCCCCATCCAGATGGCATCTCTTTTGTGAAGGCTTCCCAGAACTACTGTGTTCCGTCCGATTTCTTCTGGGTGCCTGCTGTCCTAACTCCCAACATGCTGCATCTCTGTCCTCATCTCTACAGGGAGAGTTCCTGAGGTCAGACCCATGGCCCACTCAAAGTCCTGGCACAGAAGTCCTCGATCAGTGTTTTCTGAGGGGTGTTGCTGAACTTGTTAAATTCATGAGTAGAAGTTGTTCTTGCTAGGGGAAGGAAAGAAATCTCTGGGAATCCAAGGATGGCCCAGGAAAGGGGGCAGATCTAAGGTCTGGAGAGAGAGAAGGGAGCCTAGTCTATCCACTAGGACCCCCTGCTGGAGAGAGAAAGCAAGCGCAAGTAGCTTTGAAAGAAACTGTGGGACTGGGAGCCCTTTACCCATGGACACTGGGTCTGGGTTAGCTGCAGAGAATGCGGGAAGTGAGACCCCCAAAATGCATTTCACAGTGGAAGCCGCCTGCCGGCCCAGCATGGCGGCAGCGTGTCTGTCCTGGGACAGGCACACAGACGGTGTCATCAGGCTCAGCTGGTAATCAGGGAGCTGCCAAACAGCCGCGAAACTCAATGACCTCCCTGCCCCAGACAAAGTGGCCTTCTCCATGAGGGTTAGAACCAGTGGTGGAGCAAAAGCAAAAGAAGGCAAACAGCCGCTGCCACCAAACACCTGGCCAGGGGGTGGCTCCCCACCCGTCCTTATTCACCCACAGACCCTCCAAAGCCAGGGGTGCTTAACGAGGGACGGGCATTTCAGACCAAAGGCACTTGGTGCCAAAGTCATCATTAGAGGAAGAAAACAATTTATATCCACAGTGACGATGAAAGGGGCAGAACCAATTTCCTGTCCATACCTCTGACATTTGCCAACAGCTGGCTGAGTACACTTGGTGGGGCGGGGTGGGGCGGTCAATGCGTCTCAGTTTCCCTCTTTATTAACTTAGAGGGATGTGCCCTCACCTCCAAGATTCATTTTTGTGAGAGAAGATTCCATTTCTATCCCGGCATGTGTGACCGCGGGGGCTGGAAGGGACCTGCAATCACGTGCAGTTAGGGTCACAGCCATAAGGATTCACAAGCTATGGGATACAAAGGACAAGAGGAAGGAAAGCAAGCCCAGGAAATCCAGTAATTACCTAGGAAAGGGGTACTTCTGAGGGCTGGAGAGCGAGCAGCACCTGATATTACTAAGGGCTCTGTGTGCCAGGCACTTGTGAGGAGGACAGTGACACGGAGCTCACCCTCCCCTGAAAAGGCTTAGAGTCTGGAGGGCAAACAGACATTCAACAAACCTTGCCGTGAGCAACTGTAAAACTGTACCTGTAAGTGCTGTGAAGAAACAGAGTTACGGGAGTGGCTAGTGGGAGCCTTGCTTCAGTTTGGGACGGTTACTGAGAACGTGGCCAGTTCTGAGTGGATTAACTCCACGAGGAAGGGAAGGGAAGGGTGATGACCATTCCAAGCTGTTGGAACAGCGTGGGCAAAAAAAAAAAAGCCTTCTGCCACTGCAGGATGTCAGGTCTTATTATTCACTGTATCCATTATTGTCTGGGTCAGACATTTTCCACCACACGTCTATAGCATAAGACCAAGGGTGCTCTCCGCTATGGACGTGGGTGCAAGGCAGGGCTTCTTTCTGAGGGGATGGCAGGCTTCCCCCTCCGCAGGGGATTTTCCACCAATGGCAGGTCACGTGTTTCACTCAGCTGTCTAGCTAATAGGAACGAGCTCAAGGTGTCCTGACACAGCTCTTGGGTCACAGACAGGAAGAAGCGTGGGTCTTGCTTTAAGGAAGGGATTTTATTCCGGGCCTGTGATATTACACCATCTGTATCCGTCAGCTATTGTCACACTGAGGCCGACGAACAAGCCAGCCCACCCCTCGGTGGGTCGTCGCACGAGCATTTGCGTTCATGCTCATGCTCTGCGGTTTTTCTCAGTTCAGCTGACCTAGAATGGGCTGCCTGGGAGGCGCTGCTTCAGGCTGTGGGTCAGCTTGGCAGGGCTCCTGGCTTCCAGTTGGGTTTGCATCCGTCCTCTGTATCGTTCCAAGATCCAAGCTGAAGGGGCAGTGGTCCCCAAGGCATGTCTTCTCACGGGCCGATCACTGGAGGCAAAAGCAAGCCCAGCAGGCACACCAGGCCTCTCTCCCTGTTGTGTCTGCTGCCATTCCAGGGGTCAAAGAAAGTCACACGGCCACAATCTACATCAATAGGACAGGAATGTATATACTACCCACAGAGGGAAGGGGTAGGAAATGAATATTTGCTGAACAATAATCCAAATTATCACACCATCCTTAAGACCAGCATGTGGTTATTTTAGGATCAGAAACCAGTGTTCTGGAAACTCACTGTTTGTATTATCTGCTATTATTTCCTTTTTTTTTCTCCCTTAGTATTTAGTTAAGTTCTTTTTGAAAATGTCAGATTGTCTCAGCTGTGCTATGAAAAACCAGGGGAAATGATTTTGTCCACCCCTGAGGCTGAGTTTTAAATGGAAACTGCTGTGCCCCAAGGTGAGAAAATCAAGTGGGAGAAAACTCAGGAGAACAGTGTCTAAGAATTCTTGGTCAGCGGCCCCTCCCACTGCCGGGACTCCCCTTCCAGCACCCTCCTCTGCTCACTCCCTGGAGGGCTCGGGGTCTGACTTCCTACCAGAACCAGCCGTTGCAGCGTGCATGATGTGTCAGGCTAAGCATAGTAGACCAATGTGCTATCCATCCTGTGTCCAGCTGACTTGCCATCAGCAAGACAAGCCCCTGTATGTATTGCCACTTGTACTAATCATCAAGGCAGGGCTCTACACACCAGGTTTCAGGCATGTCTTCACGTCCAGCCTTTGCCAGCCCTGATTTTAGAGAGCGAAACTTGGACAAGTTACTAACACTCCCCTGTGTTCCTGAGAGGATGCTGGAGGTGAACGGGAGCAGTGTGGGGAAGTTCCTATGGCCAGGATCCTCACTGAACTTAAACCACCTGATGATGTAACTGGCCTTTTGCTAGGCTACTGCTTCCACACCTTTAGGCAATAAGCTATTATTGCGCTATATAGAGAGCTCGGGCCAGTGCTTTGGGTGGAGGCAGAGACACTAGTGCTTGACCTACTGCTGGGAGAACAAGCCAGGTAATAAACCCTTTCACCCCAAAGAATGTTTGCTGTCATTTTCTTTGGTCACATTGAATCCATAGCGAACTTGCCTGGGACTGAAACCCATTGGCAAGACAATTGGCATAGTTGGCAGGATTCACTGTTGACCAAGGAAAAAGACAGGCTGCCCTTATGGGAGGGGTGCTTCAGCGGGCTGCCCCTGTGAATGGGGAGACAGCGGATTGTCCCCCAGTGGGTATGTGGTCTGAGGTGACTTGCCTCCTAGAGGACTGGACCCCACCTCAGGACTAGAGGCATGTGGAGGTGATACCTGAGGCAGTATGGATAGCCCTTGGTATAGTAAGTAGGTCTTTTGGAAGACAGAGTGCCCATGAGGCAGTGGGGACTGTGGGTTGGCTGCTTCTCACAGTATTAAAAAAGTCATACCCCCTATGCATGCTGCTGTCCCCTCTATTGCAGACCTGATGGATACCCTCAGCCATGAACTAGGAACATACCATTATATGGTAGATCTTGCTAATGCCTTCTTTTCCATTGACATTGAGCCAGACAGTTAGGAACAGTTTGCCTTCATGTGGGAAGGACGGCAATGGACTTTCACCATCCTCCCACAGGGATACCCCCACAGCCCCACCATCTGTCATGGACTTGTAGCCCAGGACTTGGCTACATGGGAGAAACCACCAACGATGCGGCTGTACCATTATATTGATGATGTCATCCTCACATCTGATTCTCTTTCAGATCTAGAAGGTGCAGCACCTAGACAGCTACAACATTTACAGGAGAAAGGATGGGCTGTGAACAGTACCAAGGTTCAGGGACCTGGTTTGTCTGTCAGATTCTTGGGGGTCATCTGGTCGGGTAAAACCAAAGTTATACCAGAAGCAATTATAGATAAAGTCCAGGCCTTTCCTACCCCCACAACTGTAGCATTGCTACAGGAGTTTCTGGGTCTTCTAGGCTACTGGAGAGTGTTTATCCCACACTTGGCACAAATTCTGAAGCCCTTATACTGGTTGGTATGAAAGGGTGTCAGGTGGGACTGGGATGAGACATGTGCATCTGCCTTTACTACAGCAAAACGGGCAGTCAAGGCCGTGCAGGCCCTGAGTGTGACAGACCCATCAAGGCCCTGTGAGCTGGACGTTCATGTGACTGAAGACGGTTATGGCTGGGGTCTGTGGCAGCGGCTTGAATGAACTCACCAAGGTATTGGATTCTGGTCAACTCTGGAAAGGGGAAGATGTACAATACACTTGGATAGAAAAACAACTGGCTGCCATGTATCACGCCTTGCTGGCTACAGAACCCATCACTGGAATGTCCCCGATAAAGGTGATAATCATCTATCCCATCTTGGGGTGGGTATGAGACTGGACCCAAAAGCCAAGGAGTGGCATGGCACAAACGCCCACACTGGCCAAGTGGGGTGCTTACCTACAGCAGCGTAGTGCCCTCTCTAGTAGCCTCTTGAGTGAAGAACTCCAATGCTTATTGGGGCTGGTGACATATACTAGTGAAAAGCAGGAAGAACTTGCTTTTGAACCATTAGTAGCAGAGAGTCCCTATGGGGAGGAAAGAGCCCCTGTACCCGAAGACACATGGTTCACAGACAGCTCCAGCCATGGGCAGCCCCCAGAATGGAGGGCCATAGCTTTCCATCCTAAGACTGAGACAATATGGATGGAAGATGGTGAGGGGAAGAGCAGACAATGAGCAGAGTTGCGGGCCGTGTGGCTTGTGATCAGCCAGGAGCCCTCCCCTATAGTTGTTTGCATTGACAGCTGGGCTGTCTGTCGGGGCTTGACCCTGTGGCTACCAACCTGGTACCATGCCAACTGGCTGGTTGGTCACCGACCCCTTTGGGGGCAATAATTGTGGCAAGACTTATGGGCCTGTGGTCAGACCAAAATAATTACAGTATACCATGTGACAGGTCATTAGCCACTGGCATCCCCAGGAAATGATGAAGCAGATAAATTGGCCCAGGTACGTTGGTTAGAAGGAAAGCCTGCCTCTGATGTAGCCCAATGGCTACATCAGCGTTTGTTGCATACTGAGCAAAAGACAATGTGGGCTGTAGCCCATCGGTGGGGTTTGCCTTTGACCTTTGAAGAAGTTAGTAGAGCCCAGCAAGAGTGTGTCGTGTGCTCCAAAAGGGAATTATACTGAGTTCCACAGCAACATGGGACAATAGCTAAGGGGTCTATACCCCTCGTCAGGTGGCAGATAGACTATTTTGGGCCTCTACCTGTGTCAGAAGGATATCAATATGCGATGACCTGTGTGGACACAGCTACTGGACTTCTGGTTGCTTTTCCTACCTGTTGTGCAGACCAGCAGATGACCAAAAGAGGCCTGGAGTGTCTCTTTGCTGCCTATGGCCAACCACAGCTAATTGAGAGTGATCAGGGCACCCATTTTACTGGACATACACTGCAAGCATGGTGCGACAGCTGGGAATCAAATGGAAGTTTCATGTGCCATACAACCCTACTGCAGCAGGCATGATAGAGAGGCACAATGGCTTGTTAAAATCTGGACTAAAGTCAGGTACCAATAGTCTGCGGGGCGGGGATGGTCAGTCCGTTTATGGACCGTGCTACGGCGTTTGAACGAGAGACCCCGAAAGGGAGCCCTGATCCCCATAGACATGTTAACACATGTGGCTGCCTCCCCTGTAACTGCAAGTACAAACCAAAGAAGAATCACTGAAGCCAAGGTTTGGCCACCAGAATAACATCTTGCGGCCAGCATCAACTGCACTGAACCCCAGAGACTCCATTGAGTGGACGTGGCCTTGGACCTTTCAACACATGGACCAGCGATGGCTGGCTCTCCCGGCACCTTGGGGACAAGGCCTGGAAGCTGGCCTCCTGTGTATTCCTGGAATAACAGCAGAGTGGCCGCCAAAGGTCACAGTAGTATATCCTGAACGGCCAGAAGGTAGGAGCATCTTACCAGGGAGTTTTGTTTTATCATTATGGCCAGTGCATGCACCTCCAGTAGCACTTATATATAGACCCTTCAGTAACCCCCACAGGGAAAGGAGTAAAAGTATGGTATACTAGACCTGGAAGGGACCCCCTTCCTGCTACAGTCCTATCACAGGACCACTCTCTTGCATGCATCCTACCTGATGGACAAGATTTGCCTATGTTGGTGGCATTAAAACATGTGTCTTATCACCCCTAAGGTCTTTGTGGATTGGGAACTTCCTCTGGCTTGAGGATTATTATAATTTTTTTGTTATTAGGAACCTCCTCTGGCTTGAGGATTATTGTAAATTTTGTTACCTGTATCAAAATCTTGCTGTATCTTAATTTTTGTTATTATCTCTAAGTTGTTGTTATCCTCTGTTGCTGTGTGGAATCTGGTTAGAGTGCTCCAGCTCTCTCGCACAGGGACCATTGTGGAAGATTGAAAGTGTGTAGATTGTAAGGCAAGAATCCTGGAGGTGTGGAGTGTGGGGAAGTTGGGGTTCCTATGGCCAGGATCCTCACTGAACTTAAACCACCTGATGATGTAACTGGCCTGTTGCTAGACTACTGCTTCCACACCTTTAGTCAATAAGCTATTATTGTGCTATACAGAGAGCTCGGCCCAGTGCTCTAGGCGGGTAATAAACCCTTTCACCCCAAAGACCATTTTGCTATCAATTTCTTTGGTCACATTGAATCCATAGTGAAGTCGCTCAGGACCGAAACCCAGTGGCAGGACAAGCGGCCACTAAAAATCAAAACCCTGGTCATCCTCTGCATCACAGTGGGTATCTGGACCCTCCCGCCATCCTTCCTTGCACCCAGTGGTTCCAATTTGCAAGACTGCTTCTCAAACTTTAATAGACTGAGGAATCATTTGGGGGGTCTTGTCAAAATGCTGATTCTCATTCCGTGAGCCTGAGGTGGGCCTGAGATTCTACATTTCCAACAAGTTCCCAGGTGAAGCTGGTATTGCTGGTGCGCCGGTCTCACTTTTGAGTGGCAAGGGACACGGAAACCAAGTTCTGTCCTTCTAGGAAATTTACCTACAGAGGGAATGAAATTGCCATTTTAGGCATATCAGAACGTTGAAGAATGGAGTGACATTTGTCAGGCTTTAGCCGGGATCAGAATTGGCTGCATATAGTTTCAAGTCAAATCAGGAGCAGAAGGGAAAAGTTATGCAGAAGCTGATTTATGCTCAGTATGCAAAAGGACTTATAACCAGGCTGGGGCCTTCCTTTTTCCTCTTCTGCAGACAAATTCAGGTTTTCAGGAATAAAGAGTGTATGTTAAAATCCTGAGCATGGGGATACTGTTCACTGATCTTTGGTTGCCAGGGACAGGTTGATGCAGGTTAACCAAAAGAAGGATTCCTTACCTTACACATCCACCATCAGGAGGGACAGGAAGACCTGATCTAGAGACAACCGGAACTAATGACCCAAAACTTTTTTCTCTTCCTCCTCTTACCTCTGCTTCTGCTATGTGTTGATTCCATTTTCACACCCTGCAGTGGCTAGACTCAGCTCTGGACTATCATTCTTTGAGCCTAGAAAAGGGTGAAATATTCTTTGACGTGCCATATCCAGTTAAAAAACATCGAAGGGAGGACTCTGTTTGGACCATCTGGGGCTGTGTGTCCCTCCCTGGGACCTATTGCTATGGGTGGAAAAGGCGGGTGTGCTCTGTGGTGAGCAGAACCCACTGGAGCCATGTGGCTGGTGCCAATGGAAGGCTGTTACGAAAACGAGTGGGAAAGAGGAAGGGAAAAGAAAAGCAGCAGATGACCGCTGGACCTGACATTCAGAGTTTTCCCCAGTCTGGCCCATGGTATGTTCACAGCATTATTGCTCATTAAGGCTTCACACCGCCTTCACTTCAGCCAGACTGTAGCTGCTTTTTGCTTTTGTCTCCCTTGCTGGCATGTCCTTTTCTTCCTTCTCAGCTGATCTAAATTCTCTGCATTCTTAGTTTAAATCCAGCCTCCTCCAGAAAGTCTATCCTCTATATTCTTTCTTTTCTCTGAGAGAGAATCTTCGGTGTTTACATTCAGTGTTGTGTTGGCAAATGTTTAAAAACAGCTTTCCTGATAAACAGAGAAACAAAAAGAACCCCAATTTTCCACTTGCCAATTTCCATGGTGTAAATACTCCCACCATGGTTGATTTCATACTACCAGCATGACATCACTGAATTCAGAGTTGGAAAGAGGTGAGCCATGTGGTGCTGTTGTGTAGAATTCCCACCATACCAATACAACATTTAAATAACCTCAAGAGCATGTACACTACTAAAATGTAGTAAAGTATGGATTTGGAGTATTTATTAACTTTGTTTTTAATATAATTTATTTAATTCTAAGTCATACAATTTAATTTTTAATATTGACTGTGTTTAATAATCAGCTCACAAAAGTTTTGAGAAATTAACAGCTATAGTTTTTAGTTTTCTAGAATTTCATTTAAATAGAATGATGTCATCTTTTGTACCTGGCTTCTTTCACTAAGCACAATGCTTTTGCAATTCGTTCATGTTGTTGCACATACCAATACTTTGTTGCTTTTTGTTGATGAAGGGTAGTCCATCATATGAACAATATCACAAAGTTTTATCCACTCATAATTTTGGTTTGTGTCTAGGTTTTGACTCTCGTGTGTAAAGCTGTTATGAACATTTGTGTATGGGTCTTTGTGTGGACATGAGTTTTCAGTTGTCTTGGATAAATGTCTAGGACATTATGTGTTGTATGGTAAGTAAGTGTATGTTTAACTTTAAAAGAAAATACTGAAATATTTTCCTAAGAGGGCTTACTATTTTTCATTCCTACCAGAAATGTAAGAGAGTTCTATTTGCTCCATGTGCCCTTGAACACTTAAGTATGGTCAGTCTTTCTAATTTTAGCTATTCTAGTGCGTAATAGTGATCTCTTACTCTAATTTCAATATTATCTAACAAATAGTGACATTAAGCAACTTTTCATATGCTTATCTCCATCCATCTATTTTTGGTGGAGTGTCCATTCAAATCTTTTTTTTTGATTATTAATTGGGTTGTTTGTCTTTCCATTGAGTTGTCTTATTATTGAATTTTAAGAGTTATTTATGTATTCTGGATGCAAACTATTTATCAGATGTATGTTTTGAAAATATATTGTCCCCGTCTGTGGCTCTCCCTTTCTTAATGGCATTTTTTTGAGGAGCCAAGTTTTTCATTTTAATGCAGTCTTGCTTATCAACTTTTTCTTCCTTTATGGTTTTTTTTCCTTTTTCTAAGAAATCTTTGACTAACACAAATCACAGATATTTTCTCCCACATAACTAAGATTATTTTTTATCTCTTATATTTATGTCCATGAGACATTCTGTTTGACTCCGTGTATGGTATGAAGTGAGGTGTGAGCTTCATTCTTTTGCATATGAATGTCCAGTTTTTCCAACACTATGTGTTTTTAAAAGACCTTCTTTTTTAGAGTAGTTTTCGTTTTAGTAGTAATTTTTTAGAACGTGTGGTAGGTTCACAGCAAAACTGAGAGGCAGGCTCAAAGGTTTTCCATGCACCCCTTGCCCCACCCAAGCCTACTCTCCCCAGTTACCAGCATTTCCCACCGGTGGTGGTACATAGGTTACAATGGATGAACTTACACCGACACATCAGAATCACCCCAAGTCCATAGTTTACATTAGGGTTCATTCTTGGTGGTGTATATTCTTTGTGTTTAGACAAACGTGTAGTGACACAGACCCATCCTTACAGTATCATGTGGAGTATTTTCACTGTGCTCTGCCTATTCGTCTTTCCCTCCAACCAAAATTCTCTGTGCTCTGCCTATTCGTCTTCCCCCCCAACCTCAACTTCTGATTTTGTCCTGTCTTCTCCAGTGTCCAATCTGCTTTTAATCTCATCTAGTTATTTTTTATTTTTCATGTCTAGAAGTTACATTTGAGTTTGTTATTGAGGACCTACTCTTGCTAGTTAGACACTTAGATAATCTGACTGCTCATTAATAAGGCCATGCAATTTCTTGGCATAACCAAAAAGGAGAGAGTTTGAAACATATAGACATAGATCATCGAGCTTATTAGTTGTGTCACCTCAGGCAAGTCACTGCTCTGAGTTTAAGGGTGCTCATCAATGAGGCTAGAGGGAGGAGTGATCCCGTCCACCACACGCGTAGGGGTTTCCTGGGGCGGCCAACAGCGGAGGAGGCGTCTGTGGCCACGAGGCTCCTCCCCGAAGCTCATAACCTCACCGCTTTGGAAGCTGGGTTTAGTTATGAGTCAGAGGGAGGCTTAGCTTTCCCTTTACCCTCAGAGGGCGTGGCAAAGAATGTTTGTAGGTGTTACAGACCCAGACCATACATTTTGCAAGAAACAGTGGCTATTCCTGGGACATCGCTGAGGTGATGATCCAGAGGATGTCATTCCTGCTCACGAGACCCCCAAGGTCTCAGCAGGCCACGGCACCGACTCCAGAAGGATGTACACATGCTCCGCTTCAGCTGTGCGTCCACACCCTCCTTAGGGTGGAGAATTTTGCCACAGGTCTTGAGAAGCTTGAGCACCTCAGCTCCATCAGGCTGGCCATGTGCTGAGGATGGATCGTCAGGGTTTCAGAGAACAGGGAGCTACCACCAGCAGACCTAGCAAACAGTACAGCAGAAAGAGTAATCACAGGACCATACTGCAGCCAACCCCAGGACAGGTAAAAGAACCAGGCAGGCTGCGACTTCTTGTCTTGAAACAGCTACAGAGAGTGTGTCCTTCCAAGCCTAAACTTATCCTGTAGCTTGCGAGGCAGGAGACAGAGCTGTAGAGAGCAACAAGCTATCTGGTCAGGGCTAGAGACACGGCCAAGTCAGCGGTCATGTAGCAAACAAGAAAGGAAGGTGCGTCACATGTTCTTCAGGTTCTGTGAGCAGGGTTATGGCCACTGCTACTCAGGTCACAAGGACCAAAACTGGGTAATGTCCGCAGAGGAGGAATCTCCGTTAGCGCCTCGTGAGCTCTGTTTCAGTTTAGCTCAGGGCTTTCTAACCTCAACACTTGTGACCTTTTGGGCTTAGACAATTCCTACTGTGGGAGCTGCTGTGTGCGTTGTAGAAAGTTTAGTGCATCCCAGGCTTCTATCCACAGGTGCCAGTACACCCTAACCCCCTGCCCCCAAGGAGGGGCCATCAAAACTGGATCTAGGCATTGCCAAATGTCTCCCATGTTGTCAGGTAGCCCTCGGTTGAGAGCCACTGATCTAGCCTTCTAGATTAAGCCTCAGAAGAACTGATGGCACTTGCACTGACATTTCCTGAGACTAGAGCTTTGTGTGAAATCCAAGGACCTCTGCTAAAAATCCAGCGCTTGTGTTGGTTTACTTACAGCTATGAAGCCAGCGATCCATTATTTATATAAAAACTTGCCCCAAGCATTTAACAGAGACAAACAGTGTAGCGGTCAATGACACATTCTCTGGAGCAAGAATCCCAGCTGCTCAGACCCCAGCTTTGCTGTTTATTATTGTCTGACACTGGGGCAGGGAACTGCATCGCTTTGTGCCTCAGTTTCTCTATCTGCAAATTGTGGGACTATCACACAGCGGACCTGAGGACGTATATTCATTATTGTATGTCAAGTACTCAGCACAGTGCTTGGCACATGGAGAGCCTCACAGATGATCTATTCCAGCACTTCTCAGCTGGAGGTGGTGACAGGGTTCTAAATGTTCAGGACATCCATTGCACTAAAACTGCTTTTTTCCATTTTTTTATATGTACCTGAAATACTAACTTAAATATCTTGCCACTTAAAATAAACTGCTTGAAAGTCTCCAGTGAAATATTAGTACCCATGGCCCTTGGTAGGGTCCGATGGGCCCGCTCCTGACTCAGAACCTCAGGTCATCACTTAGCTAGCACAGTGGCTCTGGCTCTTGCAGAGCTTTCAACTCTCTTTATTTTTAGTCACCATGTTTCCTAGTTTGTGCCTATAACACACTATTATACAAAGACAAGAGATATGAGGAACATCAGTAAGGAAACAGAAATTAAGAGGTGGCATATAAATACTAATTAATACTGCAAATGCATCAGGAGATGATCTTCATAACGTCATAAGTTTAATTTTTCTGACCCAAATCCTAACTTACATATGCAAATAATCCAGAATTTCTGAAGTCAGATTCCAAAAGATACTATCATAATGATAGTGCATTTGGTTTATCATTTATTAGGAATAAAGAGACTACTTACCCATATATTGTGTTATTTGCCACTAAGTGCTGTTGAATGGCCTGGTGTCCAAGCAGGTGGACCTTGTGATTGCTTCCTCACGTTCCTCTGACTTTTGTGAGTGATCTGAGTGGCATTTGGCTATCCCACCCCTTCCTGGCAGCCTGGGGCTTTGGGGGAATCTCACCCCCCAAACTCTCAGTGACTCAGTGCAAGTGCATCCCCTGGACTCCAGTTTTCAGAGGTGGCCACATGACCAAATTTTAGTTTAAGAGGCAGGAGAAGATGGTTGCTGGTGTTTTTTTAGGGGGAAATACACACTCTCTCTTCCTGGAAGTGGAAGAAAGCATGGAGCCCAGGAATTGTTTGCAGTTATCTATCAACAACCAGGCGCAGCCAATATATATGGTGAGGGCTTAAGACAAGATGAGGCAAAGCAGGGCAATGAAAACTGAAAAGATTCCGGTGACGTACTTAGTAATTATTTTCTCCTAAGGTCAGAGACAAGGCAAAGATGTCCACTCTCACCATGTCTGTCAACGTTGTACTGGAGGTTCCAGTCAGTGCAATAAGGCCAAAGAAACAGAAGGCACCCAAATTTCAAATGAAGAATAAAACCATCTTTATTTGCAGGTGACATGACCATATAGAAAACCCAATGGCATTTACAAAAAAGTTTCTAGAACTAGTGAGTTCAGCAAGTTTACCGGATATAAGATCAATATACAAAAATTAGTTGTATCTCTATACACTAAAAAAACAAATAGAAATGAAAGTTTTGTAAATGTATTATTTTAATACCATCAAAAATAAGAAATAGTTCCAGATAAATCATTTACATAAAATCTAGAAAATGAGAAGTTAACCTATAGCGACAGGAAAGAGATCAGTTGCAGCCTCAGGATTGGGTGTGGTGTAGGGAGGGGAACGCCAGGAAGGGGCAGGACAGCAGACACAGGAAAGCCGTAGGCAGCGGATATATTCACTATCACGATCGTGATAAGGATTTCATGGGTGTATGCTTATGCCAAAATTCACCAAGTTTTACACTTTAAATGTATGTGATTTTGTTGTATGTCAATTATAGGTCAATTTTAAAAATAAAGAAAAAATTTTCATTTCTTATTTCATGTATGTTTTGCAAACCAATATGCTATTTAAACATTTCTTAACAAAGGAACTTTCTCTTGTGTAATTGTTTTAATTAAACTAAGCGGGATGCATCATTATAAAATGACCAGTTGAAATTTGTTGTTATTCTATATATAATGATTATTAGGAGTAATGTTAAAATGAACTTTATAATAGATCCTACAATAATATATCCATCCAGAAATGTTCAAAAAATCATTTCTTTTTAAATATATTATGCAAGATTAATAACTTTTTTTCATTCCTAAAAGGAGAGATATTGAATGATTGTCTATTAACTATGAAAAGGTAAGTCAAAAAGTAGAGGGATGCAGATTCGGTTTATGTCCCTTATTTAAGAGGTTTTGACAGGTAAAGTGACTGCACAGAGAGACACATGTCCCAGCTCCCTCATGGAGTGGGGAGTAGAGGAACCATAAAAGTGAAGGCACCTGATTAAGCGTGCTCTGCTGAACTGTTCTCTCATGTGCTGATTGCAGACAAAGAGGCCAGAAGAAGAATCCGATTCTTTGTACAGGTAAAACAGCTGAAGCTGGAGGATAGGCAGCTTTTCTTCATTTTAGGAGTCAGTGCCCGTGATTACTCTGTATTACTTCCCTCTTGCTGCTGTAACAAATCACCACAGGCTTAAAAGCTGGAATGACACATTTATTGTCTTACAATCTAAAATGGGTCGGCAGGGCTACATTCCCAGGGAGGGACTCAGGAAGTTGCAGTTGCTGTTTCTTTAGCTTTGTACCTTTTAGAGGCTGCCTGAGTTCTTTGGCTCGTGGCCCTGCCTCACTCCAACCTCTGCATCCTTTCTTGTCACATCTTCTCTCACCCTGGCCCTCCTGCCTCTCTTTTGAAGGACCCTGTAACTACACTGGGCCCACCCAGGTAGTCCGGGCTAATCTCCCATCTCAAGGTCTTTAATTTAGTCACATCTGCAAAGTTCCTTCTGCCATTAAAAATAACACATTCACAGGTTTGGCATTAGGACCTGGACCTCTTTGGGGAGTGCGGGCATTATTCTGCAGACCTCACTCTCCACTTGGGCACTTTGATATAACCTCTATACCAGGGTTTTTGCTGTTTTGTTTTTTTATTTTCTATTGCCTTCTCTGAGAAGTCTATATTTTCCTCTAGTTCCAGTACAAATTAATCTTAAGCTGTCTATTTATCTGCTTTTCTGTATATCTTTTTCCAAACTAAATTTCTCATATTTCTTTCTCTGTTGTTTTTCCATTGTTCCTCTTGCCATCTTCTGTCAAAATACCCGATTTCCTTTATTTTCTGTGAATTCTGTGTGATCTAAGTTTTTTCCCGAAGGAGACAGAGAGGACTCCTCCTTACACAGAGTGGCCTGGGGTCACGACGAGCCTAAATGACACAGGTCCCGTTCCAGTCTCAGCCACAGACCAGCTGTGTGGCCTTGGCAGATTGGTGGCCCTTGCTGACCTGTTTCCTCCTCTGCGATATGCAGGGTATAATACCAGGTCCATAGGATTTAAATGTGATGATGTACATAAAATGGGATGAGCCGAGTGACTTGCTCAGACAGAGAAAGCCCTGAACACCTTTGTTCCCTTCTTCCCTTTCCTCCTGGGCAACAGAAAGCACAGGAGGTGATTCAGCACAGGGTCCAAACCCAGGACATACCCCCAAATAAGCCGTCTCACGTGGCATGCAGCCAGCTATCGTTCTGGAGCAATTCTCATGAGCCCACCGCAAGAGTCATCTAGCTGGTGGCTACACGTGGTAGAGAACAGAGGCAAAGCCCACCTTCTGGATTCAAACCCCACGGCTGCCATTACGAGCAGCTATGTGGCCCTATGCAGGTCAGTTGACCTCTCTGTGCCTCAGTTTACACATCCGTTACATGAGAGTTCTAAACTTACCCATCTCACAGTGCCAAATTTGTAAAGTACTTAAAATAAGGCCTGCCGCAAAGTCAGTGCTTCAAATTTATCTAGTAAATATTTAATGAGAACTCCTCCAGGCCAGGCTGGTTTTGAGGAATACTGTGAACAGATGCTGTCCCGGCTTCTAGAAGGCTCAGCCAAGCTCTGGGAAAAAAAAGAGTCCCCAGAGGGAGGAATGTTTCCAAGGAGTTCGGTGTGTAGGGGATTGACTATCAGCCTGGGCTGCACTGAGGGCCTCCCTGAAGAAGCGACTTTGTTAAAACCTGGACGTGTTAATGGTAGAGCTCCGAGGCCCCTTTTTAGCTTAGCATCGACGTTTTTCTGCTTGGTTCTGTTGAGGGCTTTCCTGGTGCTGGGGAGCAGGGAAGGACCCCGGGGCTGCCTGATAGTCAAGAGAAAGGGAGAGCCTCGGGGTTGCTGCCAGGCGTGTTTTGATCTGACCAGAGGATGCCTGAGGCCACGGGGCACTGGGCTCCAGGCAGGAGCATTTGTGGGTCCCTCTCTACCAGCAGGCCGACCAGGGCCCTGCGAAACGGGAGGGAGGAATGGAATCAAACAAAGGAAGATGCCGTACTCAGCTGTGTCCACTGGGTGGCGCATTTAGCCCAAGGGACCTTTGGAGACAGTGAAGTCTTAGACCTCTGCCTCGGAGAAGAGGCGAGCTGGGACTTGGCGAGACTCGCCCATCAAAACCCTTTCTGTAGGTAATGTCATCAAACTTCTCAGATTTGTAGGTTGGGCCAAGGCCTAGCCTGGTAAGAGAAAGTCCTCTATGGGCGTCACAGATTTTAAAGTTTTAGAGCCAAAAAGGGGCCACAGGAGACCAGTAAGTCTGCCCCTCTTCGCTACAGATTTAGAAGGGCAGAGAGGTGAGGATGGTTGGCTAAGACTGCAAGCCCGGGCTGTCACATGGGCCCAGAGCCCGCGCCCCGTGACGCCCCGGTCACGGCTTCTTCACTTCTTCACTCAGCCGTCTGCTCTCTGCCTCACCCCCCCCACCTCCTTTCTGCTCCCATATTCCCTGGCCAGTGCAAAAGGACCACGCCCTACCAACTATCCACAGGTCTCCCTTGTCCTTAATGGTTCTTCAGAGCATGTGCGTCTACTTAATGTCCTATTGCATACGTGTACGTGTGCATGCAGGCATACACATGCACACATACACACCCCCTGCACACATTCTGTTTGTTTATTATTTGTCTCCCCTCTAGGATATAAGCACAATGAGTTCGAATTAACAGTGTATCCATCCTCAGTACCCAGAAGAGTGTTGGGTATATAAAAGATGCCCAATAAAAAATGTATCATTAACAAATAGATGAAAGACCCTGTCTTCCAGTCCAGACTCATCTGTAAAATGAATTATTGTAAAGCTCAAATTAAATAACATATGCAAAATCACCCTGCCACCTGTCAAGAATAAACAAATGAAAGGGGCTGGGTGAGATGAAGGGGTTCTAGGTAGTGCCCGCTTATAGAGGGGAGGACTGGGCACTGAGAGCAAAAACAAGAGACCTATGTCATCCCTCATGACAATAATTAACACTTATTTGTATCAATTTGTTCTTTTCATCCCTTCAGTTCAAAAATAAAAAACCACACAACAACAACAAAAATGCCTGCTAATAACACATAAAGATATGCACACTTCACACGATCACATAAACTAGCAGCCTGTGAGTGTGACATGCTGACGTGGACAGCAGCTAACACCGGAATGACACAGGTGATGTGTGGCTCACAGATGTCAGAAGCTCTCCCTGTTTATGAATAAATAAAGCTGGTGTGCAAGAGGGCAAAGGAAAAACAAAACTTGGAAAATGAAAGGCGGCCAGGGAGAAAGCTGGCCCACAGAAAGCAGACTGTGGCAGTGGGGAACCTAGTCACCACAGCCCTGTCCTCAGGGCTGGGCTGCAAGGCCTCAAATAGAGGCCAGGATCTGGGGACAGGAACTTTCCACACTGGGGCTTTGCGGTCAGCACAGGTGGTGGCCAGGCAGACGAAACGGTCCCCTTGCCCTGGTTCTTTTCTGTGGTTGCAAGTCAGGAGAGAATTCAAAGGTCCTTACTTTAAATATCTCCCAGCTTTTTGGTAACATTAAAAAACCTTACATATTAAGAAAAGTGGAGCAAATTCTAAATAAAGGTAACCCCGTGAGATTGAGACAACTAGGAACAGTTTTGGGAAGCTGACCTGGAAAAGATAATATATCCATTGTTTGATTCGGAAACCTTGTTCCTCCTAAATTTTCTGTAGAGAGCAGGGCTGGTGCATGCTTGCCAATGGCCTGGAGAGCTAACCACCTCAGAACGGCTGTTCTTGGCGAGTTATTAAAAGCATAGAGAATTCACCATTACGAAGAACTGAATGCTGTCACATTTCAATGATGGGTTGTTCAAGGTCCTGGCTCCCTGAACATGAAAGTGTCCTGGAAGACAGCTCCTGTCAGCCTGGCTCTCAGCCTAAGGCCCTCTGGCTGCAGTAGAGGGACCTGGTCTCCCTGGGATAGACCACGGAGCTTCTCTTTGCTTCTGTCCTCTGCAAACATGCAGGACAGAGTCCTCACTCTTTCCAAAGCTGCTCTTCTAACAGAAGGAAGACAAAAATGTGGTCTGATTCTTAAAAGCCATGGAGTGGAAAGACACGTTTGGACTGTTGTTTAACCAGAAGAGGTGGTGAAGGAGTCACTTAAGAAAAGGGGTATCTGCAGGGGAGCTGCAGGGCATTTGCAGGAGAGTCAGAGTCCCAGGAGAGCCAGGCTCCAAGGCAGAGCTGACTCCTCACGCTGGCAGCCAGTAACACCGTCTCAGACACGTTGCTCATCATGCTAAATCTCAGCTAGCTCATCTGTGAAATGAGCGCTAATCACTTCTCCCCAGTTGCTTGCCAGATCCAAGGAGAAAACGGACAGCAAAGGATTCACAAACCATTACTATTAGAAACTGCCAAGTAAATATTATCACTTATGTTCCACCATCTCCAGCGAGAATGAAGTAAGTGTGGCAGCTCTATTTGTGGGCATCTGCTCTGTACCATGTTTTTCCATCTGTATGTTCCAAGCCTTACAGTATAGTCATAATTATCCCCATTTTGTATGGGGCAACTGAGAATCAGAGAGCGTGAGTGACCCTCCGAAGTTCATTCAACCATTAAAAGGCAGAGTTGAGATTTGAACTCGGATCTGTCCAGCTTCTAGACTTGGCACCAGTCTCTCTAAAGAAGAGGAAAGGGGCAAAATGATACATTAGGGGGTAATGTTAAAATATATATATATCAAAGAAGAGATTCAGATGGCCAACAGGCACATGAAAAGATGCTCCACAACCCTAATCATCAGAGAAATGCAAATTAAAACCACAATGAGATATCACCTCACACCAGTTAGGATGGCCAGCATCCAAAAGACAAACAACAACAAATGTTGGCAAGGATGTGGAGAAAAGGGAACCCTCCTACACTGCTGGTGGGAATGTAAATTAGTTCAACTATTGTGAAAAGCAGTATGGAGGTTCCTCAAAAAACTCAAAATAGAAATACCATTTGACCCAGGAATTCCACTCCTAGGAATTTACCCTAAGAATGCAGCAGCCCAGATTCAAAACGACATATGCACCCCTATGTTTATCGCAGCACTATTTACAATAGCCAAGAAATGGAAGCAACCTAAGTGTCCATCAGTAGATGAATGGATAAAGAAGATGTGGTACATATACACAATGGAATATTATTCAGCCATAAGAAGAAAAGAAATCCTACCATTTGCAACAACATGGATGGAGCTAGAGGGTATTATGCTCAGTGAAATAAGCCAGGCGGAGAAAGACAAGTATCAAATGATTTCACTCATCTGTGGAGTATAAGAACAAAGAAAAAAGCTCAAGGAATAAAACAGCAGCAGACTCACAGAACCCAAGAATGGACTAACAGTTACCAAAGGGAAAGGGACTGAGGAGGATGGGTGGGAAGGGAGGGAGAAGGGAGAAAAAGGGGCATTATGATTAGCACACATAATGCAGGGGTTGGGCGCATGGGGAGGGCAGTATAACACAGAGAAGACAAATAGTGATTCTATAGCATCTCACTACACTGATGGACAGTGACTGTAACGGGGTATGTGGTGGAGACTTGATGATGGGGGGAGTCTAGCAACCATAATGTTGCTCATGTAATTGTACATTAATGATACCAAAAAAAGAAAAAATATATATATATATTTCACAGAGGTGGTAGAAAAAAGTCTAAGAGAGTTTCTGAGGAAGACTGTTGAACCTATGAATTTTAAGATGGCAGTGGGCTCTCCAGGCATGGGCGGAGTTCAGTGTGGGCAGGGGTGAAAGGAGAGGAGATGTGGCCCCAGGCAGGCTGGCACCTCTGGAGCCCTTATGTGGAGGGCTGGCAGAGAAGGGTGTCCCTGTGTCCCTCGCCATGACTGGCAGAGCCTTGTGGCACGGCTCCAGGCCCGGGCTGGGTCTCTAAGAGGGGACAGGAGGCAGGGAGATGTGGGTGCAGAATGTGATATCCCCCTTGGGGCTCCGTTTTGTTCCCATGTCAGCACTGAGTGAGTAGGGGATGAGCAGTGTGGCAGGAGGGGGCAGGCTGAACTGTCTCCCCGGGGTGGTGGAGGGCTCAGTAGCATCTGAGGGGCCTTGTGTTCACGCACACACCTCCATTTGCTTGTGGGGCTGTGCCCCCTGCTCTCTCCTCTCACTTGCTCTTCCCTGACCTTCCTGCCCCCTTATTTCATGTGTGTTTGCCCCCTTTCCTCCTGCCTTTCCCTCTCCAGCGCTCTGACAGACTATCAGCGAATCCCTCAGCAGCGTCATATCTAACTTTTTTTATTCATTGCATAGTTTATTTTTAGCCTGAAACAACTGCATCCTAAAAATGGAGTTCCTGATGAGACAGGGGCTGGGCAGAGCTATGCGAGGTATCTGGGGCTTGGCCACCCTGCCTGGCCCTCAGTCTGCGCACGCATGTGTGCGCGAGCCTCTGCTCTCTGTATTCCAAGCCGACCATTACTACTAGCTGGACCCAGGAGGTGGAGAGCTGCTTCTCAGGCCAGGAGGGTCAAAGGTAAAGGACAGAGACGAAGTCCACCTCTCTCCTCACAGCAAGTTCTCTGAGAGTCTTCCAGCCTCTTTCCTAGTCTCGGTACTTCTGGGAAAGAAAAGCAAAAATTTTCCCAGATGAAGAGAACACACCTGTTTGTCATGGGGGTCTACTTGCTGTCTCTCTGCAAGGCAGAAGAGGGGCTGAACTTCCCCACCTACGATGGCAAGGACCGCGTGGTAAGCCTTACTGAGAAGAACTTCAAGCAGGTTTTGAAGAAGTACGATCTGCTCTGCCTCTACTACCACGAGCCCGTGTCTTCAGATAAAGTTGCCCAGAAACAGTTCCAACTGAAAGAAATTGTGCTTGAGGTAAGCAAGTTGGGGGGCCTGGTGACCGTGTAGGCCAGGTGGGCAGGAACAAGCCAGCCGCTGGCATGTGTGAACAAGGGTACAGAGAATATATTATGAAGTCCTGCTGCATTTTCCTCTCATTAATTCTGAACATGTTCTTGTTGCAAAGCTGGGATGTCTGAACAACGATGGGTGGGTCTAGACTCTTCGAACGGGGGCAACTGGATCTTCTGCACAATGTGTATGTCTGACTTACAGTCTGTCACACGGTGCCGCTTCTCTTGCTTTTTCAAGGGCAATAGTTCCAGCTACTGTTTCTGAAAGCATGTTGGAAGTATTTGTAAAAAAGACTGGCTGAAATGAAATTCAGGGGTTATTTGTGGATTTCACTTGGTGCCCGGATTCCCCACTCCTCGCTCTCTCCAGTCTCCCCGCAGTCTCGGAGGCAGGAGTCATTTGACCTTGCCTCTCTTCGTGGGTCAGCTGGGGAATACCACTAAGTGATCTTTCTCTCTTGTGATTTGGTTTCAGGCAACATGACACAGTGTAGATGCGTGAAGATCAGAGTCGCACGTTCATGAACGCGATTTTTTTTTTTCTTGGCAAGTTCAGGTGTAAAGTTTAGGTCAGATGTGAAGTCAGTTTATATGTTTACTGCCTTACACAGCCTGTCTGTAAACCTGGCGTTAGTCCCCATTTCTAATCCTTTGCGAGTGCCCCAGGAACGGTTCCTGCAGCTCCTCCTGTCGTTTGAGGTCGCTTAACTTCAGGAGCACCTCTGAGTGCCGAGAATCCTAGCGGTCACCAGCATCCCTTATCAGGCCTCGTGCCCCGTCCAGCCCCAGCACAAGGCTGTGAAAAGGCCTATTTAAGAATTACAGCAGTTTATTAACCAGCGCGATCAGAAAGCTCAGCTGAATCAAATACTTTAACAGAATTCCCATATAAAACCCATGTAGATTTGAATTCTCAGAAAACAAGTCAACAGTAATAAACCTCATGAAAACATGCAGAACATATTTAAATATCATTGATAATTGAAAAGCACTTCAGAATCCTAAGTGTCTCCTGATCATCATACAAACACCTATTTTCAGAGGATTTATATATGGTGATGTGGTCCTTACAGAGAGCTCTGGTTGACAAAAACGCCAAGCATTTAAAAAATACTTATCACTACTACCATTACATCTTCTCTCAGGCTCCATCCTGGGGGCTGGATGTGGAAGGTCAGTTCTCTCTGCAGGCTGCAAGCGAAGAAAAAGTGGGTACAGTTATTAGGTCTTTGTACCATGTATAGGAAAATCACAGGCTGGAGAAAACCAGGGATACAGCACAGCTGCAGCTGAGCCAGCGAAACCCTCACTCACTGCATCTCAGACTGCCCTACACAATTGTTGACAGGCGTTGTTATGGAAAAGTTCGTTGAAGGAATCATGGTTCTATCCTGTATGCTCTTCGCTGTCTAGTTAGCCCGGAACTCAACAAATCTGGTACAAGCAATGACCCCCATCTGTGATTCCTTATCATACATACACTCCTATATTAACTCCCCCCAAAATATACCTCCCTCAAAGACTAATTCTGGGCCCCATCCAAAATCAGGAGAAGGGACTTTCCTTCAGGTTCCCCAGCCCTTCAAACCCTTGATCCCAGAGTCCCGGAGACTGACTAGGTGGAAGTTTGGGCATAGGAGGTAATTGATGGCCCTGGGCTCCTGAAGCTGGAGTTGGGCACCATTAGGGAGAAAAGAACATAGAGATCTGGATTTATATTCTGACTTTGCCTTTACTGGACACAACATAGGGCAGGTGACTTCATTTCTCTGAGCCTCATTTTTTAATCTACGTATGGAAAAAAGAGTAACTAGCATACATGGTTATGAGATAATAAAATAATGAACATTTATTGAATGCTTACTGTGTGCAGGGACTGTTCTATGCACTTTGTGTGTGTTAGCTGGTTTAATCCTTACGGTATTTCTATGAGGTAGGTAGAATTACTATCCCCAATTTACATATGGAGAAACTGAGGCACAGAGCAGTTGAGTTGCCCAAGATCACTCCACTCAACTAGTGAAGGTGAAGGCAGTCTTAGCACCTACCGTGAACCACGGCTGGAATGAGATGGTGTACACTGAACTGCCGGATACCCTGCTGAGGACCCTTTCAAGAGCCTGCCTTAAATAGAGCCTCTCAGCCCCGCCCGGCCGGAGGATGCCGGTTGTGTCACCAACAGGGCTGAAAAGCACGTAGTCCTGGGGGCACCACTAATGCCAAGTCCCAGCTGGGCTGGAGGCCAGGCTCCCTTAGTGAGGACGGGGGAGAGAGGTGGGCCTTTTCTGAGCTACCTGTCAGGTGCGGCCTGTTGCTCAGAATCTAGGACAAAAATGGCTCCAAGAATCCCACGGTGGGAAAGAGAATATGACGTGAGTCTTCACATTTTCTTCCGGGTCAAAATAGTTATTTTGCCCTCTTAGTTTCCCGGATCCTAACACCACATTAAGGAAAATATTCTGCCGGTGCCTAGGCTGTGGCTGTCGGAGGCCTAGAAGGAGAAGAGGAGGCGGCTCTTCGTGCACCTCCGACGCTGTGAGGTCTCAGCGATGGGCAGGCAGCACCGGGAGAGCCGGTATCTTTTCTCCCAGTGGTTTAGGAAGGGGGCTTCCGACGTCCCTCACCCAGCCCACAGTGACCCAGTGCACACAGACAGACCCACGCCACAGATGAGGCCCACGTTTCATAGGATGGTCCTTATCATTATTTGCAGATACTTGGGTTTTTTATTTAATTCTTCTGTCTTCTATTATATTCTGTTATGTTCACGTCTACTCTGTTCGGTCTCACTTAGAAAATATTGATCTCAACCCGTTAGATCGACTTTATTGTCCAATGTTATGAGTTGCCCCTCCACCCAGGTTGAAAAACATGAGGGAATTTTTAGGGGTTAGAAGGGGAAGGATTAGAAGCTCATAACTCATCACATAAGGGCCATCCCATCCTGATAAAAATCCACAGGAGCTACGGTTAGTTGTGTATATTTTCTCTGCTACTCTAAGGGATGACAATGAAAACTTCCCCGTCCACAAGAAGAGAAGGTCTCTGCCTGACTTGGGGCCTTGAAATGCTGACCAGTTAATTATACATCTGTCAGTTACTCCAGGTTGGGCGGGAGGTAGATGCTGTGGACACAGGGAAAATGAGGCTTGGGAGCTTCCTAATATGGAAGAAATATTTGAAAAAGCCGCAGCATAACGGGATCACTGTAATAGTAGAGCAACTTCTAAGGTTCTCTCAAAGTGCAGAGAAAAGAGGAAGAGCCTGATTTCTGGAAGAGGTGTGGGAGGTGTGACAAGGCAGAAACGGTGAAAATGAGTAGAATTTACCAGGCACATAAGCAAGGGCCAGGGCAGAACCAGGAGCGTGAAGATTCTGACAGCTCTCAAAGATTTTCCTGCCCTGCTAGCTTTTCTGTAAAACCTGGCCATGAGGGCTTCATTGCTTTAGGGTAAGATTTGTATTCCTACTTAGTCAAGCCCTTTAGGGAGAGGAATCCTTTAAGATGTTGCCCGTCACTTACACCTCCGGGGGACCAAGTGTGAGAACAGGGTTTGATAAGGTGAAGGGGAGAAGGGAGAGAATATGAGGTCACTAAAAACTCAGGCAGAAAAAGGGCAGGTGAGATGACACCAGGAGGGATGACACTGCATCCAGGTTGGCCACGGTCTAGTTCTAGAGGGACCCAGTGCCGCTGCTTGGTACATGGTTCTATATAGATGTTCTGTAAATACTTGTTGAATGAATTAATTAAATGTTAGAGCTCAGAAGAGCCCTGAGAACCATCTCGATTGTTCTGAACCCCTCACCACATAGATGTGACTTACACAGCTGAAAATTCTGATTCCTGGCTGGGTAGTTCACCCACAAAACAGCACACATTCATTTACAGATGTTAGAATATGTGGCAAGGAAAAAGAAGACAATAAAAGTAACCACCCAGAAATAAACACCACTAATGTTCTGATAAATTTCTTTACAGTATTTTTTTCTGTGTGTAAACACACATTTTTCAACTGGGTTTATACCATCTATACAGTTCTGCCTCCTGCTTTTTTGCATTTCGGTATATTGCGAGTGTTCCTACATCATCAAATAATTCTAGATTCTTGATAAACATAATGTTAATGCTGGCCTAATGTTCCATTGTATGACTATATGTATTTTTGAAATAATTTCTCTATTTTTGGATATTGACACAATTTCCAGGGCTTTAAAAATCTTTGTCTATTCAAATGTTCATTGTAGTTTTAATGAACATTCTTTGATTTCTAGCTAGACTGAATTTTTTCATAAAATTGTTTGCCATTTGCATTTTTTTCTTCCATGAATTATTTTTCTATGCCTTTTCCCCATTTTTCTATTGAGGTGTCAACACAATTATAGAGGGACTTGTAATTTTATACACTGTTCCAATTAGCTTCAACCAAGATAGTAAACTTAGTCACACGGTCACACTACAGTGGCCAGATCCTATTAACATTGCAGGGTACAGAGGCACCAGCAATAGGTATGCACAATGGTTCCGATACCTCCTTGTTCTTTTGTTTTCTGTTTCCCAGTACAAACCGCTGCCCCTATCAAGTTCTCTAGAAATTACCAGGCAAAGTCCTCCGACATCACCAGTCTCTCTTGGGTTGAAGTGCTTGAGAGGTGGTGCGCTCTAACACGGGCTTCCAAATCAGGGAGCTCTGGGTTCACAGAAGATGTCCATCTGCAGTCAGTCTCTGTATTTGTAGAGAGCAGGTAACTGGTGTTGTGAAGACTCAGTGAGGTAGCATAGCAGGACCACAGCTTTGGGCACACGGACGGTTCTCTGCAAATGCTGGCTGGCTCTTTCAGCCCACACTGCCCTTTTCGGTCACAGCCCAGTCTAATCCCAACACGTTACAGACTGAGGACACCAGGCCACTTACAGAGGGCTCAGGACTGGTAATGCGATGCCACACCGCTTATTCACAGCCAGCCAAGACCCAGAGGGGGAGTGGCATTGCCCATGAGCACTGATTCTTGATGCTTCCGTGTTCAGCCCTCCCTCTGATCTCCAAGATATGTGGAGTCTGTATCTGACACATTAAGCAACCTCATCAGCGCCATTTATTAAATTAGCCCCTTCCACCTTCTCAGTTACAGTGCACTTCAGTCTCTCTGAGAGGTGTTTCCAGTTTCCTGTAGACTCCTTCTAGCTTACTTTCTGCCCATGCGGGCCTATGTTGGAGTCTTTAGAGCTGGCCGCCTTCTAAGGCAACCTGAATTCGGAGCAAATCTGGTAATAAGGGTAGTGAAAAAAACAAACGGAATCAAGTATGTATGGGAAAGGACCAAAATACTGCTTGTGAATCAAAAACACAAGTGGATGAACCAGCTTGTCACGTGACAATGTGACAGAAGGATACCTTGATGTCAGGAGGAGTCTGCACTCGCGGAGCATGAGCAGTGTGGCCCACATTATGGGTTCCTGTGCTGGCTGGGAATGGCGTCATCTCCCCTGACTCAGGTATGGGGCATCATTTATTCCTCCTCTTTCCCTTCCTGCCTTCACACAGATCTTCTCCCTGAATCCGAGGCTCATTTCCTTTCCTCTAGACCACTCCACTTCTAGGAAACCAGCATTCCAACCTGAAAAAGAAGATAAATGCTTTTTCCTAGTGAGCTTAAGATCTCTGGGCACACTCGGTCGCATTTCATATTCAAAGCTGACATTGTTCACTGGGTATGTGTGTTTTGTAGGAGCAACTAAACAGGCCAACCTGTAACCATTATCTATTGATTGGATCGGGAGTGTTTTAGAACATGAAAATAAGTATTGTGAATCCCCAGGGAAAAATATTAATTCATCAAATATCCATTGCTCTTAACAGACTCTCAATAATCTTAGCATGAATAAGTGAATGAGTCAGTCAGTAAATGGATGATGAAAGAACAATGCTTTCCACATTGTGAACAGTAAAAATGGGTTCAGTTTAGGGTGAAGTAGGCCCGCTGGGCTGCAGGCGATCTGGGGTCGTGCCACAGAAACAGCCACATCGTCCTGAGAGTTGCATGCTGGGTTGACCTCCACCAGAGCGCGAGGTCCACAGCTGCTCCTCACTGGCCCCTCTGAGAGGCCTTCTCTCTTCCTGTTTGAGGAGGTCCCTCGTTAGCTCACCACATAAAAACTTCTGCCATTCCCACACAGACCACCCAGCAGCTTTCTCCTAAGCCCTCTGGGATACTAAATGGCAGGATCATCATGTAAACATGATTGGAAATGGCCTGTCTACATGATTGGAAATGGCCTGTCTACCCGCAGGAAGACAGGTTATTGTTATGACCAATTTTCCAGTGCTAGTAAGCAGATTATTTTCCGATAATTTTTACACGGCTCTTCTAGCACAGATTATTCGTTAAGCCCCATGGGGTCAGGGGAGAGGCTGATTATCATCTACGGCAGAATCAAGAATCAGAATCCTGTGCAATGTAGGCCTCTGGGTTCTGCTGCCATTTAAGAAAGTCTCTTCATGCTGCTGATCTCGGTCTGCCAGGGCCCCTAACAGACTGAGCTCCCTTCTCTGTTCAGGCCTCAGTCTCTTCATCAATTTGTGTATCAGTCGGGATGGGAGTGACAGAATCTCTAGAGAGTCTGCAGCGTGCCCAGTGACCTTGACATGACTCTCGGGTGCACTTCATGAGCATGGCCATCCTCGTACATCCAACCTCAGATGAGGCAAGTCACGGATCGGCACCTCACTTTATTCATCTAGAGGATCAGTCGGGTAGTCTCTAGCTCAGTGAATTAAAAGAATTAAATGAAAACAAGGGAATCAGAAGTTCTTGTAACATTATAAGAAGCTCTACAAGTATCTGGTATAATTATGTGGTTATGCTGGTTACTATTTAGGATATTAATCTATGTAGAATGCCTGATTGATTGCCTGGAATAGGGCCAGTGCTTATCAAATGCTAATTTCCTTCCCCTGTCACTTGAAATGTAGACCGTGTTCTTGGCCAGTTGCCGCAGTTCTCAATGTTGGCTGCATATTGGAATCACCTAAGGAGTTGTAAGACATCCTGGTGCCAGGGTCTTATCCCCAAGATACTGATTTAATTCGTCACGGGGGAAAGGATCATATCCAGGCACTATAGTGTTTAAAAGTTCCCTGGGTGATTCTAATATGAAGCCAAGTTTGTGGACCCCTTGAACCTTGATGTCTAAAATAGGGACCCTAGGGCAGCAGCCATAGCGTCATTTAAACAGGATCCCAGGCGATTCACAGACACAGTGAACTTTGCAAAGCACTGGCCTCTGGAGCTGGAGAAATTCTCCGGTGACCAGAATCACGGTGCGACTCTTGGCCTTTGCCTGCTGACTCTCTGGAGTGGCACTGGGCCGTCAGCAGGCCTCTAATCTGGGGACCCGCTGAGTTGTTACATTGGTTCTGGGGCTGCAGGGACTCCGGTGTGCTCGCGGACTCAGTCAGGCCTGCCAGGGGGCTCCCACTGTCCCCCTGACACAGTCCCCTTAGCAGGAGATGATCTGGGCCTGTGGGAAGCCTTACACTGCTTGAGAAGTTTCCAGATGAACTGCAGGTTTTTCTAAGGTCAGATCAGAAGGTGCCTTTCTAAGTAATCTTCGGTCAGGGTCCAGGGTGTACCTTCCAAAAGGGAGGAAAAGCATCTGTTTGGCTCTTGTGGCACATGTCCTTATCCCCCAAAGAAATGACAAATCTGAGAACACTGGAGGTATAGGAATATGGGGTACTGAGATGTTAAAGGTTTAATGGGAAACTATAGAAAAGGTTCTTAGAGCAAACTGGTGAGGGTTCTACACAAGTCTGTGAGCACCCAGATAGTCATTCTTTACTTTGTTCACCAAATATTCATGCACTACTTACTTTAAAAAGCAGATGACATGACTCCTGATATCTAAGGAGATGGTCTTTTATTGATAAGGACTTACTCCCTTTAGTTCTATGCTTAAATGTCACCTTATCAAGGAAGTTACTTCCCTGACCACCTCCAAACACACTCAGGTTATACTTTCTCCTCTACTCTGTTTTTCCCCAAAGCACTTGTCTGGTGGATTGCATATTGTCTGAAACCCCCCACAGAATGTAAAATCCACAAAGGCAAAGACTTTGTTCTCTTCCTTTCTGAACCCCCACACTTAGATCAGTGTCTGACTCACAGTGAGAACTCAACAGGGTTTGCTGAATGAACAGAAGAAATGGGGGAAAAGGGAAACAGCATTTACTGCGAACTTACCACAAATCATGCCCCATATGGGCATTTTATGTTATTTTATTGAGTTCTTCCGTTATCTCATATTGCAGGCAAAGAAATTATGCCAAAAATCCAGGAGAAACTGCCCAGGGTCACAAAGCTGTAAAAAGGCAGAGCATGAAACAGGATTTGAATTCATAGCTGTTTGGTTCCAAGTGCCATGTTCCTTTTACTACACCAAGGAACAGCTGAAAGGGATTCCTCTGCACCTGGAAGCAGTGCCAGCTTACAACAGGACAAATATCTTTAGTTTGTGTTCTGATTGTCACCTCCACTTGGGCAATGTTTAATTGTTTAGTTGGACAATGTGTGTAATCAAAATGACCAGTGTGAGCAAATGGGCTACAATGCTCAGCAACTACTTGAGATTTCAGGTTTACTGGCTGGCTGGCTGCATGGATGGAAAGAAGGAAAAGGCAAGGAATTATAAATACATTGCCTATATTAAAGATATACGTGTCCTTCATCTCTTTTAAAATTAAATTCATTTTTTAAAAAGAATTGAGTGGAATAGGAAACAATCAGATTGAACCTGTCAGATTCAGGCAAACTATTTGTCACCCTTGCTTAATCCCACTGAAATATGGATAAAACTGATTTTTTTTTAAACCACAAGACTTTCTGTCCAAAGTATATATTCATAGGCAGAGACTTCTGGACTTCATAAGGCTGACCCTGCCTTCAAGCCTATTTAGCGCTGGCAAATGTCCCAGTGGTTACATTTCTTAATCCCAAGAGAGGAAAGCAAAATGTAGTGGCTGAGTCAAGTAAATCTACAGATGGAATGATGTGGGAACAGTGGGTGGAGAATAGCAACACACACAGGATTCAGGTATTTCTTCCAACTGTTTGCTGCCCAAATATGGCATTCTCCAAACTTGCACCTGCTGCCCTCTGAAAAATCAGATGAGGTCAGGCTTATTTTGATCTGGCTTTGAGGAGGAATCCTCCCATAGAGCCAGTCCCATCTCCGAAGATGCAGACCCATGCTCACTCTTAAATCGCAGACCTCCTCAGAGCCCAAGGGCCACCAAACCGTGCGGTGAGAGTATGCTGGGCATTTCTCAGTGAAACACCTGGTGCTTGGGGTGAGGTAGTGAAAAAACAGAAGACCCAGGATTGAGTTGGTGATGGGGAAATTCTTCCTTCCACATAGAGAATTAATAGAGAAATAGAGATTTTACATAATGGAAAACACTGTTGAGTCAGAAGCTTTTAGACCACTGGAAGCTTCTCTCACTACATGCTTGAGTCTAGGCAGGACGTCTAGTCACCCTATCTCTGACGTAGCTGTTCTAAAATTTTGAGGTAGTCCAGCAAAAAGGTATGGCTCCCAAAGTTGTAGATTTTTCAGTGGAGACCTGAGATACCGTGAAAGTCACCCCTATAAAACTATTATAAGGATTAGTATAATATAAAGCAGTAAACTAAAAAGTGAGAGATAAAATCTGCTTCAGAATCACAAGATTTTTCCTTACAAGCAGCAGCCGTACTCCCCCCACTGTTTGCGCTCGCTGGATGGTGTGCAGGGGTTTTGTGGAATTAACAGCTCAGCCTTAGCGTCTACAATGACTTGTTCCACCAAGCAAGTTAGCCCCGCAAAGTGGTGAGCGTGTACCATGAGGCCTCTGAGGCTCCCTTTCCTACGATCTAGATGTGGTTTTAGCCAGATAGGCCGTTTCTCTTTGGACAGCCCTGCAGGAGAGCGGCCGGCGCCCTGTCTTGCAGGGCGCCCGGGGCAGCCAGAGCCTCTTCTCCGTGCCTGGAACGCCGGCTCCAGGAAGGCCCGCCCGCTGCCCGCTGCCTGCTGCCCGCGCCAGGCAGGCCTCTCCTCCCCATCTGCTGGGTGCCAGGCGGGAGGCGAGCCAGGCCAGCCAACAGGTACTCCCGCACACGCCCACCCGCCTCTGCCTTACCCTGCCATGCACAGTCCCCGGCCCAGGACGCCGAACCCATCTGCTCTCCCACACCCGATTCCTTAAGAAGGACAGGAGAGTATCTCCTGGACTCAAAGGAAAAAAGGGAACACCACACATTCACGGCCATGTGAGATGCCGCCTGGCACGGCGAGGACACAAGCCTTGGAGTCAGGCCCACCGGGTTGGAGTCCTGGCAATGCACCGTCGTGGCCCTGGCTCTGTGACCGCAGGGCAGGCCCCTGAACGCCTCCGGGCTCAGCACCTTCCTTTGTAAAATGGGAACCGGAGCTGGCACAGAGAGAAAGGCGATACGTGTGCAGTGTGCTGCACGACAAAGGGCTGTTCTTGAAACTACCGTGAATGCACGTGGAAAACTCGACCCTGCACCCAGGTTAGGGGCCCGTCATTAGTGGATGTCATCAAGCTAGATAGTAGTCAGGCATTTCACAAAGCTCAGCAGAGTCGTACCAGGTTTCTCTTCTGCTTTTTAATGTGCGCCAGAAGGGAGACAAGTCATAGATCCCTTCCTCCAGTCACTCTTTTATGTGCAGGAGGCCTCTCCGCCAGCTGAACGCTTCGCCACCATTCTTCTTTTCTTAGATGAGGCACACCAACTTGTGGAAGGTTTGGTTAGAAAAGGGCTGCTCGCTCCCTGGTTCCAGGAGTGCAGTGAATAATCCGAGGGGCTCTTCGGAGGGAGGACTGGGGAGGGGGCTCTCAGGGCAGGCTAGGCTTTGGGCTGCCAGACCACATTTTCACAGGCTCACAGGCACAGAGCATGGCCTGGCCCCATGTCAGTCAAATCCACTTTTTAAAAATTCTATTACAATGGTATTTTTGGTATGAACAGCAAAACACCCGGCCTCCCTCCTTCCCTCAGTTTGGATATCACAAGATGCTACACAAAGAGAGATTGGGATTGTACGCTGGAGATGGTTGTAGAGCAGAGGCTTAGCCCCCCCAAAGTGGTGAGCCTGGGATGCATTTCTGGTCATAAATGCCAGTTCTTGGGTCTCATCCCAGACCTGCTGAATCAGAAACCCTGAGGTGGTCTCTGAAATCTGTGTGTTTACAAGGCTTCCTTCCCTCTAGGTAATGCTGATGTGGGCTCAGGGTCTGACACCGCTGGCTTAGTATGTAATGGGGTTGCCCTGTGGTGAACTTCCAGAGCACATTCACTAAGCACTTGCATACATGTTACTTCTGCAAGAATGAGATCTTATTTTTTACATTAGAAATTTGAGATCAGACAAGTTGTGACCTGCTCAGAGTCCCACAGCTGATAAGTAGCAGAGCTGGGATGTGGGCCCAGGTCCCTCTGAGACCCAGGTATAGGGAATGCACTGGAAGAGATGAGAGCTTGGGCTCTGAAGCCAGTCAGGGCTGGAATCCCAGTTGTGTCACTTAAGTGCTGTGTGACCTTGGGCCAATTGATTACTCTCTCTGTGCCTCAATTGCCTCATCTGCAAACGTCAACTTCATGTGGATTTTGTGAATAATCAGTAAGATAACTAATGCAAGGTGTTGGAGCAGTAGCACATTGGCATATAGTAAATACCCAATAGATGCTATTTCTGTTATTGTTGTTATATTACTTCTCAACATGGTGGAGTGGGAAGAATGCCCAGCACTGGCCCATGGGTCTCTTCCTTGGCATTGACCAAAGTCAGAGTCCAAAAGGGCCAAGGAAAATGATCAACACCCTCCCTCTCCCCTGAGAATCTTTCAGAGGCCAGCGCATTGCTGCCCAAGAGGCCCCGGTATTCACTCAAATCCCGTAAGGCAGCAGTTCTGCTGTGTTGCCTGCCTCCTGCACAGAGACATCTTGTGCCAGCCCCCAGCTATACATAGCCTGAGCCTCATTTGAGGGCGCTGGAAAGTGACAGGAGATTACCGGGGATCAGCGTCAGCTCTCTGGTTTCAAGGGAGGACACACAGTTGTTGAATCTCTTGACATGGCGCCAGATGGCATCAAGGACAGTGGGTAAAAACAGCCCTTTGGCTTGTGGCTTCCATGGAAAAAGCAGGATTGCAGCCAGGGTATTTTTAATAACTGGCCTGAGGGACATTAGCCTGGAGCAAAGATCTGTGACATTTTCCTCCAGGCTCCCCAGTCCTCAATTTTTTCAGGTTCTTGACTCTGCGGAAGATAACCTCCACACGGCTCCCTTTTCTCTACTGCCCACACCTTCCCCACCTTCCATCGGACCATGGAGCAAATGAGTTATTGTCCTTCATGAAGATAGCTCTGGGAAAGTGGTACAAATGTAGCTTTCTTCTTCTCTGTCCCTGGATTGGGGCTGAGAAGCCTTACAGAAGGGTGGGACTTGGAGGGAAACCACAGACACACAGGGCCCCTGGCACACTGCCTATGCTGTCCCTGAGGCCCAGGGAGCAGTCACACGGCCCTGGTGCTGCTGGAATAGTTTCTCCCTCCTTCACGGGCAAACTTCTGAGCACGTGACCCACACCTGCTCTAACATGTCCTTGCCACCCACTCATCTTTAACTCCCTGTGCTTTGGCTTCTGTCCCAGCTCCTTGCTAAAGGTCATCAGTGACTTACCGGTCCTCAAAGGGGAGACCTCACAGTGGTCCCCACTCTCCGTGACTCTCTGGAGCATTCAATCCGAGCACCTGCTCCTTCTCTGGCCCCTCTCCTCCTGTGGCTTTGGAGTCATGACCCTGTGTTCTTGGCTTCCTCTGACTACTCCCACAGCTCCTCTCTGCCTCTACGGCCAGCTCCTCTCCTCGTTCAGAGGGCCAGTCCTCCACCCTGTGGCTTCCTTGAACACTCTCCTCCCCAAAGATGTCACCCATCTTCACTCTTCACCTGTCGCCTCCGCGGCTCTACTGGGGACCTCTCCCCTGAGCTCCAGGTTGGCACCTTCCACTCTTGGCTGGACTTCCAGTGCCATGAACTCATTGCATCTAAATCCAAGCTGAGGACCTTGCCCCCGGTTCTGGCATGCCCTGGGATGTCACTGTTTATCCCCCACTCTGTCCCTTGCTGGAGACCTTGGAACCATCTTGTCTCCTTTCCTTTGGCCTACCTCCCTTCTCTCTCCTAAGCCACTGAAGAGTTACCTACCAGTCAACTGATTCTCCATATCCCTACAGGCTCTTCTCCATCACTGCCGCTGCCTCAGTCCAAGGCCTGCTGTCTCCCGCTGCCCTGGGCACCTACCCTTTCCACTCTCCCTTCCGTCCGTCTGGCCCATGCCCTCAGATCAGCCATCCTCAAACTCAGTTAGCATATTGTTCTTCTGCTCCACATCTCCCAAATCAGAGCTGCTAGTCCTAGTATTCCAAGCGCTTCACACTGTCTTTCTCATTTGCCTTAAACACACTAGTCCTTTCTGAACCCCCAGACAAGCCTCGTCAGCCTGTTCTACACTCAGCCTGCACATTTGCGCCTCCAGACCTCCACTTATGCCATTTCTTCTTCCTGGGAGGCCCTTACTGCCCTCCTCTGCCTATCCATACACTCCTCCTTGTTGAAGGTCTAGCTGGCCTCTTGTCTTCCAAGCATTCTCCTTTTTCGTCAGTTCATTTACCAGGAAACTTTTTTTTTCTTTTACTGCTAGGTAGTGTTGTGGGCCCAGCTCTTCTGATTTTTCAAAGCCCAAATTCTCAGTTTCCATGTGAGATTGCTGCAAGTGTTTCACGTCAAACTGTAAACACGGTGCCTACCTAAGGAACACAGTCCCTCCGAATGACAACTTAGAGGCTAGTTCATGTGCAACAAGGTTATGAAGCAATAATATGTTCAGGGTACAAACACAAAAGAAGAGTAAAAATTTTGCTTTCAGAATGGGTTTCAGGCCTGAAAAAGCAGGTTTTCTTGAAAGTCAGGAACTGAATGTTCAGCCTATGAATTTGGGATTTAAAAGATGGGAGAATATGGCAGTGTTTATTATCACTTTTTCTTTTGTAGATGAATTTAGTAATACAACATCTCCAATAATTAATGTAAACAATGTTAATATCTTATTTTCATTTTCTGAAAATACTCAATGAAGCAGTTTTTTATTGAGATATAATTGATGTCTAACATCATATTAGTTTTGGGTGTACGACATAATGATTTGATATAGGTATATATTGTGAAATGAGCACAAGTTTAGTTAACACATCCATCACTGCACATAGTTACTAATGTTTTTCTTGTGATAAGAACTTGTAAGATCTATTCTCTTAACAACTTTCAAATATACAGTGTAGTATTGTTAACTGTAGTCACCATGCTGGACATGACATCATTAAGTTTATACCTTTTGACTATGTTCACCCATTTGGCCCACCGGCCACCCCCGACCCCTTGCCTCATGGAGCCACCAATCTGTTCTCTGGATCAGTGGGTTCAGAGGTTTTTTATTTTGTTTTTAGATTCCCCTTATACAGGAGATTAGAAGACAAGGAACTAATATTTGTTGAGAGATCTACTCTGCTCAGTAGTATGCGAGGTGTTAGAGATAGAGTGGAGGGAGAACAGACATGGACGTGGAGCCTACAGGCTAGCAGATGGGTAGTTGATAGACAAATGAAGATACAGGTTAGCCTGTACATACGAACTGAGAAAGGAGTGTGAAGGAAAAGCACAGCCCAGTTCAGACTGCAGTCAGGGAATGCCTTCTGAGGAACCGACATTTATGTGTAGACTTCAAGGATAGTAAGAATTGGTGAAGAATGGTGGGCAGGGTCTTTTAGAAAGAGGGAAGGGCATACATGGAGGCAGAGCATGACTAGAACAAGGTGTTCCCTGCAGGCAGCTGCAGTCCTGTGCCCCACCTAGGGCTTAGGTGCACAACTGAGTGAGGTGAGCCTGTGCAAACACCTCCTGAGGCAGGAAAGAGCCTGAGGTCTGCAGAAACTGAAGAAGAGAGTATTAAGTAAGAGGCAGCTTGCCCCCAAATGAGGCAGGTGGCCAAACCATGCAGGGCCTTGTAGGCCACGTCAGGGATTTTAGATTTCATCCTGAGTGCATGGAAATGAAGCCCACGTGACTTTTTAGAGCCCACTGAGCTCTGCGTGATTAGATCCCTCTGCCCATGAGCTCTCTCCCTCTGAGTCTACACAGCCCTTGTTTTCTGTCCTAGTCCTTTAGTTACTTGCTCATTAGCTCCCTCCCTAATGAAATCACTACGTCCTTGATGCCAATCTATGTCTTGCCTAGGACCTTGATCATAGTAGGTCTTCAATTAGTAGTTATTGCTCTCTTTCCACTCCAATACATGAGGCTTTGGTATTTCTGAATTGGCACAATGTACAGAACCCTATTCAGCTGTCATACTATTAAGAAGAAAACATAACATTCATCAAGCACTTCTGCATGCCAAGACCTACGCCAAGAACTTTATTTGCATTGCCTCATTTAATCTTCAAACCAGCCTTATGAATAGGCATTGTTATTACCCATATTTTACAGCAGTCACAGCACTTACGACCAAGCCAGGCATTGACGTCTCTGATGCCAAGTCCCGTACTCTTAACCATTGGGATGTACCCTCTACAGATCATTTATTCACTTAAAGATGAGCTCTACTTCAACCTCACTGTTACAGTAGTGCAATAAATATCTACACAATGCAACACAAAAAGAGAGAAGGGATATCCTATAAATATCCACTTATTTACTATTGAATTATGCATATTATATGATACAACTCTTTATAAAAAGTACTTTTTGTACTCAAAAGAATGAACACTGCTGAAAGCAATTCCTAATACTTCTGGAAAGAATAAGCGCTGTGCCGATGCTCAGGGGCTGCCCGTACCAACTGATAAGAGATGGACAATAGGCAAGACAATCTGAGAAATAACCAACCAAACAAAACCAGCAGAGGAAAGGTTGTAAGTGAACAGGAGTAAACTGCAGTTAGAGCTGAGAAGAGTATTCCAGTTTTCTGGGACTTTAGGAGACATATTGACTACGTTTTATCCTCCTCATACTTGTAACACCTAATCCTGTAATTGGGGGCAATTGTCTCTTCCCCCTTTGGCTCAAAAGTCCCTTAAACTCATGACATACTTGGACCAGTCCATCCGTTCATCCAAAGTATGCTAAGGAAATATATAAGATATAAATGAGGCACGTAATGAGGCCCTTCCCTTTCGGGAGGAAAGACCCATGATACAGAAGCGACTTATACATAATACTAATGACTACAAAGTAAGTGTCCCTGTGACGGGCTATTGGAATTCACAGAAAGGAGGCTGGAGTGGAAGGTGAGTGTGGAGCTGGGCTTGGCAGCCAAGGGTGGCCAAGGCTGGCAGCAACTGCGAGAGCACAGTAAGACTGGGCTGCAGAGGGTGGATACAGGAACACATGAGCTGGAGAGTTAGGACCAGAGCAAGAATGGAAGCAAGACCGAGCCAAGGGCGAGGCAGACACTGTCCGGCCTGCCCATCAGTCTGGTCCTGCGGGGGAGTGGGTCATGTCAGGAGCCAGCCCAGGAGGCCCGGCTTTGCCACAGCTGCTCTCTCTGCACCCAGACTCCTGGCTTTCTCTGGGGTTGCTGCCACTCCAGGCCACCCTTGGCTTAGGCCTGTGAAGGGTGCTTGCTAGGGCTGACGAAAGTGATGACAGAGCTCAAGTGGGCAGGCTTTGGGCCTAATCAGGGCGGGAGGTGAGGGTGACGGGACACTGCAAGGATGGCACAGAAGAGCGCCAAGGGGGAGGCAGGCAGGTCTCAGCTAGCATGGCTTGTGGCCCATCTGTGGCCGCCGGCTCTGCTTTCCACGTGTTGTTCAGAAAGCAGTTGGCTATGCTTAGTTCAACAGGAAACCAGAAAAAACAGAACTGACTTTTTCTGAGATAGTACCTTGCGCTCGTATATCTTCATAAGTCACATGCAAATGTCAACGCGGTAGCTAGAAGGTTGTGTCATACATGCCTGGGAGAGGCACACATTTGCACTTACCTAAAAACCAACAAAATATGGGGTGTAGACCTGGGAGAGGCCAGAGTTAAATTCTGTTTAATTCTCAGAGTTAATCTCTGATGTTGTTCCTATTCTTAATATTTCTCTCTTATGCCTAAAGTAGAGGGGCCAACAGGGCCAGGCATAGGCCCCTCGGTCACGGTTGGAAAACATTACGTGGTATCACTTTCAGAGGAACCCACAAACACCTTGAGCAGTGTTTTCCAGAGTGTGGTATGAGATCTACTGTGGCAGAATCATGGAGCATGATGGTATGGTTTGTAAAAATGTAGATTGCTGACTTCTATTCTCCACTCTCCATGGTGATGCACAAGAAGCCCCACTTTCACCAGTGCCCCAGATGATTCTTATGTATGCTGAAGTTTAGAGGCTCATATTCTAGGAGCAGGAAAACGTACTAATATCACACAGCATTAGGCCTCATCATTATTCATTTTGAATGATAGACAAGGGAACATTTTAGTTAATGTTTTGATAGTGCTAAATAGGACAGAGTGGCTTACCCTGAAAACCAGGAAAGGCACTCAAAAAATGACTTTTTCTACTAAATTGAATGCAATAGACTAAAGCCATGTGACTTGGCAGAAAGACTGGCCTGTTTAAGCATCACAGGAAAGCACAAGGTAAGTCATAATGTAAACACTGACGATGACGCCTTTCATCTGAAGCCTTCCCTAGGCTCAGCCAGCATCCAAGAAAGGAGATAGAACTGCCCAAGGGATGGGTGGCGTCATCTGTTGCCTGCCTCTCCGCCCCAGACATTGGGCGCACTCCATAGGGCAGCTCTCTGGGCTTCTGCCCCAGATCCTTAGCCTTGGAGGAATGGGAGTGAAGGAGCCAGAGAGAGAAAGAGAATGGGGATTATGTGAGAAGATTGGGGTGGGAAGAATGAATAGGCAAAGAAGGCCCCCAGAGGAGTTATAACAGAAGAGGAAATCTAAGGGAGAAGCCACGGATGCTGGGAAAGATGAAGGAAGATATAGGAATGAAGAGAAGATGAGAGAAGCGACCACGGAAGAGGAAGCAGAGGGTTTCCAGCACAAGTTGTAGAGTCAGATCCAGGGTCAGTCCACCAAGAAAAAAAGAATAGAACTACAGCACATGTGAAGCAAAAACTGATAGAACTAAAAGAAAAATAGACAAATTCGTAAGATCAAGGACAAGGCAAAAATGCCCATTCTTACCACCTTATTCAACATAGGGCTGGCAGCTCTTGCCAGAGCAGTAAGAAAACACGAGGAAATAAAAGGCATACAGACTGGAAAGAAGAAAATAAACTGTCCCTATTTGCAGATGACATGATTGTCTACATAGAAAACCACAAGGAATCAAAACAAAACAAAACAAAACAAAAACCTCCTAGAGTTAGTAAGTTTAGCTGGGCTTCAAGATACAAGATAAGCAAAAACCAATAATATATCTAAATACTGGGAATAAACACATGGACATTAACATTTTAAATACAATACTGTTTATAATCACTTGGAAATTTAAATACTTAGGTGTAATGCACAAGCCTTGTATGCTAAAAACTACACAATGCTGACGAAAGAAATCAGAAGATCTAAATAAATGAAGAGACAAATCATTTTCATGAATTGGAAGACAACATAGTAAATATGTCAGTTCACGCCAAGTTGATATACAGATCTAACAATTCAATGCCATTCCTATCAAAATCCTAGTAAGATTTTTTTTCTAATTATAGACAAGATTATTCTAAAATTGACATGGGAATGCAAAGGAGCTGCCCAAGCTAAAGCAATTTTGAAAAAGAAGAATTATGTGGGAAGAGGTAGTCTACTTACTTTCAGAATTTGTTATATAGCAGCTGTAATCAAGACTATGTGGTATGACAGAGGGACAGAACAGTGAAAGCAGAAATAGACCCGCATAATTATGTCAACCCATTTTTGCAAAGGTGCAAAAGCAACTCAAGTGAGAGGTGGCCTTTCCGAGAAATAGTGCTAGAAGACTTGGACCTCCATTGGCCAGAAAAATACCTTCAACATGAGTCTCACACCTTACACAAAATTCAGCTCAAATGGATCATGGACTCAAATGTCATATTAAAACTATAAAACTTTTAGAAAAAAATTAGGAGAAAATTTCATGATAAAGAGCTAGGCAAGGCGCATGAACACTGCTGCTCGGGGCCTACGGGCCACGGTCTTCCGCGCTGTCCACGCCGCCGCTGTCGCTGTCGCTATGGCCCATTACAAAGCTGCCGACTCGAAGCGTGAGTGGTTCCGGAGGTACTCGGCGAGGTCGGGGGTGCTGGGCACGTTGACCAAAGTGTTTTAAAGCAACACTTAGGAGCTGCAACCCCAGAAAATGCAGAAATAGAGCTGCTTCGCCTAGAGTTGGCAGAAATGAAAGAGAAATATGAAGCTACTGTAGAAGAAAATAAAAAGCTGAAAACAAAGGTTGCTCAGAATAAACCACCTCAGGAGGAGAAGCGTGCTGAATAGGCTTCTTCTCAGTTGAAAAGACATGGAAAAATGGTTTTGTATGACTTGAATAGCTTGGATAGTATATAATCTCTTCTAAACAGATGCTATAGAACTTTTAATGTTAAATTCATCTATCACACTTTAACTGTTATAAACGCATATACTCAGAATCACCAATAAAAACTCAATGTAACTTTCTTTGGGTCTTTAAAGCAAAAGAACCCAAAGTGAATCCTGAAAAAAATCTAAACACAGCCATTTAGCTCATTACCTTAAAAGATATTCTGTCTATTATAGGATTGATGGAACTGGTTGTATTTTAGCTAAGGAAATTTAGCATGGAGCTATTCCTTGGTTTAGTTCAGGATATGAGCACAAGTATAGTCTTTCTTTAAAATGAAGGTGACACTATTTATAGTGTCTGTAGGCACTCGGAGAGATCTCTGTGACGTGAGACGCTTTTGCATGGGTTCCCATGAATCATCTGCTCTTGCTTATATATTGTGGAAGAACTGACTCTTCTTCGCCACCACTTTGCCTTAGATAACTGTATGCGTGCCAGTGCGGACTCTGACACCACGTTTCCTTCTATGCAGTCATGCCCTGTCTAATAAGGTTGCCTTGCTTTGCTCTGTGCCTCAGTGGGTCTAGCTGCACCATGGGCCTTGCTGTGTCATTTTTCTATTTGTTAAAACAGCAGTTACCCTGATGGTAATTTATGTAACTTTAAACAGGATCACACTGTTCCCCTGCCTTACCTAGTTGCTTCGTTGAGCACAGAACAGAAGCAATATAAAATTCTGGGTTCATGCACAAGCTGGGATGAGAAAGGGAATGAGCCATATATCATGAAAAATTATAGTTTGCGGGTATGATTATATAGTGCTTTCCTCCCTCAAAGTATTTTTCTAGCCTTGAATTCATTTTATCTTCAATATCCCTGTGAAGTAGGTAGGGCAAGTATGAGGAGAGGCTGGGTGCTGAATTTTAAGGCCAAAGACTGATATTAATACAAATTACTACTAACTGTAGTACCTTGGGCACAACAGTTAATTGCTCTGAGATTCACTTTCCTCATCTGTTAAATGAGAAGAATAACATCTGTGCTGCCTACCTCACAGGGTTGTTGTCAGGGTCAAACAGAATGTATGTGAAAGATTTGAAAATGGTAAAGCATTAGATTCTTGGAAAAAAAAAAAGAGCTAGGCAAAAGGTTCCTAGACTTGACACCAAGAGCACAATCTATAATTGTAAAAACCTGTAAGTTGGACTTTGTCAAAGTTAACAACTTCTGCTGTGAAAGACCCTATTAAGAGAATGAAAAGATGAGATACAAAGTGGGAGAAAATATTTGTAAAATCCATATCTGACAAAAGACTAATGTTGGAGAATTCTCAAAAGTAAACAATCAGAAAACAATCCATTTAGAAAATAGGCAAAAGACATGAACAGGTATTTCCTGGAAGAGAACATACAGGTAGCAAATAAGTACATGAAAAAAAAAAGTTCGACATCATTACCCATTAGGGAAATGCAAATCAAACCTATAATGAGATATCACTACATATCTGTTAGCATGGTTAAAATAAAAAACAGTGGCAATGCCAAATGCTGGCAAGGATGCAGATCTGATCACTCATCACTGCATTGCTGGTGGGAATATGAAGTGGTACAGCCACTCAGGGCAACAGTTTGGCAGTTTCTTTAAAACTGAACATGTAATAACCATACAATCCAGCAATTGCACTCTTGAGTATTGATCCTAGAGAAATTAAGACAAAGCTTCACACAAAAACCTGTACCCAAATGTTTATAGCAGCTTTATAATAGCTAAAAATGTGAGGCAACCCAGCTCTCCTTCAGTGGTACTGCCATACTGTGGAAATACTACTCAGCAATAAAAAGGAATGACCTGATACACACAAGCACTTGGATGAATCTCTAGAGAAATCCAGTGAGTGAAAAAAGCCAGTCCCAAAGGATTATGTACTGTATGGTTTAACTTACGTAACATTCTTGAAAAGATTATGGAATGGAGAACAGAGTAGTGATTGCCAAGGGTTCAGGAGGGGATGAGGGTGAAGCAAATGGATGTGACTATAAAATTATGACATGAGGGATCCTTGCGGTTATGGAAACGTTCTGCATCTTGACGGTAAGTGGGTCTATTTCTGCTTTCACTATTCTGTCCCTCTGCCACTACCACATAGTCTTGATTACAGTTGCTATCCATGCCCATACCCAGTTTGTATTATAGTTTTGCAAGATGTTACTTTGGGGGAAACTAGGTAAAATGTGCAAGGAGAAAATTAGGTAAAATGTGTCTATTATTTCTTATAACTGCATGTTAAATCTATAATGATCTTTTTTAAAAAGTTCAACTTCATATTAATATTTCATGATCTGTCTGGTAGCTTCTCCACTCTATGTTAAACCTCCACTCAGCCAGAGGGCAGGAATTAGATCTCAGTCAACTGAGGGTCTCCCTACTTCCTTATATCTAAGCTTCAGGGAACTTAACACAATGCCAATCTTGTGCTTGGTGTCATTGTCTAAGCGGGTGTCCACTCCAAATAATTTTCAGCCATCTGTCCACCTCGGACACTGCCACATCCTCTTCACCTTTGGGGCTGACAGTTCCATTCCAGGTACTCTACTAGTTCTTCCTCTTGAAGTGTTGTGGGAAATTCCAGAGGCCATCTGGCATCTATTTGCCAGATACACCCAGGAGGCATTCCTACTCCAGAAGTTCAGCGGGCGGAAACCCTTGAGAGTATGCTTGGGTCTTGGGGACCCAGGTCTCCTTTATCCTAAGGTCCCTTAGCCTGTCTCGCATCCTCTTGTGTCCCCGTCTGATCCCAGTTTCATTTGGTGGCTGGGGAAGGGCTTGGGGCCCCTAGTCAGGTATCCGTGGTTACCCAAGCACTCCTTGTTTCCTTTCTGATTACCCTCCCTCTCAGTACAAATTTTATCTCCCCCGAGGGCAGAAAAGGATGTGTGACACTAGCTACGTTTTTCCAGATCTTCTGTCTTAGGTCCGGTCCTCACATTTCTCTCTTTGGTGCTCAGCATTCTACTGAATCATCCATCCAAAGGGTAAGTATAGCATCCCTTGCTACTGCTTGAGGTGGTCAGAGTAACAGAAAATATGGGAAAAATACTCTTGTCGATACATCAAAATAGTACCCCGTGATGTTTTCTACATCTTTCTGCCCTTGGCCCATTTACTCTCTTGTCTTTCCCCTCAGCTTGTGGCCCAAGTCCTGGAACATAAAGATATAGGCTTTGTGATGGTGGATGCCAAGAAAGAAGCCAAACTTGCCAAGAAACTGGGTAAGTGGGATTTTTTTTGAGGTATATCAGGAAGAAACAAATGTGTCCTGCAACAAAAAAGGACAATTTCATTTCTTCTTGCATGGTAATTGGACTGCTTTTAAATAAAGATGAAATGATCCTGTATACTTTAGTCTTGGGCTGGGGAAGAGTTTCATAAAACGGAATATCAGCCTGAATTGAACGATTTCACATTAATCATCGAATATATCTTTGTACCAATACAACGAAGAGGGTTTCTTCCTGGAGAAGATGGCACTGAAGATTCAGACCTTTATTTTCAGCTCCTAGAGCAGGCTAAAAGGTCACCCTCTGTATTTCACTGCCACAGTGATTTCTCTGAGGGGGATCCCATCTCTTCTTCATCACCTCATTTCCTTATATCTTGGCTGAAACAGCCAACAAAAGAAAGCATTTAATAGTAGCGACTCAGGGGTCCCAGTGGTTTCTAAATTTAAGGCTAAACCCCAGCTGGGCATTATCACCAAGGATGAGAGGGAGGATGTGAGGTATGGTTAAGTGACTGCTGCACGAGTTGTAATCTCGTGTCAATATGTCATGCTTAAGTGCAGTGCGTTTTAAGATTCTCACACCTCTAATCCCAAGGAGAAGGGATATAGGTGACTCCTCTAGTTTTCAAACACCCACACATATTGCTGCTCTTTTTCTTTTTCTGCATGACTGGTAAAGAATAGCTATTAAAAAATAGCAGGAGGTTATAAAACAGGACCCTTGAAGAAAGGTTAATTGTACTTGGAGTAATAAGCACAGGAAAAGAAAAAAAAAAGATTAGTTGTGGTTCAACAAATACCTACATGAAAGTTCATTATCTTGGGGAATTACAAACAACTATTTTCTATTTAATTTTCAAGGACCAGCTTTTTTTCTTTTAAGATTTACATTTTAGAAGACACTGTGTAGATTAGACACAAGGAAGAACTCAACTCAAGACTCTAAAATGATAATGAATTATCAAGAATGTCTGCAGCACCTCTTTCCCTGGAGACAAATTATGGAATATTTTTTGCCCTTGAGCAGGGGAGCAAAGTATGTTAAACTGTTTTGCTGGTCAAAAGCAATTTAATGAATTCTTTGTCCTCCCTTTGTACCCATGGATTCTCTAGTCTTCTCTTTCCCATTGTTTTAGGGAGAAGTTGAATTGGGGAGAATTTCTAGTAGATTTAGTTAGAGGGAAACGCTAGTGTTCCAGTGATCTAAACATTTAGGGAGGACAGGCTGGGTAAGCATTCGTAAGAATGGACCAGAAGATACTGTCCTAATGGAGGACACGATAGAGCTTGAGAAATCTAAATGGACTTGCACAATAACTGGTTCACTAGTTACCCACATTATTAAATCCTCACCCCCACTAGTCTGCTTACTCTCTGTCAACATAGCAAGATGTTACAGAATCACTGGCTATATTCTGCATGCTGCACTACCCTCCCTGTGACCAACTTATGCTATGATTGAGATTTTTTGTGTGGGGCAGGTTCTTTCTGACTATCTGATGCTCAGAGCTTACAGAACAGCTGTGTTTTGTGAACCTGCTCCTCCAACTTTGTCCTCTCTTCCATTTGCCTGAGTTGGGTCTCCATCAGGCTGTGCCTGAACTGGTGCACTAATGAGTTTCACTCAGCACAATCCAACAGCTGAAGTTCCCTGTGGCGCCCTTTGTGATCAGTCCCTGCCAGCTCCGGGGATACCCGGGACGTTGCTCCTTTAGATTTACAAATGGTGCTCCGTGGTGTGCCCGGGGCTCTTCAGACATGTCTTGGGACACAGCCAACAGTGGACCAGTCTCCCTTTCCCTAGAGATTCTGCAGAAGAGTTCATTTGGAGAAAGCATTCTCCAGCTAATAGAGACTTTGAAAACAATTAATCTAAGGAATTAGGGTGCCATGCAGTGGGACTAAATGCCAGCCTCAGCTTTTCAGCATTCCTGGGGGAAATTCAGTTTTCTGGCAAGCATTTGTTAAAGTACATAGCATTCCTGCCAGAATGTCATGGAGGTTGGACAAGAAGACGCAGAACCTGCCCCTACTATGAGTGTATGCGCATGTCAGAATTCATTGAGTTGTGCGCTAAGGTTTGAGCATTTTATTATATGCACTTCAATTAAAGTGAAAAAGAAAAGAAAAGAAATCTGCCCTTGCAGCATTATCAGCTGAAACAGATGTGCAGAATTCAGCAGCAATAGAAAAGCAAGCTGCTCCTTCTGGCTCTAAACATTGATGGGGCACCAAGGCGATAATGGTCCTGCCCTTAGCTTACATTACAGGGGCAACGGTGAGTGGAACTGGGAGAAGAGTGATTGGAGTGGCCTTCCTGGGAAAAATCAGTCCTAAGTGACCCCTGAAGGAAGTGAGTGAGATAAGGTGGGTGGAGGTCACCCCAAATTTGGCAAACATCTGTGTAGAGAATCATACTCTCCAACTTTCCCTCTATGTCCCCTTTCACATCAGCAAGTGGGCCAGAAGCACAAGGATTAGGAGAGCAGTTCCCAGAGGAGTGCAGGGCTCCCCATGGGTGAATGGGAAGGACAGGATTGGCACCAGGCTGGAGGGACTTGAACGGCAGGCTGAGGAGTCAGGTGGGCCGTGGGCATTAAAACATTTTGACAAAGAGAATGGGGTAATCAGTAGTTTTGGAAAAGTAAAGCAGCGGAAGCTGAAAAATAGAACTTTCTTTCAAGTTTCAATTTTCATTTTGGGAGCCCTTCAGAGTGGGGTTTAGAAGGAACTGATCCTAAGGATAATGCTAGTCGTCCTGATCGTGACCTCACTGTCACCCAGGGTCCCTGAGCCAGACCTCAGCCAACAGGACGGCTCTGCTCATGTCAGGATGACCTTGCGTTGAGGCGCCTTTGTTTCTTCCAGGTCTCAATGAAGAGGGAAGCCTGTATGTTCTTAAGGGTGGTCGCACAATTGAGTTTGATGGCGAGTTTGCAGCTGACGTCCTGGTGGAGTTCCTCTTAGATGTAAGCATTTTGCTTGGTGGCCTTCTGCGGAGCTGTTTGGATTCAAATATAGGGGGAAGTAAAACCCCAAAGTAAGAACAGAGAAGCTGGATAACCTGACCTGGTCTAAGATTTCTCAGGCTTCACAGAAAACTAAGGAGAGCCTACATCACAGCATTAGTTATTTCTAAGTTACCTTGGAAACTGTTTTATTAGTGACCAGAGGGTCACAGATTGGGCCTGGGTAGTAGCACCATGTGAATTCTCCCAGCGGTTATAACCACCATCCCCTGAAGTCCCCTTGGCCTCGTTCCAGGGCTTCTGAAGGGAGCGGGGGAGTGTGGGAAAGAGGCGGCTCACCGCCTGATGGTCAGCAGAGAGTCACCCGAGCTACCCTGTCCTCTCAGAGCAGAACAGAGGCAGGGCTAATGAATGAGCCCCGAGAATCACATTCCCTCTCCGCCGCGGAAGTACAACACCCTTAGATCCATATGCCCAGGCAAGTAAAGGAACAAACGCTATCCAAGTATTGGATCCATAAAGTTACACTTTCAATAACAGCTGTCAAGTTGAACGCTTTTGAACAGATTCCTGTCCAGATAAGGAACACCCATACTGATGATTGCCTGTCTCCCAGCTAGTACACAGTGGCTTACTGCTTTTTCTTCCCAGCCTCCAAACCCAGGGAGGTCGGCAAGGATTTGAAGGCCACCTCCTTCGAAAAGCGCCCATCGTCTCTGCTTGGCCGTCCCACTGACCCATACCTGCCGGCCCTAAAAATGCTGAGGGAGGCAGATGAACAACTCGGGGCCAGCATGGCCGTGCCCCAGCTCTGTCAGCTAAGGGGAAGCTTTGAGACGCACAGAACAGAAACCAGACTGAACTACCTTACACAATAGGCAGTGTGATCGAGTCACGCAAATGGAAGAGCACAGTGAAGGCGGATTTTAGACTTGCTCAGATCAGGGCTCTGGCTCCATTTTTCTCCGTCAATCACAATGTTTTCGGTGTGTTGGCTTCGCTCCCAGGCTGCGCTTTCTCGTGTTGGCTATAAGACAGCCAGCCGCAGGAGCTGGTAGCCTGCTTTTCCTCCCTCAGATCCGGTGAGAGGGGGAAAAGAATCTGCCTTCCATTTATTCTCTTGAAAGGAAAGCAAAGCTTTCGGTAAATCTACCCTGGAGATGCATTGGCCAGACTGGGTCACATGTCATTGCTGAATCCATAGCTGACAAGAGAAAGAGAACTGCCCCAGACCACTCCGCCTGCCCCCTGGGTGAGGGCCCACTCCCCAAAAGGCCTTACTGCTGCGCCCCCTGGTGGGGGAGCGGGATGGATGCGAGGCCCAACCATGGTCCCCCACTTCCCCGCAAAGCTTCTTGCGGGTGTGCCAGATTTCCTTACTGAGGAAGGAACGCTTCTCCTGTTTGAACATATCTGTGTACGTGTTTGTGGCATTCCAGCTAATTGAAGATCCTGTGGAGATCATCAACAGCAAACTGGAAGTCCAAGCCTTTGAACGTATTGAGGACCAGATCAAACTCATTGGCTTCTTCAAGAGTTTGGAGTCAGAATGTAAGTTGTCTGTCAGCTCCAGCCAGTGAGTCTAAGGGTATGTTAGATTATTTATAAAGAGGCTAGGCCACCCGCATAGCTGTGCTGGGTGGAACTGCACCCTATGCAACTGGACATGTGCAGAAATTATGCAAAACAGACAGGGAACCTGAAAGGACATCAGGGTTGGGCCGTGTTCTCTGACCTTGAAGGTGGGGTAAGTGTTTCACAGGAAGAGAAAAGGCTTCTCTCCACGTTTCCCACTACCCACCTACCAGTCTGCCTCTCCCCTAAAATGGGACAGATAATGGTTCTCTCCCTAATGTCGGCACATCCTGTGGTCCCGAGCAGGAGAGCGGTTCAGTCACTTGGACAACATCAGAGGAAAATCTGGGTAGGCACGGGCTTAGCAGCTGCCGCACCAGGTGGGAAGGTCTGGCCAACCCACAGCTGACCACCGAGACTGCCGGCAGCAGCGCGGCCACACCCTTGGGTGCATTCCCTTTGAAAGCCTTGTGGCCGGGTTTGGGTGGGCACGGAGCATACCAGCGCATCACCACAACCCACACGCATACGAGGGGTGTGAGCGACACTCAGAAGAGTGGGGGAGGGAGGCGACCAGGAAGGGTAGCTACCTGAGTACGGTTTCTAAAACTGCTTTGCAGCAGGGGTCCACCGAGGTAAGCCTTTTTCTGGTGTCTGAACCTCCGAGAGAGGGAAAGTGTTAAAGTGGGCATGACTGTGGAAGAGAATCTGGGAACATTAGTACATGGGGGAGGAGAATTAGGGCTGCTTACGACTGTTTGTGGAAACTCCAAAATATTTTGAAATTATTTGCCCAGCTGTTTCTTTGCCCCATCTGCCAACCGGCATCCTTGTCTTCTCATCAACAAACCACCTATTTTCTCTCTCCTGACACTGGGTTTTGCTGTCTTCGTCACTTGCTCTATAAAAGCCCCTATTCGTTCTCCTTCAGAATCTGTTGTGGGAAGGTGGCTAGCCAGAGATTTTTGCCCCTGTTTGCCTTTGAGTGACTTTGTTTCAGTTTTCACATTTCTTATGGATGCTGACTACTCTGGGTGTTTCCACTGCCTATTCCTACTTTCTCCACTTTCATTTCCTTCTACTTCCCTTTATCCTTTTCTGTCCTGCCTCTCAGTTTGTTTCCCTCTCCTCTTGCACTAATGACAGCAGATAAAGAAGGAAGCAAGGCTAAGATGAAATTAAGAGCACATCTTCCAGCTGCTGTCTTCCTCACCTAAACCAGTAACAATAGCAGCTCCATTGAATCAACATGTCATATGCCAGGGCCCAGGCCAGGAGCTTTATATACACCTTAATTCATTTTTACAGCTAGCCTGTCAGGTAGTTATCATTATAATCAGCCTTTTAATGATGAGGAAATGAAGGAACAGGAAAGTTTACTCACCCAATATCACACAGCTTGTAAAGAGTAGAGTCAAGATTGAAATCCGGGCATCTGACTTCATCCACACACTTAGCCACTGTTTTGTAGTGTTTCAAGACTTCACAAACGTTTCCGGTCATGGAAAACACAGAGTGTGATGATGTTTGAGTGGTACATAGGAGAAAACTAGGAGGGATTTGGGATTTCTTTTTATAAAATAACAATAATAATAAAATAATAGGAGTGTTATCAAATATTGCATTTATAAAACCTCTAAATAAAATATTTTTAGATTTTGAATGGGAATCTTGTGCTTGCTTTGAAGGCTGTAGCTTTTGATAGTAAATTTTATCCTCGAAATAGCACCATTCCTAAAGAAGGTTGTAAATGATCACCTCAAATTCTTGATGGTCATAGCTGATAAGAGACCGCTTGCAATGGGGATGGTGACAAGTGACAGGACAACGTTCGTTGCTTTTCCTTTGATTGATGAGCGGTGTTTTCTCGCCATTAAACAGAATTTAGGTAATCTAATCTCTAACTTGTCCTTCAGAGGTGTGAGCATCCTCTCAGTCAAACAGCTATTACTTTCTTTTTCACTGACAAATGTACGGTGATATTTCTCAGGATAATTTGAATAGATTTCAAATTCAGTTGGACTTTTCACATTATGTATTTCAAAATAATATTGAAACATTTCCTTAGGAATGCGCAGATATTGCCGTACTGGTCTTACAAATTTTTCTTAAGACTTAAATAATAAAATTACTACTCGGCCATTTCAACCTCCTTTTTAAGGTCGAATTTCTGCTTTTAAATTGACAAACTTTGTCAGTACACTGTATATCACATGGTCCTTATAATTTTCAGTTGACTTCATTCAGGTCTCAGCAAGGTCTAGCATGTTTTGAAGCCAGTAATTTTCCTTCAAAAAACGTTTTCAGAGTATAATTCACAATTTTTTTTAAGTTCATCTCTTAGGTCATATACTCTTAATAAAACTCTCTTGGGCAGTTAGCCTATTTTAGTGTGAAATAGCAGAGATAGTCTTCTGAACCCATTTCTTCACCTAAAGCAAAAAGGAGAAGAGGCTCTGGAGGTCTAGATATTATGGGGGTCACCTTTTTTTATAACAACCTTCTATGTAGAATTCAGATCCACAGGCAAAGTTTATAAAGAAAGCTTATCGGTGAATAAATATTGCTCTAATCTCAAGATTTTCAGAGTGCACGAATGTACTGCGTACACCTTTTTACACTGACAGTCTCCCCATCAGCACATGAACTTGGGCAGTGGTTTCAAAATCTGTTCTGAAGTGTTCATCTACTTCTCTGATGTTTCATCCCCAACAACTTGGTTTGGTTCCTGTCTGCAAGACAGATGCCGTTATTCCAAGTGTTTCTCTTCAGAGTTTCTTTCTAACTGGTTCTATGAACCACGTCCAGGTAGGAATGTCTGGGCTCACCAATCCACGTGACTGGTTTGATGCAATCATCTCTTGGATCAGGGTGAAGAAAAACACCTGCTTGTGTTTGCCCTTGTCTAAGCTTTAAAATATTTAAACCTTTTTTTCTTTTCATGGATATTCTGTGTCAAGGAGACAGCAATGCATGCAGTATGGTGCCATTTCTTATTTTGATGTTTCCACCCAAACAAGACATTTAGGCTGAGGAATAGAAAAATTACCAAGGCAGAGAAATCTAAACTTGAGATAATACTTGTTATATGCCTTAATTACTTACCAATGTTTTTGGACCATTTTATCTAATGAATATGATTGCTTTACTGCAAGTCCATTATTGTGGGAAAATAAGATAATTTTAGAAATGAAATCTAATGAAACAAAAATAACTTAGAAAATGATAAGCCTTATGACTTCAGAAATTGACTTTTTAAATATATGTTTCCTGCATTTTAAGATTTGGATAAATTTCAAAAACTAAGCATAGAGCAAGCACTTATGTTAAATTTTCTTTGAATTTTAATTTGATCAAGTGTGCATCAAATGTTAAATTTGACTTAATTCAATATTAACATTATGGAAAACTGACAAAATATAAATATTATTTTCCCTCATGTATGATCAAAAATATTTTGAAAATTTGGCTTCCTGAAGCCATAAGGACCTATAGCCTTTTTAAATGAATACATTTAATAAATATTTAATTAAATTATGTCCAATTATTATTGTTAAAGAAATATAATTTTTAAAATAAATTAAAAACACAATAATACATTATGAAAATCTGTCATGGATCAGATTGGCTAATTGTTAATGTCTTTAGGCATTAGAAAAATAAAGGAAGGAAGGTAGGAGGAAACAAGGAAGAGATAAATTGAATAATTCAGAAAATTGCAAAAATCAGTTTTGTGCTTTTTAGGAATGCCTAATACCAGATTATGTTAATTTACTGATTATGATGATTATGTACATAATAAACAATATTTTTAAGTTATTGTAGAATCATACATTCCTTTGATGTTAGTAGATCTGAATATTATAGTAAAAGAAAAATGTAAATACAATCTGACAAGGCAAAAAGATCCCTGATGACAGACAAACCTGGGCTAAAGTAACAGTGACACCAGCTAGAAGATTCAGTGGGGGTGGGGGGGTGTCAGTGGAGCAGTCTCTCAACACTCTTTCTAGCTATGATGCTTGCTAGAGCCTTAGAAAATAATTGTTATTGAATACAAGCAGTTAATAGAAGCTACTGCTTTCAAATATAATATCAACTACTGTAAAATTTTGAATGGTTGTAGAAAACACTTGGAAGGTTTTATCACCATAAAAAGTGTATGTCTATCAAACCCCTTGTGACATACCTGTGGCTATCACACAAAGACTAGAAGCCTCCTGGTGTCTACCAGGCATCCACATCTCTCTATCTTTCTTCTTGTTTTTCAGAAGAGGATGAGGGCAGTGGGCAGGGAAGCTAGGAGTTGGTAAGGCACCCAGAGAAGCAGATGTTGAGAGTCCTGTATTTCCCTGCACCCAGGGCAGCAGATTGAGAGTGACTGGTCAAGGAAGTTCAATGGCACAGGAGGTATTGGCTTTGCAAATGATCCCAAGCTTTTCTATAGAGCAAGAACAATAGAGAGGTAGTGAAGTTGGAAGGATTGAAAATATAAGTAGACTGGAATGGTCCTGGGGGCAAAGGATCCTAAGAGATTTGGGACCAAATTAGGAAGGACTGGAAGAACTGGGAAGTTACATATTCCAAGGAGGTTGGGTGTGAAGGTTCATAACCAGCTTGAGCGTGTAGTATGGTTGTTAGTGTTGAGAAAGTATGACAAGAACTTCCTGGGGGAACTCAGCTGATGGTAAGGAATGCCAAACTGAGGGAAATCCGGGGCTGACAGGTTAACACCCAGTACGGAAAGCCTTGGGAGATGGAGAAGAAAGGTGAGAAAATGTTAAGATAAGTCTGCAGTAAGCTGGAGGTAGAAGGCTGAATGTCCAGGGCCTATTCCAGCAGGGGAAAGAGGCATCAAGGTGACTGGAGAATCAGACCGCGAGGAGCCAGAAAGGAGCTGGCCAGGGCTTAGAGGGTAGGAAAACCTAGGGATCGCTTGAAATCAGAGAGAGGGACCACTAGACCAGGTTTCCCAGAAGACAACTGCCACAGTTTGAAGCACAGACCCAGGGAATTACCTTGCTCTACACTTTTGTCATCTTAAAAGGGATGTAGACTGGCTCTCCAAGTGAAGAAGGCAGCTCTCTCGACACAGGAAAGACACACCCATGCCTTCCATCAGGGTAGGAGTTCACGGAGGTGGGGAGAGATTCCTCAGGAACAAGGGGCCAGGGAAGAGGGGAACAGGATTCTGATGGAGCCACTGCTGCTCTGGATAGATGGGAACGCCTTAGGTATGGCTTTCACCATTCCTCTTCTATACTCTCCCACCTTTCCTCTATTCATTCTCCCAGTCTCCCACCCATCTTCTTCCCCTCCACCCAATCCTCTACCCCAACTATCGGGCTATATGTTATATTTTCTGACTTCCATTAGTCTTAAGAGGATGAGTTTGTATGAATATGTATCCATATGTACAGTGTCCTGGTAAATTTTGTAAATGGAGGAAGCCCATTGCCAAAGACTAACAGCCCATAACCCTAGCTGAGCTGTAAGCCTTTGAGAGCAGTGTCTTCGTCTTACTCATCTTAGTGTCCTCTCCACCAGGATTATTCTTGAAATGTCTTTTATTGAGTATTTGAAAATTCAACATGTTCCTAGAATTCTAGCAAAAAAGCTTATGCTTCTGATGATGAAGGAATATGGAATTCCATGAAATGGCAAAAGCGAATCTTGTTAATACGCATCATAGCCTCATTGATTCTCAGGATTACAGACTAGGCAAAACAAACACAGCACTACCACCATTACCGTTACCATCACTCTGACATCTATGGCTGGAGTACGAGTGTCTTTACCGGGCAAATGTCCAGGCGCAGGAAGGCACATGGTGCCACACTCGTGGTCTCATGTCAATCTTGAACCAGTTTGGATTCAAGCTTGGGATCAGAGTCAAGCATAACTAGGCTTGATTAATCTTAAAGCACCCTCTCAAGGAATCAGAATAAAAAAAGAAAATGTAAAAAAAAGGGAAAGAAAAACTAGAAGTGCCCTAAAGAGGCACTCCTGTTAAGAAGTTTAAAATACTTCTGTGATGTCAGTTTTTATGGTGGATTTTCTTCCTAAGCTCTCCCTAGACGCACACTGAAAACTAGCAGTGAGTTCGAGTGAAAGAAATTCTTCTTTTGGAGTTTGATGTTTCTTTTTTTCTCCCTTCCTCTCAACATCCTGTTTTCTCCTTTCCATCTACCAATTTCAATTTCCTAAAACACCCAAAAACAATATGGTAGAGGTCTTCTTTTGGCTGACTGAATGCCAGGCAACTCAAACTCCTTGGGCGAAACTATGGAAATACTACTAAATAGTTATCTATCTAAATAACATCTACTAAATAATTATCTGATAAGAATTGATTTGCTTCCCACTCTATGCATTATTTAAATAGAGAAATTTCTGCAGCGTGCATGCTGGAAATGTCTGTCCTCTCACCTTTTCTTAGATTACAAGGCTTTTGAAGAGGCAGCTGGACATTTCCAACCTTACATCAAATTCTTTGCTACCTTTGACAAAGGGGTAAGTATCTATGAGACTCCAATTTGAATATTTTTGTCAGCACAAAGGTTTAAAGTTTGAACTTTTCACTATTTTTTTTTTAGCAATGTTAACCAACCTCCATCCATTCACACTTTCTCCAGAAGTGTTAGAATATGGCAGTACATCACTAGATGGGTAAAAAAGATGATGAATTCAAAGGATAGAAGGGTATTTCTGAGACTCTCCAATGAAAAGCAACGAGCCACTCTCACCTCGAGTACTAAGAATGTGTGTGAGTGCAAAGTGAGCAGGACGCTGGTCACTGCTTCCTTTTTCTTTAGATCCATCTTCTCCCTTGGGGTCGTGTACTTTCCCCCCACTGGCTTAGCATGGGGAGGATGGATTGGGAAGGGGCACGGGCCATCTGAAGCCCTGGGTGCTTCAGAAAGTCACCAACATCTTCAGGAGGTGCCGTTGATGCCCTCGTCTATAATGCCATTGCTCTTTATGCTCTGGATGTGGCAAGTGTTTTATAAAACAAAGAACAGCAGAGATGAGGGATCTTCACTCAATGGGCAATTCATTTGGGCTCTCGTGGCTGGAGCTCTGCACTCCGGCTCCAGCTTCTACTAAAATGGCTACTATTTACCGAGTGCTTTCCATGTGTTGGGTACAATTTGTTATACTACCTTTCGACAACCTCTCATCCTTTTAACAACTCCAAAAGGTAAGAATCCCTGCTTTTCAGATTTATATACCCACGGTCTTCAGTGACTTAATGGTAGTGCTGAGATCCCAGGGCAGGGAAACCCACGCCCTTTCCTTTGTACCACGCCACCAGGCAGAAGACTCTGTACCTGCCCTTGAGATTCAGGACGCACACCCACACACCCACATAACATACACTCACAGCACATACACGTATAGAACACACCGCTCCACATACACCCTCACATCCACACACACACACACAACTCAAAGGCCTAAATCACTGTATTTACTAGGACAAACAGATCTAAGACAAATTAAGTCTTGGTCAAATGCAAGTAAAAGTTAGCCAGAGAGAGGCCTACTAAGGAGTAAGAAAGTTGTGCTCATGGCCTTGATACTATGAAGAGTTCAAATATTCTGTGAAAAAGCAAAGGATGCCTGTAGGTGCCAGAGCAGGGACAGTGTATGATGAAAAGAGATTCCATATACATAACCACATCTATGGATATGGCCCCAGGCTACAAACCTATAATCCAGAAGAGAGTTGTATAATCTAAGTAACATAATCTAGCCTTGAAGCAAGTTTACCCTAATTGGGTGGAAGAGAGTTGGGAGAGATCTTTAGCAAGGATAAAAAGTACTTCACATCATGTCATATTATATCATACATAAATCCTTTTTATGTGCCATATTTCACGCTAAGAGCTTTAGGTAGGCTTTCTCATTTAACCCTCTCAACACTCCAATAACCAAGGAATCAGTATTCTCAGCCTACAGAGGAGGAAGCCAAGGCACCAGCAGAGGAAGCGGTTTTACTCATGGTCACAAGCGAGTAGTGAAGCTTGCTGTAATCTCAGGTCATCCTGAGTTCGAGTCTGTACTCTATACTACTATTACCAGAGAAAGAAACAGTACGTGTGAAATGCTTAGCTGGGGTCTGGCACATGCACAGTGAGCGTTCAGTAAATGCTAGCTAGTACTGTCGTTAATAAAAGGCCCTCGTCTAAGCCCAGGAGGATAGGGGTTGGGAGAGGACATTAGTAGAGAAGGCTAAGTGAATCCGCCATGGACGCTCAATTCCGGCAGGCCGGGAGTGACAAAGGTGGCCGCTGGGTAAGAGCTCACCCAAGGGAGGAGAGTCAGGCAGATGGAGCTGGACAGGAAACAAAACCTCAGTTCTTGGAAGGGTGGTCCATTGCTGAGCTCAGGACAGTGTCTTTTTTCAGATGTGCCTCCCGGCCCAACCATATGGCTTCGTGTCTGTGGCCCATGAAGAAGGTGAGGTCAGGCTATAATTAATAACTCAGAAAGCCCATCACTAAAATCTCTGTGAGGCACTGAGTCATCCATGCTCCTGTTCATAAAGCCTTGTGGGATTTCATAACATTTAAACAGAGACACTGTTTACCTCTGCCTGGAACACAGAGGAAGAGTCATTGCTCCAAGAGGACTCCATGCCACTGGGGACTTGAGAACTTGCACCCATCAGAGAAGGAGTGTGACACGGTCCAATGGGAGATGGCGGGGTGCAGAAGGCATGGCTGCACCCAGAAGAAGCCTCAGTGGTTTCCAGCAGGGGCTGCTAGAGCAGAAGAGGGGCCTGACAGATGTGTGTGTGAGACACACCCTAGAGAATCACAGAGGGATTCTTCAAGAGGGGGAGGTGTTTTGCAGAGGTTTGAAGTCAGAAGAGTCAAGGGCCAAGGAAGCACTGATATAATCCCCAGGATGAAAACCCACCTGACAAAGGTTGGGATGACAAGAGGAGAAGATGTGACCACTTTTGAGATGTAGGAGAGAAAGATGGGAGAAGACTCAAAAATAACTTAAAATCAAGTCTCTAACTTCAAGATAGTAAAGAATGTGAAGCTGATGAAAACATAGGAACCTAGGAAGAGGAATCTACTGAGGACCATAGATGAGGTGGTGAGTGCTAATTTCTACAAGTTGGGAAGACATTCACCTGGAGGTGTCTGTCACTCATTTATCCACTCACTCAACAAGCATTTATTGGGTACCTTTTATGTGCCAGGGATTCTTCTAGATGCTATGCCTACAGCATGGAGCAAAACAGATTCCTGCGTTGTAGAATTTAGAATTTAGTGTGTGGGGATGGCCAGAGGGAAGAGAAGATGAGAAGACAGAAAGTAAATAAACAAACCAATAAATACATTATATTAAATATATTACATGAGTTGTTGAACTCTAAAAAGGGCAAGGTGTCAGGGCTGATGATGTAGGTTTAGGAGGTAGTAGTTTCCAACCACTGTCCATATTGGTATCCCCCAAGGAGCTTTTAAAACCATGGATTCCTGGTCCCCACAGCTATAAATTTGGATTTCTTAGGCTTATGACCAGGCCCAGGAATATGTATTTTCAAAAAGCTCCCTGTAGGATTTTTACCTAGCACACAGGTTTAGGACTACCACTGATTTATGGATCCTGATCCTAAGTCAAGCCACATGAAGGCCTAACCTCTCTGAAGCAAATGGAGCAAGAGAGAGTCGGGGGCTAAGAGTGGTGTCCACCCTACTGCACCTTACAGGTTGAAAAATGTCAGTTCTAATTATTCCATGTCACCTCTCACTGGCCTGTTCTTTTCTGGGACCAAAAGAAGCTGTGCTGTTCTAAATAAAGTTGATGGAAAAGAAAGATGTTAAGAAGGCCTAAGTTCACTGAGTTTCATTTGCAAAAACCAAAATGCCTTGCTAACTTGTAGAAAAAAACATCTGTATCAAAATTCATACTCAAGCAAATGTCAGGAAAATGGCCATTGTAGTTTTGTCTTTGGCGAAATCTATTCCAACTAGTCAAAAAAAACCCCACAAAAATATCACAGAAGACCTCATTCTATGGACCTCTTCAACCTTTAATAGTATAATCCATTCTTACCTAATTGTACCACCCATAAACTAGGTCTGGTCTTAGAATAAGTACCTTGGATACAAGGCTAACTAAATCTTTACTGAATAAATGAATGAATCAATGCCTTAATCAATCAAACCTCCTTCAGTCCTTACCATCCAAGATATAATTAAAAGGGTAAAATAAAGGGATTCTCTAAGACACAAGATGAGGACATCTGTGGCAGCGGTGGGAATATAACAGGCCTCTGGAACAGTTCACCAGGGTTCCCAAGACTCAAACTTTTTTGTTAGGAATGTCACAATCCAACTTTACTTTCATGATCTCAACACTGCGGACCCAGACACTGCCATCCAAGCCCAGAGATCAACACACACACATACGCACACTTGCACACACACTCACATGCGTAGGTGCATCTGCACTGTTTACCCCGAGGGCGGCTCTGACAAGCGCCTTCTCACCTTCAGGAAGCCTTCCTGACAGCAGACTGTGGTGGGAGTGAACTGATGCGAGCAGGTGATGAGAAGAATGAGGAAACACCTCGCTCAGACAGGTGCAGTGCCAATGTAATATTTATAGGGATATAGATTCCTTTCTGTACAGTGTCAAGGTGAAGGTAATTTTCAAATGAAAGGGAAGTTGGAACAGAGGCACACTGGTAGTTTAGAACACTCCACTGTCTGGGCTTGAATTCAGGCTCTTTCCCCTCAAGACATATGATCTTGACAAATCACATGCTCAAATTAGGCCTCGTACTCATCATCCTTAAAATAAGTAGAATAATGGTTCTTACCTCTTACAATTCAAGTGAGGATTCCTAAAATCAACCTAAAACACGGCAGCAGTACCTGGCATACAGTAAGCTCTCCATGTACCTACTATTATTACTGTTTCATTCATCCAGTCACTTCCCACTTCATATATGAAGTTTCCTGATTACAAAAATATGTAGTAAGTGAACTCAAAATCAGAACCCAATGCCCTTTTCATGCCTATTCTATGATGTGGCCAGCTTGCAAAGACCATGTGTAAACCCAGACACTGGGGGTGCAGTTACCATTTCACCCCAGAGCTCCCCACCCCATCATCCATACCAGCCCCCTTCCCATAGAAAAGAAAAAAAAGTAAGAAAAAACCCCCCACACTTCCTTGTCCCTTAAAACAAAATCATGACCACAAAATTTCCTTTGACTGACTGTAGCCCTTAACATGGACAGTGTTCTTTAGCTCTGTGTAGGATGCTGGAATTTCTTACCCTTAAGTACTGTAAGAAATGTCTTTTGGAATACAGTGACCTGGAATTAATAGCAATTGATGACAAAAGCCAGAAGGATCCCAGTGTTTGCTCAGAAAGGACCTCCTTGTGTAACAGCTTATGTAACACCCAGGTCCTCCCCCTCTGCAGTTAGTCATGCCCACCCTGGGCCTCTGTGCTGTTGGTTACCACCGCAGGGCATCAGCTCTTAGGCAATTCCTCTTTAGTTTCAAGGGAACCACTGTTCAATCCTGCTCTTTCTTGGACCACAGCTCTGAACTAGAAAAGAATGGCATTTGGTTTTCTACAGAGCATTGCACATTCCAGGCCTCTCAGATCATTTCACAAAGAGAGGTCTGAGTTCAGCAGCTCTGCAGGCGAACACAGCAGCCATTCTGCCCTGACAACAGACCAGTGGCCACTTTAATCAAGAGAGCAGATGTCTCCCAGGCTATGGGCTGGCTTCCTGAGCTTTTTATCTGGTATAGGGAGAGGAATTATCCTGGCTTGCTGGGGACTCTCCCAGTGTTAGCACTGAAGGTCTGCATCCCGGGAGACCCTTCCACTCTGGACAAACCAGGATGGTCGATCACCTTCTGACTGGTAGAGTGGACAGTTCCCAGAGCCTGAGAAACCATCAAACAAGCCCAGTCCTGAGAGATAACCCTAGGGCCAGTGCTTCAGCCTAAATAGCAATTAGGGTTTATGAGCTGATCGAGAACAGATTAGTGGGTCGGCCTCTGATTCTGACCACTGGTATGCTTTAAATGGTTTCTGTCCATTGCCTGTTCTCTCAGAGTTGGTCCAGTTAACTCCATGCATCCCAGGAGACTGAGCACGCTCTGTTGGCATTTGCGTCCTCCTCCAGCCCTGGCAAATACAGTGGGGTGCTGACGATTGTAGGATTAGATTCCCCAATTTTCATTCCAACTGCTCCCTGCCCCTGCTTCGACCTCCTTTGCCAGGTAGGTTTTCTCCTCCCTATCTGTGCAGCCAGCCCTTAGGCAATGGTTCCTGTCACTTCAAGATTGCGTGAAAACTGTATATACACTCTCATGTCTTTGCCAGAGAACACACACACTCCTCGTAGATGGACAACCCACTGCTCCTCTAGCACTCAAGCAAAGTACTGTCGTCTTTCTGATTGTTACAGGTTGCCAAGAAATTGTCCTTGAAGATGAATGAGGTTGACTTCTATGAGCCATTTATGGACGAGCCCATTGCTATACCCGACAAACCTTACACGGAAGAGGAGCTCGTGGAGTTTGTGAAGGAGCATCAGAGGTGCCCCAGAAGGCATCAAGGGGTGGGAGGGGACACGATCAGGGGAATGGAGAAGAATCCCCCAGTCCTGACATTTCACACCCCTCCCAGAGGAACAACCCAGAGTCTGTATCCCAGTGGAATTAATTGGCTTTGCTGGCTTCACTGGTCATTGGTCAGTGGCTGGGAAGCTGCCATTGGGAGCATAGGGGGCTACTCTTGCAGTCAGGCCAAACCACCTCCTCATAGTCAGCAAAGACCCTCAAAGTCAGATGAAGATGTAAGTAAGATCCTCCAATAATAACAATACTGACTTAGTGACAACCTCCTGTGTGCCAAGTACCAAGCTAGGTGCTTATGAAAACTATTTTGTCTAGTATTCAACATTATGGGGGAATTATTATTATCTCAGCTTTACAAGTCAAGGAACTGGGCTCAGAATAGTTAAGTAGCTTAACCAAGGAATGCAAATTCTATATGTAGAGCTTCTGGGAGAGGACTATTTGATACCACTTAGAGTATTTCTAGCATGAATCAGTAAACATTTTTGTAAGAGGCTAGAGAGTAAATATTTCAGTCTCCTGCAGGCCAAATGGTGTCCATTGCAACTATTCAACTCTGCTATTATAGTTTGAAATCAGCCATAGACAATATGTAAATAAATGGATATGGCTGTGTTCCCAATAAAGCTTATTTATCAAAACAGAGACCCTGGCTAGATTTGGTCAGCTATAGTTTGCGGACCCCTGCTCTTGAGAGAGGGACATGAAAACATGTCCCAGAACATGAAACCCAGTAGTGGGGTTAGTGGGGGGGGGGGTAGTAGCACCTTGCCCCCCCACCCCCACCCTCCCTGGCACATGCTCACATGTGTCCATCGGACCCGGAGCACCATGACTCCATCACTGAGTCAGGTCCCGTCTCTCTGGGAAGGCAGCCCTTGGAGGAGCAAATGTCAACGTGCCTAGCAACATTTGCCATTCAGAAAGAGAGAAAACCATGCATGGAATATAGATCCTCCCTGCTCCTCCAAACACCCCAGAGGGCTTCTGATGGGTGACCCTGATGCTAGAGTAACTGCAGCTCTGGGCTGGGAAACCGAGACGTCTTGTTTTCTCTCCACGTCTCCCATTCTGGGCCTGCTCTGGACTCTCAGGGGTGGCACCTGTCTGTGATGAGGGAAATGGCTTCTTGCCCTGGCAGTGAGCGGGCTCTGTGCCCTCTGACCCTTTGTTTGTAATCGACTGTATGATCCTTGAATCCAATGGGTCTATGGGAAGGCTGAGAGCTTTAGGCCCGGCTCTCTGTGTGACCCAGCCAAGTAGAACAGCTCTGTCTTCATGCTCTTGTAAACCACCTAACATCTCATCTTAGATTTCACTGTGCTGAGTGCAGTGTCTCCAGTGTAGTCCCTACTCAAGGAAGCTCATCTTTTTTTTTTCAGACCCACCCTACGTCGCCTGCGCCCAGAAGATATGTTTGAAATATGGGTAAGAAAGTGGAAAACTCTTCCTTCCTTGTACAGACTGGCATATACCCCAAGAGGAGTATCCCTTTGAGCCCTGAAACTCAAACCAAGTTTTATTTTGCTGAGGTGAATGGCTGGGCGGTGGAGTATTTGAAATGTGGACATCACGTTCAATTAAAACACAGTTCTCCATAGATCCAATATACACCTCGTGGGTACTAACCACTAGGCAAAATTCCTCTATCTCTGTGTTCATTTCCCACAGTGACTATTGGCTTCTATTCAGTGGCCACCAGTGACCCAGGGTAACCTAGTGGAAGGAGCTCAGGCTTTGGAGTCACAGAGACTTGGGCTTAAGGCCCGAATCTGCCACCTAGTAGCTCTGCATCCTACATTAATGCATGTGATCTTTCTGAGCTTTAATTTATGCATCTAAAATCAGGGCTAAGGATGAGTTGTGTGAAGAGTCCAGAACATGGTAGATACTTGATTAATGAATAGTAGCTGTTTTTATAAACATCAGACCAAGGTCCTGGGAAGAACTGCGTCAGATTGTCTGCCAGGTCTATGTCATAGACACTATGTCAGGCGGGTCAGATAGTTTTAGAAAGAGGGCCATGCAGATGCAACCTCCCACCCCACCTGAGCTTCATACAAAATTCTGTAAATAACCAAAGTCTGTGTGGAGCTTTTTTAAAAGCATTTCATGTATCGTTTTACTTGGCTTTCTCAACAGTTCTAGAAAATGGTGTAGAACAAATATTATGTTAGCCCCGTTTTACATGGGGCAACTATCACATGGATTAAGTTAATTAATTACTCAAGGATATATATCTAATAAGCATTAGCTCTTGGGACTTAAATTTAAACCATCTGTAGCCAAATCTTATGTTCTGTGCAGCATCCTTCCATCCTTCCCAAGAGTGGGCCACGTCCCATACGGCCCCATTTTGGCAGGGGTCGGAGTGAAGGAGAAAGGCATTAACGTGGAAGCATTTATTTATGTATTAATTCTTTAGTTCAGTCTAAGGTGGCAGATGTACCGAACCACAGAGTAACGTGACACTTTGTTTTGCTGGTATGTAACTTATTTGGATGTCTGAAAGTAAAACAAACATTTCATAAGACACTGAAGGGCAAATCACCCAATCCAGAGGAGTGGTCTTTTTAAGAACAGCACAGCACAATAGAAACATATTTTCCTAACATTTAAACCTTTCAAAAATTTAACCTTTAAAAGGTCTTGTTACTAGATCTAAAACTAACTAACGGGTGTAACAGTGCTTTAAAAATACTTTAAAACTATTTTGACATTTTACTTCAAATAATTTCAGATTTTAAAAATCAGTGCAAAGGATCCCATGATCGTTTTACCTAGATTCCCCAAATTTAGTATTTTACCGCCTTTGCTTTAATTACACTTGTCAATATCAGGATATTAATACAATTCTACTATTTCATCTATGGACCCTATTCAAATTGACCGGTTATCCCACTAACGTTTTATAACAGGAGTAAACGTTTTTTTCCTGGCCCAGCACCCAATCCTGGATCACACACTTGCATTTGGGTGCTATTTTTCTTAGTTCCCTGTCCTCTGGAATAGGTTCTTAGTCTTTCTTTGTCTTTCATGACAAGGGCTACCGTTTTCAATTAAGAGTGATTATTACTATCTGTCCTGCTATATCTTTATTCTTAGTTCTTCCTCTTATTTTCTTCACCCAGAAGACATATATCTCATGATCTCGGCTCCTAGAAGGGAGAGACTACAAAACCGTAGACCCCTTCTCTCAGGCCTTCCTCACTGACACAGCAGAATCACTCCCAAGACCACCACACGCCACAGCGGGACAGCCTATGTCTGCCGCCCCCTGACCACAGACACCCTAACGCCACACACTGTCCTGCAGAAATGCTCCTTCTTGCCATGTCAGAGGCAGATGTGCAGAAACTGTTTGCTGCCTGGCTTCATTGGAACTCATTTTCTGCTTTCTTTTCACTGAATTAATAAGTACAGCCTTCTGCTGTAATACAAAATAAAAATGATGGCTCATATTTTCCACATTATTATATATTCATTTGTCTTCTAATTAGGAATGGGCTGTGTATGAAATTTAACATGGCAGAGAAAAGGCAACTAGACTGGCTTACTCCTTTCCAACAGCCCGTCATGAATACCCACATGACTTCCCCCAGAGACCTAAGCAGACCTAAGCAGCCCCTCACCCAAGTCTCCAGCCAGGGAGGAAAGGCAGGACGGGCCCTCCAGCATCATCTTCACAACCTCAAAAAGAAAAAGCAGAAATCGGTCCTTCAGAAGGAGCCACTCCCCATATGCCTTCCCATTCACCCATGCCTACCTTGGAGGGCTCTGCTCCAAAGAGCCGCACCTCCAAGGGCCACTTGGGCACAGCAACTTAAATCACAGATGTTGGAGAAAGTGACCAGTTAATGAACTTGGAAGTCTTTACCTTTACCACCCACTTCTCCAGAGATTGAAAAATATTCAAATAAGACAGGAAAACCAGGTAGGGCTGAAGCAACTATTGACCATTATTGCTCCCCAATTATGCAGGTTTTTAAAGCAGCAAACCATAAAAACCACATAATTTATATAACTAAAGAAATTGGTGTCTAGTAACATCTTCTGTGTGTGGAAATTGGGTAGCTATTGATTTATTTAGAATATTCACAGAATGTCAAGGCAGGGCAGGGTGGTCCAGACCCAGCGCTGAACTCTCCTTCCCCTTCAAGACTCTACATTACAGAGTCCTGTGCAAAAGCCCACAGGGATAGGAGTCAGAAATTCCTTCTAAAAAAATCCTCTCTCTGTTGCAGTAGCAAAGTAGTTCCAAGAGGAGGCTAGAAACCTCCAGATGAGCCCCTAGGACATTCTGTTCCACCAGGGAGTCTGCTAGTTTTAACTGTTCTTACTTTTTTCTTTGCAACTTTTCATTCAACATGAAAACAAACACTCAACAGAGTCTGGAAGGAAATGAAGCAAAATACAAGCAATGGTAATATATCTGGTTGGGGGATAATTGAGGTTTTCTTCTTGGCATCTATTATTTTCTAATTTTCTTCAACTAGTATGTAGGATTTGTATTACCATATCCTTTTTTTAAGTCAACAGGCATCAGTGAGAACCTGTTACATCGTGTTAAGCATGGAGGCTATAAAAATGAACACTGCTATCCTGTCTTTAGTTCACAGTTGAGCAAATGGAAATCTCAAAACATTTAACACCAGTTCGCCATGCTCACTGCTATGCAGAGGGACATACAAAGTGCTAGGGAATTCAGAGGGAGGTATTCACCAAAGCAACTCTCAAATCTCCAGCTCTTTTGGGACCTGGGCTCAGTCACTTGATATAAAAGCCCTTTATCAGCTTCTTTTAACTTAAGTAAGAGCCACTGACCTGAGTCTGCAACATCTGCAAACCCTTCAGGGGACAACAGATTCATGGAGCCTATTCTGCTGCTGTTCGTGATGTTAAGGAGAAAATTGTTTTCCTCTACCCTCTTAGGTTTAGTATTGGAGGCCTGCAAATTAAACTGACAAAAGACAGATTAGCATGAGGAAAAAAAAAATTTAATAACCTACTTATGCTTGGGAGTTCACAAGGAAATGTGACTCTAGAAGAGGTTTATATGCCATCTTCGTGGAGATGAGCAGGGGAGCACTTCTGGAGAACAAATGACTTCTTAAAAAGGGTGGGAGGAGGGGAAAGGACACTTAGAGAAAAAACATATGACTTTTTGGAAAGATAAATGGGCCCTTAGGAGAACAGGTGGGAGATTTGATAGTTTTGTGATAATGTCTGTCTAAGAGAAGATCCCCTTTGCTTCCAGGGAAGGGGATTTATGACAGTTGAGTTCTTTTGGGAGGCTGTGCTTTCAGGCTGGTGAGGAATTTCAAGAATTCATATGCCTTCAGCCCCAAATAATTTTTGTACCATAGTAGCTTGTTCTGGACCTTTCCAGTGAGAAAGAAACCATGGGCTTTGTGACCAGACAGAACTGGCTTGAATCTCAGTTCAGTCACGTATTAACTCTGGCTCTTAGGTAAGTCATTTCAATTTTTTTTTAAGTAAATAGGAATTAGAATTTCACTTGAGATTTAGAAATAATGTCTATACAAAGTACTGATAACATGGAGGGGCAAATGGCTGGTATGATTGTTGCCATTTTAATCATCATTGCTATTTTAAGGCGAAATCCATTCCCTCAGAGAACTTGCCATCTGGTTGGGAAGGGAGGAGTCAGGCAGTTACAAAGATAATGTCCAAGACCACATGGGTGATCTGGGCAGCAAAGGCTGTGGGACCCAGAGGAAGCCCCTGGGTGGCCTCTGTCAGCCAGGCTTTTCTTCACCCCTGCACGCAGGACTCTCTCCGAGGAGCCTGACCCTCAGGCTTGCCCACAGATTCCTTGCTCTGTGAGTTATTACTGAAACTACCCGGCAGCAAGCGTGTGCCTGCTTCTCTGCAGGTGTTCAGTACAGATTTGTGCGCTGAATCTTTGAGACCCACAAAGAGAGGGGCTCTTTTTCTTGGCTACAGCTCTCCAACCAGGGACCAGCTTAGGCTTGGGAGTGACAGCCATATTATGAACAGCCTCTTAGCAAACAAATATGGATTCTTAACTCTAAAACCAATTTCCAAATGCGTTCTAGATGGGCACACAGAAATGAAGCCTGCTCCACAGAGTTAACCCCGCTCACTTCCAGCTGATGGTGGGAGACAGAAGCACAGGGAGGCCTAATGAGAACTGACCAGGATATTATGTTTGGAGATAATAGCAAATGTAAAACAGTGCGGCCTCAGACTCCCTTCTGGTTGCTGTCGGATTTGTGTAATAAACCTGTGCGTGCACACACACACACGCACACACACACACATATATCTGTAAAATTCAATTCCCCTGAGAATCTATCCAAGAAAGCGCCCACTCTCTTGTTTTTAATAATAATATTTAATAAAAAATAACATTTAATCTCTCAGAGTTTGGGGAGGTTTGTCCATTCCAAACTCAAAGGGAAAAAAATTAGCATTTAGATAGGATTGCAGCAGCATTAAAATCAATTGAAATGGAAACAGGGATCATGGGAGGGTTGAGATGCCTGGAGTCTTTCCATAGGATGATTCGGACACAACACTCAGGGGGCCCAGTGAATCCCTCTGTGTCAGTGACAGTCAGTATTCATTCAGATCTGTCCCTGGGGCCTCGTTCCCACACATCTTCCACTTCAGGTCTCTTGAGGATCACATTTCTTATAACAGAGACCCCTCCAAGCTCCTCTTCCTTCTTCAGGAGTAATCGATGCAAAGAACAAACAAAGGCATATGGTCCTTTCTGTGTAGAGATGTGTATTGTCACTTGCTTATCCATAGATAGGAAAAGCTCTTTCTAGATTCTTGGCTTTGCCCAGGCCTCCACAGCCACACCTGCCTCTCCCCGTCACAACCTTCCCTAGTCCCAAATTCCAGTCTCCTCCTGTAGCCTCCCACACTCGTAGACATGCACTGCGGCAAGTTTGGTTCAGGGCAGAAAGGACCCCAAGCAAACAACCTGGAAGTCACAGGCCGCAAGGCGCCTCTGCTGACAGCACCTGTTCTTCAATGAGAGACCTCTTCACAGAGAGGCACTACCCTGGTAGAAGATTCCTCTGTAGCTTGCCTCAAAGATTCCTGTCTGTTGCCGGACAGTTTCTGTTGGAGGACAGTTTCTGTTGGAGGACAGTTTCTGTTAGAGGACAGTTTCAGGATGTGTGATCTGAAACTGATAACATGGAGGGGCAATGGAGTTTCCATAATCTGGTATATCACTGCTGATATTTGCTGGTGAATTCTTGAAGCAGCTTGACAACTGCATTCACTGAGTGACATTCACAGCACTTGGTCTCAGAGGTCCTGATAAGCCAGACTCAGTTTTCCTTGTTTTGCCTTTTACCGCTGCTCTCCTGGACCCACCAGACCACAGGAGTGAGGCCCATTCAGTGCTAATGTTTTGTGTGCAGTGGGTGTCTTCCTGTCTCACAAACCCATATATCAAATGCCCTACATTCCTCCCAGTGGCTCATCAATATTCTTTTCCTTAATATGCGCCCCGCTCTGTCCCCTGTGCCTCTGTGTCCACTCCCGCTTCACTGCCTCCCCCACCTTCCATTTCCATTCCAGCCTCTGAGACTGCCCTCCGCTTGACCCGTTGTATCTCTCCCCAGGGAGGGTGACCTTTGATTCTTTCCTCCCACAGGAAGATGATTTGAACGGCATCCACATTGTGGCCTTCGCAGAGAGGAGCGACCCAGGTAGGAAACCCCCAACCTGCTCTTTCACACCTTAAGCAAGAACTGACCTCTCACCTTTGTCAGCCCTTGTCCTTTCTCTTCCTTCACTTCCCCACTACAATGCGACCACGAGATGTTGGACACCGCTTGGTGGTCGTCTTTTAGGTAGGAATCATTTTCATTTGGGCACACAGCTGAGAAAAGAGATGTGGATAGATCAGAACCTCATTCTGCTTAGCTGCCTAATCTAGGAAGACGCACTGAGAAGTATATAAAAACATCCAACTTTACGGAATGCGTGTTCATGTGTGTGTGCATGGGTGTGTGTGTGGACTTCTGTTCACCTTAAAGTTTATTTGCCAGTTTTGTGGCCTAGGCTATATAAATAACAGCAAATGTACTCTTTGGTCTGTAAAATATTGTCTATGTATAGGAAACTTAATAGAAAATATTCCCCCAAATAATGAGAACTGGGCTAAACAAGCAGCTAATTTCTAAAGTGCAAACGACCCTATAAATGAATGAGTAACTTTGTTTTATTTTGGAACTTGGACAACTTTTTCCTGGCTTCACTCTGTTTAACATCATGGGGAGAGTGAAGTGCTGGGAAAATTTTGCAGTTGGCAAGATGCTGGGTCCCTTTGGCTGTGCTTTGTGAGATAAAGTGTCCCTGAAGGGAAATTGTCAGCGGAGATTCTGAAGTGAGAGGCCTGGGACAATGCAGGATGCAACCAGGGAAGGCAGGAAACTTCATTTAGGATGGCGCTCAGGCCTTGAGTGGGGTGGCCTGACCAGGGGTTTCCAAACCTGACAGTGCAGAGAACCACAAGCACCAAAGCCAGCTCAGGCCGACCAACAGCACCTTCAGGAACCTGTAATTTCATGGAGCTCTGAAGCAAGTTCTCAGGCACCAGTGGGCTTGGGACCCACTGCTCCAGGTACTGTGAACGGTATGGAATTTGCCTGGAACCTCGGCCTCTTGTGCATTCTTCTGGACAGACAAGGAAACAGGCTTGGAGAAGCTAAACAGAGGTCATGAAGGAGAGACAGATGGTCTGGTTCATCCATGTATACCTGGTCCTAGCACTGCGCCTTGGCATACAGGAAGTAATAAATACCTGTCAGGAGGTGATTAGACAGGCAGATAACTGCTCAGCATTGAGCCCAACGCTTCACTGTCAGACCAATTTTTTTTTTTTGGTAATACATTTCAGCCTCTATAGCTTCTTACAGACTGAGATATAATCCACATGCTATAATACTTGCCCTTTTAAAGTGTGCAGTTCAGTTGCTTTTAGTATATTTGCGAAGTCGTGCAACCACCACTTCTAATTCCAGAACATTTTCATCACCTCAAAAGGAAATTCCATACCTGTTAGCAGTCACTCCTCACTGCCCTCTCCCCAGCCCCCGGTAACCACTAATCTATTTTCGCTAAGGACTTAATTATTCTGAACATTTCATATAAAAGGAATCACGTCATACGTGGCCTTTTGTGCCTGGCATCTTTCACTTGGCATAATGTTTTCAAGGTTCACCCATTATGTAGCATGTATCAGTAATTCATTCCTTTTTAGAGCCAAGTAATATTCCATTGTATCAAAACCAAATTTATACTCCAAGTTATCTGAGCACTTCCTCCCCCGTTTCTTAATTAAAATTTTTGTATGTTGAGTTATGTCATGTTTTCCCATCATTGACTTGGAAAGATGCGAAAACTCTTTAAGGATAGCTAGTGTTTGTCAAAAAAAAAAAAATGCCAGTATGGTTCCAGCTTCTTTTCACAGATCCTGGCCACCCTTCTGCCCCTGGAGGAGAAAACAGCAAAGGAAGCCAGTTGCCCAAAGTTTACATACAGGCTATAATCAAACAGAATCACATCTCTGGTGTTATATGAACAGAGGTGAAATCACCATCAGTAGCAGCCTGCCGGCCAGACTCCAGGGGGCTTCCCCCCCCGCCCACCAACCCGCCCCCTTTCAGGATTGTGGGGAGGCCTGTCTGGCTCTCTAGAACAATGGAACAAAGAGGCCTCCGAGAAGTTGCAGGAACCTGTTTGACCGAGATTGCTGCTGTAATGAATCAAGCTCCTGAAACTACTTCCACCTCCTCCCTGCACAAATATCCCTGGGCCTGAAGCTGTCTTTCCCCAGAGAGCCCAAGCTGGGGCTTGTTACTGGGAAACGGGAAGAAATGCACTGGAAGGGGGGTAGTGGTGGGGGAGGGGGGGGGTTGGAGGCGGGGGAAGAGCTCAAAGCATCTTTTTTCAAGGAGGGAGGGCTTGGCCAGCTCAGAGCTGGGAGAGGGAAAGGTTTTTCTGTAACAGACCTGACTCGCAGGCTAGACAGTCATTCCCGCAGGTCACTGATGTGTATCCTGGGGCTGAGGGGCCTGGCTGCAGGACTAGGAATTTCATTCCTGCCCAGACAGCGGCTCCTCATATATCTTTGCTCTTGCTAACAAGCTAGCTGCCCGTGACCTAGTGCCCCAACCAAACCCCTACCCAGTCACCAAAGAGCAAGTTCATCCATCCAAGAAATGAATACAGCTCTTCTTAAGGAGCTGACAGTCTCGAGGAACTGTGCTGTGATCTTTATGGAGATGATCTCATTTGCTCTCTCAAGCCACTCCATGATATTTGCATGATTATCACCATCCCAGCATCAGATGAGAAAAGTGAGTCTTAGAAATTAAATGACTCGCCGAAATCACTTCCATATCTAATCAAACCACTCGCTGAATCTTGAAGCCAAGATTCAAATTCTAGGAGGCTCTCCTGACTTCTGAATTCATCATGATCACAATGGTGATCACTTCTTCTCCGTTTATGTGATCTAAAACCCCCCGAGTGGGAGGCGCTAGTTTTATTCCCATTTTACAGTTTAGGAAGCGGAGGCCAAGAGAGGGTACCTTGCTGAGAAGCAGTGGAGTTATAATTAAGCTGAGGGCTGTCTGGCTTCCCAGCCGCAAGGCTGCAAGGCAGTGCTGCAGACTTATTCGCCCCTCAGAGTTAGCTACTGCCAATGACATCCGAGTGATCATTCGGGCTGTCCTCCTTCCTCTCTGCTGTCCTTCACCATCCCGTCCCCCTTCATCTTTGAAAGACCCAGAGAAGTTCAGTGGTGGGCTTGGGTTCCCACAGTTAGAGGCGCAGCGGACATACAAGAGCTTAGATTTCTTTCAGGCTCCTTTGGGCCTGGCCACTGGACGGCACTTCCACCCCCGGGGGGCAGCCGCCGACTCTGATCAAGCACACGGTTGCTGTGCTGTCACACCAGGGGTGGGGAGGGTCAGGGAAGGAGGAGAGGGGAGTAAGGACAGAGCAGAGCACCTAATTACTGAAGAAAAGTCAGACTTTCTCCCCGCTGTCCACTGACGTTCCCAGATTTGGAGTCTATGGTTATACAGCAAGAACAAACGTCACTCCGAGTGACCCAGGTCCCCTGGGACTCTCCTAGTGGCTCCTAGCTGAGAGCCTGGGCTCAGGGATTGCGCAGTGTCTGCTGTCCTGGCCTGGGGCCTAATCACTTGGTCCTTTCTGCAGTGAGCGCTCATCCCTGACACCCGCAGGCCGGCCAGGCTGGGAAGGACATGTCTGGCCCTCTGCTCTGGCCCATTGTGCTGGGTCTTCCTCCTCCCAAGCCTCCTCTCGCGCTCCTGCTCTCAGAATGCGGTTGGAGCTGCTGTTTGACAGGCTCGAAAATGATCGACTCTCCCCTGCCTCTCCCAACTGTGTGCACCGAGCTGACATCTTCTTTATAACACTTGATGAAAGGTTTGTGAAGTAGCATTTCTACATGAGCGCGTGCTGGATGGATATCCTCCAAGGGCACCAGGAATGTTAGCAGTAACAAGCTGGAAATGCGAGGACAGGCTGCTGTCTGGGTGCGTGCAGAGCATAACCAGTGACAGGCCCTGAGTGAACGTCTCCAAGTCTTGTTCTGAGTTTTCGACTGCTTGGGGTTCTTGTAAAATGGTTTTGCGACCAGTTGTCTCAAATAGGAATGCTAGCTGCTTATTTGAGCTTCCAAATTTAAATTTGGCTTATTGAATTTGACATTTGTTTCCTGCTACATACCAATGTTGTCCCAAACACTTAACAAATATTGGCACTCTTAACCTTCACAGCAACCCTAAAGGGTAGCTACTGTCATTATTATCTTCCCAGATAAACAGAAAAAGAAACAAAGGTATGGAGAAGTTAAATAATGTCCCAGGTCACATGGCTAATAAGTGATGGAACTGGGATTCAAATCCAGGCAGTCCAGCTCCGAGTCTGGGGTTTTTGACCACCACCTTATGCTCCTCTCCATCACAAAACCCTTCTCATTTCGTTTTTGCACCAATCCTGAGATCTGAAGGCCAGGAGAAGACAGGGCAGAGAAGAGGGCTGTGGGTCCCACACAATGTCCCCCTGTTCTAAGAGGTGACTGGGCAACTCTGCTGTGTCGGGGGCAGCTCCCAAACCTGTCTGGCCTCCCCAGGCTCCCCCACGGGCCCAGGTTCGGATGCCATGACGCTGCTGTTTAGGATTCCACACTTACAGAGTGGGCTCTGCCTGAGGACAGCCGGGCCTTTCTAAGAGGGCATCTGAAGGCCATCACCTGCCCTGTACACCTTTGGGTACCAGCCCCTGGCCCTGGGCCTGATATGTGTGGGCACTCAGTATATACCTGCCGATGACAAAATGAATCCTTCCCATCAATGAAGCCGGACAGTAGTAAAAAAAAGCTTACAGTGAGTAAAAGGTTGATGGGGTGGAGGAGGGAAAAAAGAAGACAGAGGACGTCTTCACAGTCTCCCCTGCAAGTACTGCACATGAGAGTAACAGCATCATTATTATCCAGGAGCCCCAGTAATGGAGCAGCTGTTCTCTCCATTGTCAGACGAGGAGACCAATGTTCAAAGAGGCTGAGTGCCCTGTGCACTGTCCTCACACTCCACATGCGTGCCCTCTCCCGACACAAGCTCCAAGCCTGCCAGCGTATCTGAGCCACAGCAGGACCCCCACGCCAAAAGCCCAACTCCCCAGGCCTCGGCCTTTGTCCAGGAGAGACTGGAGCCCCATGACTCTGTGTGGTGTGGCCCCTCGGAGGGCCCTTATGGCATGAACACAGCCAGCGACCCGAGGGTGGGGTCACAAGGACAGGGCAAGGTCAGGGCGGGCAGCGTGCGGTGGACTTTTTTACTCCTGGGTCTTTGCTTGCCCTGAGACATGTGTGTCGGCCAGCCAGGGACCTGCCCCCAGACGGGGCTGCGCCTGGCCTGGAACTGGTCTCAGGGGCTTGGTGCCGTCTCATTCCCACAGTCCCTCCCCGCCTGGGGATGAGGACTTGATCCCCGGTTCCTTCCCACAACCTTGAATCCCAGAGGCCACTCTCCTGCCATGGGAAACCTGGCCCAACAGGAGCTCCAGCCCTGGGTCATGGACCCGAGGCCCCAGACCCGTGTGGCAGGGAGGGAGTCAAAGTTCTCACGGTGCTGAGTCCCTCTCCTCCATTTAGGCTGATCTCCGAGACTCCCGTCGTGCTCAGGGACATCTCTGAGTTAACTGTACAAACCCGCAGTGGCTGTTAGGGGGACTGGGCTCAGCAGCATGGTTAGAAGCAGGGAAGGCAGAGGCAGCCCTCCCGCTCCGGGTGCACCTGCACCGTCTCCTCACATCCTGCCCTGCTACCCACATCTTGGAGCTTCCACTCTGGGCTCTGGGATCTCAAGCACAGACTCGGGGAAGAACGGTAGCAGCAGCTCCGGCAGGAAGGCTGAGGCTTCCGAGGGAAAATGACTGTGGAAATTACTCTACACATGTCAGCCAAAGGCCTGACTTAGGACCCTGGTTCTATGCTGGGCAAGTCACCTATTCTCTCTTTAAAATGGAGATCACAAAGGCTTCCTAACCTCCATCAGGACTGAATGGAAAGATTAAATGCAAAGGTACTCGGTACCCAGTAAGTGCTCAATAAATACTGACTGAAAGGTTGGACAGCGTGGTACAGACTTCCTGCATGTAAAGATGCCCTGTGTTCACAGAGGAAGAAGGTGGGAGATGAACTTCTTGCGTACAAGGAGATTTGAGTTGGATCAATCAAGAAAAGATATTCTTGGCTATCAGATTAGCAACTCTGTAGTGGGCCTTGAGGGAGGTCTAAGGGTCCCAGTCCTAGAAATATTTAAGAGAAGAGATAGACAAATGTTCTTGGTGGGCCTATTCACCTGCCTGGATACCTAGAGTGTTTGGGAATCCCTCTAGCTTTAGGAATGAGTGCTTCTCTAACTGGTAAATGCAGAGAATAATCTGGTTTTGAAGGCTAAATAATTGGTAGCCTATAATCTTGGAATAGTATTTCCTCCTTTTTCTTTACATACCATTTTTTTTTGAACTATAAACTATTCCTTCTGAAAGATGCATGCCCACTATTTTAAAAGGCCTCTAAGCTCAGTGCATGATTGATGACAGAAATGTTTATTTATTTCAAGCCCATTCATTCATGTAATTCCAAATGTGGACTAGTCTTATGCTTAACACTGAATTACAGAAGTAAAATATGGCTTCCTATGCCTTTCTTCCTGGTCAAGAAGGGAGGGTCCACAGTGGATATTTTCCTTTTCCAGGAAATCTGCATTTTTTACAAAGAAACAGCAGCTCTCCCTTAAGAGGAAATTGAACTTATAATTTATCATTTTAGCAACTGGACACAGCTGGGACCAGCTTAGCTGCCTTAACTCAGCTTTCCCAGATAAATGAGAATCAATTCCAACAGGTCTACATTCAAAGCAGGGGAATAAAGTGGGGAGAAGGTATGGGACTTGGGAGCCTTGATTCAGGACTATGCAAGTTAGCTTACTGACTTTAAAGCAAAGGAAGGAAACGATCTGACCCACATATCGAGGCCAAGTTCTCATAGTCACACTGGCTGGCGCAGCCGCCCCTGAAGCCTTTGGGCTCAGAATCAACCGTAGGAGCCAGAAAGAGCCACCCCATGACATACTGTCTCCGGTGGAACTTCCTGTGAGCATGTCTTCTCTACCACATGAGGCCAAGACTATTTTCTCCCCAACCCCTGTGCCCAGATCATTGTAATTAATACAAATGCACTGGATGAACAGATGAATGGCCAGCTTCCTTGTATTTAGACAGAAGAATTTAGATCATTTAAGAATAATGGCTAAAGCTTACTATGTGCCAGGCACCATCTCAGTGCTTTAAAGATACGAACTCATATATCTCACAACCACCTTGTGAAATAGGTCCTGTTATTATCATCGCCCCCATTTTATGGATGAGAAACCAAGATGTTAAATAACTTGCCTAAAGTCACTCTGAAAATGGCAGAACCAGAATTTGGACGAAAGTCATTTGCCCCAAGTGTCCGTGTGCTTAAGCATCATGCCGGGCTGCCCATCTGAAGAACAGGCTCTGTTCTGTTCTTCAGATATCCAGGGATGTGGAAAGATTATGTTCATTACAGAATTCATCATCCTGAAAGTCAAGGGGCTGCTCTTAGATCTGGTTCAAACTGCTCTGGCTTTATTGTCAACCTCATTTATTAGTTTATTCTGTGCTTTTTTTTTTCTTTTTTAGCTTTCTTTGCTCCTCTGTAGACACCAAACCTTTCATATTCTTTTTTTTTAACATTAATGCAAGTTTTGTTCAAGAGATATTAGCCTTTCATATTCTTAAAAATAGGCCTAAAGCCACACTTCTGACTTATCTTGTTTATGTAAAAACTCCAATCCATTTGATTTTTCTTGCAGGACCCAATTTCTATTCCTTCAATTTTTATTTTTATCTCTAAACCTGCTCTAGAATATAGACTAGAAAAGGTTCTTGTATATAGCATTCCTTGTTGTTAATCCTGATATTATGTGAGTTTTTTTCCATCAGACAATTACAGCACTGCCTTGTGGGTTCAGCTGTAGTTCTCATGGCAGCCTGACCCTCTATAGTATATGTACCAGACATGGCTCCCTGCCTGTTTTGTACGTTGGTCTTTTGCCCTCAAATTTACTTTCTACTTGAATTTGGGTCTGTGTTGTTGAATTTCATCCTCTTTGTGAATCTCTTGAGTTGTCAAATTTACTTTTTAATTGGATTATCTTCTTGTGGTGCTCTGGCAACATCACCTCGTTTATTATCATCCCTTTTTTCTGGCCGCTGAGAGTAGTCACTGAGGGTGCTTGTGTTCTGTATATTATGATACTTAAGTCCACATTTAACCAAGGGGGCACCATATTTCCCTGCCCTGTGACATAGCAACATGCCCAGAGGAGGTGAAGCCATAGTGTCCGGTGAGCAGTAGCCTGTGGCCCTCTGGAGGGGCTCCACCTTCACGGCCACACTTAACAGACGGCAGGAGTAATACCCACTAGCCCAGCTCCACCCCAGCCCCCACACTGATAGATAAGGAACTCTAAAGTGCATAGCCCTCGTGAGCTTAGGTGCCTGGCATGCAATCTAATTTGTGACATCCGGGTTTCTCCCTCTATCTGAAATTCACTTTATGCCACTTGGCTTTTTACAAAAGATCTCCTTTAGTACCTGCTTTTTCACTGTGCAAAAGAAATCCAAAGAGAATCTTCACTTTTACAGAATGGTAATTGCTTTACAAATGGTAATTGCTTCTTCCCTTTACACCATCTGACTTAAGAAAGGCTTCAGAGGAATGCTATATTTTCGGATAGCAGGGGAAACATGTAATTCAGAGCATAAACGGAAAAATTACCCAGGCGGCTGGCATCTCTGCAGGAAGGCGCTATGAGCCATAAAGACCCTCTTCCCTCCTATCAGTAGCTCTTCTTTTCAGGTAACAAGACCTGAGGGGACCCAGCCTGAATCTTATGAGTTGGCGACATTTAAAATGACTACACCCACTTTCAAAGCAGAACTGCTAAGAATAGTATGCATTTTGCCTGGAATGTATGAAAGCTGAGGAAGTGCAAAGAAAAACCTACCAAGCAGCCCCAAGAAGCCAAACAAAAGCTAGTCTGCCTGGAGAGAGGAGAGGCTTGTTAAACAGAGGCCCCAGAGAGGGGCTCAAATTATGGGACCCCCCCGGCAGAGGAAGAAAGCTCTTACAAAGAAAGGGCAGTGTCCATACTGAATTCCTAAGCAAGCAGGTGGTGAGCTGCTTGCATAGAAGGTACCCAAATTCAGCTGTACGAGAAAGATAACTATTGTCTAGAACTGGACTTCAAATTTCCTGCTGGATGGTGGAAACTGGGTCTCACAATTAATGGTCCCCCTGCTTCACCCCACTATCCCTAGGGGCACAGAAAGGTGGGGTGCACATCTGATCAGAGTCACCATGGTCCTCTTACCATCTACAATGGTATCTGCAAAGAAGTCTGTGGTTCTGTCTGGCCTCCGGCCCTTGTCCCGAGCAGGTCCCCGGTGGTCCTCTCCATCCTGACCGCAGGACTTCTTCAGATCTGCGCCTTCTCTCAGCTTTGTGCATGTCCCTCAGAGCAGAGTCCGTGGGGCCTCCTGGCAGACTTTTCTGCCTCAGTGCTCCTGCAATGGGGAGTCTGCCAAGAGATTCTGGGGTCTTTCCATTTTTCTGAGTTACATTCTGCAATGAGGCATGGGTCTCCTATGCTCTGGGATTCCCTGAAACTGTGGGGTTTCTGCATGTGGACATGGATGCACACATTGGCTTGCACCTGTGCACATGCACACAAACACACACACACACACACAGGCACAGAGCTTATTCTCAGGAACTTTCCAGAATCTAAGCTCGTTGTTCCTGGTTGGTGGTAGAGCAGGGATGCAAATGGTATAGGGTGTGCTTTCCCTTGCTAACCATTCTTCCAATATTTTTGTATATGGCATAAATTTTGTGCTTCCAATCCTTAAATGTTTAGGATTTTAAAACTAAAAAAAAAATGTGTTCCTGAAGCTCACAAGGCTTGTCTCCGCTTTTCTTATGAATCATCCCTCCCTGGGTAGCAATGAATGCTGCCTACTGAACGGGGGAGGGAGAAAACCCTTTCACTGCCTCAAAGCTGTGAAACCACCTGGGAATCAGAAGTTCGCTTAGTTTGAAGGTTTTAGGAATTCTAGTTGTAGACAACGAAAGGTTCAGATTTAGTCCTAGAACTCCAAGGAATACCAAATTACAGGTTTCAAGAGATGGCACAGAGTTCTGAGGACCCGGCAGGAGTTCCTATGTTCTGGGATTGCACTTTCTGACTCAATTTTCACATGCAGATTAGCAAATGGAGCTCAGCTTTAAGTTAAGCCACTTCTCTGTGAAGTTCTAATTTCTTTATTTAAAATTTTTATTGTTTCCTTTGAGTAAGCTGCTTTGTGGCTGGAGTTCTCATCTGACTCATTGTATAAAATAATCCTATAATTAAGGGGATGTACCAAATGGCCTAAGAAACGCTCGTGGAAAAACCATCCTCTCTGCTCTCCATGTTAGAAGCCATGTATGTGCAGGGGTTACTCAACCTTCTTGAATCCTGCTTCAGATGGCTACGAGTTCCTGGAGATCCTGAAACAGGTTGCTAGGGACAATACTGACAACCCTGACCTGAGCATCGTGTGGATCGACCCAGATGACTTTCCTTTGGTGAGTGGCTCAGACTGGGACACATCCCTTGGTCACCTTCACAGTCCAATGTCTGTGTTTAATGTGAGACCCTGAACCATGAAGGAGGGTGTGAAATAAGAGGGGCTCTTGCAGAAGCACTGTGGCAGCCCCCATCCTATGTGGGAGATCTTCATCACTGGGGCAACACTGAACTTGCCAGCCTGGCGCTGACACTGACATGGTTAAACTCATCACTCTCTGGAGACCAGGAATCCCTCTGACAGAATCCCTCTGTCGGCAGCTTGCTAGCTGCCCCCGAACCCACCACCTTGCTATGACTGCTTTAATTTTCTGGGTGGAGCCTCAGTGACACAGGGCATGAGAGTCTCAGGGAAGAAGAGTTTCAGCAAATAGAGGAGTTAGGGAATTTAAAGTTTCCCCTACATAAGGGTAAGCAAATTATGCCCCAGGGCCCAAGCTGGCCTGCTGTCTTTTTGGAGGGGGCGTTCTAAGGCAACCTGAGTTACCGAGTAATAAAAAACAGACACGAAAATTTTGCACAGAGTTAAGAACTTCATGGAGAGAAGGGGCAACCTGTTGAAGGACAGAGACCCTGTCTGTCTTGTTCATAGTGTTTCTCCCAGGTCCTTGCACATCTACCACATGGTGAATGCATAGGAACCTTAGGTCCAAACTCTTATTAGTGTCACTAATCAATGGCCAGAAAGCCTTGATTATGTTTAGCTATAAAGAGAGTAAACAGAATTTGTACAATACACAAGCCCAGTGGTGGTAATAATGGATGTAACTAATGGCCTCCACTGTATGCCTAGAACTATAGTAAACTCTTTACATGCATCATCTCATCTAATCTTCTCAACAACCCTGTGAAGTAGGAACTGTTATAATCCCTATGATAGCTAGAGAGGTTAAAGCTAGTAAGTATAGCAGATGCAATATTCCAACCCAGCTCTATGTGATACCAAAGTTTTGTCTATTAGTCATTGAGTTTAGGTTAGGCTAACTGCTGCTCGTCAGTACAAATTCACTAGGTTATAAATAATAAGTCTAGCTTCTTCTAGGAATTATGCTTTGTTGCATAGGTCACAACTGATCACACTATGATCACATAGACAAAATTGAGGGGTTTTGGTGATCTCAAGGGTCCTGAACCCCAACCCTGCATACAGGGTGAGTGAGTCAAAGGCAGAGACTTCCACGACATTTGAGGCCAGTGTCATGATTCTGGGTAATCATAACATAGTCTTGGCCTTATAAGACCCTATATACTATAACTTTGTTCATTTGTCTTTGACTGGTTATATTTCAAGTTTATCCAGACTATTTTGTTATATAAGAGCCTACAGATGGTCTGCAGTTCTCCTGACCTGTTCTGTAAGTTTGCCTTTGTTTTGGCAAAGGAGAACCTTTAAACTATTCTGGTTTTCAGGTTCCTTACTATCCCCAGTTACCATTAGGCCACATATTTACTTGGGAAACTTTCAGCCACTGAACATCTTTGTTTTCTTAGCCCCTTACTCCTTAGTCCTTCCCAAGTCAAAGGTTAGTCCACGTGGAACCCAAGCCTGGCCGAATGAGGAATCCCTTTTCTTACTTGTATGGCATATCACTGCTTCCCTAGCCATCTCATGTATCCGAGTAGTGCCAGGTAAGGGATTTTTAAATGGGACATTGAAAGAGAGGTGGAGGGAAATGACTCCATCACCACACATAAACTATAAAAGAGCCACAAGTAATTTGGGGATCAACTTTGGACCATCTCTGTAATATTCTTCCTTACAGATGTAGAAGTTTTCTATTACATATTTTCATAGGTTGCATTATATCTTTTTTGTCATGCTTGTTTAAAGTGCTTGAGGGCTGGAGTCAAGCCTTCAATTTACTAAATGGCTACAGCTTTTTTGGAGACTTTTAACTAATAGTGACCTAGTTACTATGATGGGATGACAGGTGGGTCCAGCCACAAAAAGTGGTTTTCACAGGGATGACTTCTGCCTGCTGTGTAATCTTATTTTTTGTTGCTGTAGCTTGTCGCGTATTGGGAAAAGACTTTCAAGATTGACCTATTCAAGCCTCAGATTGGGGTGGTGAATGTGACAGATGTAAGTATGTCCCATGGAAGTTTGCTCAGGCACTCCCAACCTGCCCTGTTGTCTGCCATGGAACCCAGACTGTGAGATCATGTAGAGGAGTCTAGCCCCTTATGAAATGAACAGGACTCCTGGCCCTGCCCAAGCTCAGGCCACATGACAGTGTGGCCTAAGCCTAGTCTCTGAGCCAGACCCAATCCATGGTTTCAAGATTCCCTTCCATGGGCACTTACTTGGAAATGCATGGGCAAATTTCCTTGCTTCTGGGACCAGCCTGTCCTGTTTTACTGACTACTTGGAACTTTCCACCCAAATAAACTCTCCTGTATTTTTCCCCAAAGCCCAACAACAAGGTCTTTTCTCATAAGGGAACCCACACCTGGAGCTGCCATTGCACAGTGGGTGATGGGGCAGCTGTGGCCCAGAGGCCCATGCAGACCATCACCTGACAGCCAGGACTGCAGACAGAGCACCAAGCGTACAGTAGGACAGGAGAAAATCATCGAGGAGCCGGGGGCTTCTCCTCACCATTCACGCACCCCTGAGGGAGGGTGGGAAAAGCTAATGGGTGCACCGCAGAGCATGAGGAATTTTAAAGCTCAGTCCAGACATCTGATGCAACTCCACCATAACAAAACAGAATGAGGCATAGATACAACAAATAATGGGCATCATGGACAGAAGGGGATGGTTGCAGAGGATGCATTAGAGCCATAATTAATGGTGGCGGAAACTCGTGTGAATGGCGGCCAGTTAGCAATGCCCTTTTATCTTGTTGGTGTTCAGTCACCTGGGGCATTCTACATTTATCTTGTAAACTGATTTTTGAATTAATAACAATAATTTTACCCATAATAGTTCAAAAATTTTGCTCAAGTTAAAATGTTTTAAAACAGAACAGTAGAATGTAAGTGAAAAGTGGAAGTATTTCCTAATGCCCTGACTCTGTCCCTGTCCCATTCCCTGAGGGAACCACTGGTGGTAGTTTCATGGCTCTTGTACCAGAAATTTCATATTATATATGAAACTTATATATATACTGCTTATATATATGTCGCTGTTTTTATATAGGAATCTTGTATATATACTGATGCCATCATAGAGGAAAAAAAAACAGTACAAATGCAGTTACAGTCATAATAATACTTGATTTCAGTGCCTCACAACTGCCCCATTCCTGGGCTAGCTCACCCCCAGGGCTGCCCCACAGTATCAACCTAATGCGGCAGGTAGGGAAGGTGGGCAGGTTAGGGTAGGGAGTGGGCTCTGCCAAGGCTATTCTGGTGACCCAGAGGGCCTACTGCAGGGTAGGGAGGCAAGGCACAAATTAGGGGTAGACCGTGGGGGGCAGGCTGCATCTCTAAGAAAGCATGGGGTTGGAGCAGCTGCCAGTCTCAGTGTGCTGGGCCTGGCCCACTCTCCTACCCACCCTCCACAGGCCTGTCCCCATATCCATTTCCCTTCCCCAGAAACCCTTTTGCACAGATTGTGTGTATACACACACACACACACAAATACAATGTTACATACATTTCCTTCATATTGCATAAACAGGATACTACACATACCATTCTGCAGCTAGACATTTCATTTAAAAGTGTGCACACACATTCCTGGTAAGTGTAGGAGACCTGGAGCCCCCTCGGTACAGCTACTTGGAACCCTCTGGTCTGGCTTTCCCTTCACTCACTCACTCACTGTCCCTCATTACAGGCTGACAGTGTCTGGATGGAGATTCCAGATGACGACGACCTGCCCACAGCTGAGGAGCTGGAAGACTGGATCGAGGATGTGCTTTCTGGAAAGATAAACACTGAAGATGATGACATTGAAGAGGAAGAGGATGAAGGCGACGAAGATAATTCTGACGAGGACAGTGATGACAGCGATGATGAGGATGACTAGCCCCGACTCCAGATGATTTTGATGAGAACAGAATCACAGCCACCCACTACCATACAGAGAGCACGAGGTGGCAGCAAGCTGCCCTGGCCCACGCCCAGCCGGCTCCTTTCCTTCTTCTAACCCCTCCTTCCCATTCCTTTCTCATCAGGAGCTGCACAACTCAGCAAACGCCTCTCTAAATCCAGTAATTCCACTCAGCAAGGACAGTTGGGGAATTAGTCCCGGGTTGACTGTCTTGGTTGTCATGGAAGACCTCGTGTTCTTTGCCCGGCCATCAGCCGTCATGGCAGCACCAGCCTCTGGCCGTCTGCGGAGAACAGGCCCCTAGCACCTCCACTCCGGTTTACTTGTTGTTTTTGACCACGACAGTAGCAGAATCGACAGCTTGCTAATAACTCACAAGCATGGAGTGACCTTATTTATCATCAGCCCAGGGAAGAGACACAATTAATCCATTTAGCCCCCATGCTCAGAACATCAGATAGGATCCCTCCTCAAGCTGAAGGGGATCTCTCTTAGGGAAGTCTCCGTCTTGGAAACAAATTTGTAAATTAGCTTCCCTGGACTCTATTAAACTTATTATTCAAATGTAGGCCAGCCCATTATGAACTGAGATCCAAGCCCTTGGACAGCTACTGAGAGGTCTGGAAACATACATGCACAGCTGTCACCATCATTTCTAGTATATTAGGATATGGGATAGGAGATTGATTTGTTCTCTGAACTTCCCTTTAGGCAACAAGTCTCAAATATATACATGGAGGTGGGAGAACTCAAAGGATTTTCATTTTTTTGATAGGTTCATGTCCCTGATTGGGTCAGCTGACTGCCTAGCCTGAGCTGGGATCTGGGTATTCCTGCTCTGTCACTGCTAGTGAGCCTTCCCTCCAAATGGAGTACAGGTTGGTTTATCTAGAAATCAATCAACTCTCCATTTATCGGTACTCCCACAGCTGAGCAGGACGACAATAATTCGAGACCATAATGTTGCCCTGAGGCACTGAAAAAATCCCAAAGTGCCTTCCAAGCCATCTAAAAGCTACACTGTACTCAGTAGTTTTAGCATTAAGTGCGCATTATAATGCTCTAATTTATTTTCTCAATCATTGAACACGTGTCAGACAACTGTGCAGATTCTTTGAAGATAGGGCAAGACTTTTATGGAATAGTCGCTAACTAACTGTCATTAAACCTATTTTGAAAATATGGAGACTACCTCGAAAATCCTCTCTTAATTGTCTGATTCTGCTCGTTCTCTCTTGGCTCTTGTCCTAGTCCTCCGTTCCTCTGCTCTTTTCCTCTCTGCCTCCTCTTCCTCTGCCCATCCTTTAAATCAGTGTTTCACAGTATCGATCAACTCAACATCTTCCCAAGGTAATATCATCCATGCCCATCAGCTACCAACTGTATGGCAATGACCTCCCAGTCTGGGTCTCTAACCTTGACCTCCCTCCTTAGTTTTAGACCCATTCATTCACCTGCTTCTAGACATCTTGGTTTGGATGTTGCACAAGCACTTCAGACAACATAACGGAACCGGAACTCATTACCTTCTCTTCTAAACTTCCCCTCCTCCTCTTCATGGAGTCCCGGTCTGGATGAGTGATATCACCACTCATCCAGTAGTGAACAATGGCTTGCCTACCCAGTTGTCTAGGTAATCTGAAGGCCCCCTCCCCTTTCCCCCTGCTCCTGTGGCTTTTCGTGCATACCCCGAATCATGGCATTTGCCATTTAAATTGAAATACATATTTGCATGTCTGTCCTTTCACTAAACTGTGGGCACCATGGAGGCAAGAAATACATTTATCTTTGTACCCTCAGCAACCAGGACTTCATCTAGCTCAAAGTAAATAGTCATTTATTGTAGAGTAAAGGATTGATTAAACAGAATACCTTTAATTCCCCAGCACTGTCGCAAAACAATGTTTACAGGGCCTCCCTTATTTTTATTTTCCCCCTCATAGGGTAAGGCAGACAGTTCCCAAGCTGGGCTATGTTGCCATGCAACCAGGCTCAGCCCTACCTCTAATAAGCTCTTAGGGAGGTAAATTTTCAAAGCAATCTTTGAAGCTGATCTTTCAAATAGCCAAGGAATGGGGTCTGTCGTGAAAGTGCTCTGTTTCCCTGCCCAGGAAAATTCCCTTGTTCCCGGAGGCCTGAGTACTGCACATTAAGCCTAAACCATGTTGTTGTGCTCCTAAATTAGAAGCCCTGAGTGATAAGCTAGTGCTATCTGTAAGTAGTAGTGCTGCTTGGTTACTGACCTAAAACTTTCTAAGCTGGTATTATTGACTGAATGTTTGGGATGTGCCTGGAACACTATGCTATCTTCTTTACATGCATTATCTCAGTTAATACTTGCATAGTTCTTATGAGACAGGTTTTATGATGATCTCCATTTTACAGATGAGGAAACTGAGATACAGAGGGCTCAGGCGATTTTCCCAGAGTCACACAAACACTTCAGAGGAGTATGAATGTAACCCCGCTTTTACACTTAGATCAAGGATTTAAACTAGATTAAAATTAAATTCCTTAAACTAAGAAATCAAAGGATTTCATTTCTTTTCCTCAGACAGTGTCCTGAGATAGACTCAAGTGAGTTTCCTATAATCCTCTTTACTGCCTAAGCCAAGACCCCCTTTCCTCTTTCATTCTGGAGACATGTTGCATGGGGGAATTCATTGTGTTATTAAGAATGCCTAATCGTTGTCAGTGTATTTCTTTAAAATACCGTCTCATATAACTTGAAATGAGCTTGTCCTCTGTAACCAGGCTGTGTACTGTCCAGGCCCTAGTTTATGTAACCTGGCAAGCCCATGCCAGTCACAGGTCATTATCACATAGCTTTTGGTCAACAGTCCCTGACACAGCCAGGCACACACATCCCTTTTAAGAACTTGTGGGTCCCATGGCTCTGACCTCAAACTTTTCACTCTGGCCAGTGCTTCTCAGTGAGTGTCAGAAGCTGAGCTTATTTTAGAAAACGCAGCCAGACTTACTGATACACCATCTCCAGAGCTGGGGCCTGCCCATCTGCATTTTAAGAAGAGAGCTGGGAACTGATGCGAGGGCTGGGGACCACCACTCTTCACTCCCTCAGCTAACATCACCCACCCTATGGTTTCCAGTGCCTTCTGTCCCAGGCCAGGCCTCCCCTGAATTCCAAGCCCCTCACTCCAACTGTCTCCCCTGGCCAGCTTAGTCTGGTGTTCTGTAGGCACCCCAGATGAATAAACACTCTGGGGCTGCAAAGGGGTATCCCTAAAAAGAAGCCCTCTTCTTCCTGATGGTGATCTGAACCAACTAAGAAATTAGGTCAGAAAGCAGCAGTCTAAAATATCACTATTATTATGGAACACCAGTCATTTGGAGACTAGAGATGAGTGGAATGGGGCTTTGCAGTTTCCTGCCTCCAAGTCGAGGCTGCCCAGGGGAAGTAGATATGCAGAGAAGACTCAGGCCATCGTCTCCCAGGGGGCAAGGTTGGAGAGGGAGGAGAAAAAGGCTGGACCCCACATGCTAACTTCACTCCAAGGACTTTACCCTACAAACTAAGGACAAGTGGCCGGCCGCTGCCCACTTACCAGGTAACTCACTCCATCCCAGGACAGGGATAAGGGCTGGGCAAAGCATTTAGGAGAAGGTGCTTCTTCTTAGAAGCAGAGGAGTGGGGAAGAGGTATCCCCCTCTGACAGTGTTCAAGCCAGAAACCTTGGGGCCCTTTCAATGTCTCCCGCTCCTACATCTAACAGGGAGCAAGTCCTGTCCTCTTTCCTGCAGCCACTCTTACTGTGTAATTGAGGCTTTTACGATCTCTCACCTGGGTCACTACAAGTCTCTGACCATGCTCCATTTCTAATCCCACCTGAACACTGCGATCAAGTGAACTTTATAGAATGAAAAACTGATCATATCACACACATGCATAAAATTCTTTAATGGCTCTCTGTTCCCAATGGGTGTTTTAAAAATATTTTTAAAAATACTCTCCCAAAGAATGAATTATGAATGGAAGGTTTTTTTGACCAGCCAAATGTGGAGTCTAGGCTGTAGGGTAAGAGGCTGGGGAAGAAAACAGAGTAGGTCTTCTAAAACCAAAAGTCCTTGAAGTGTCTCTCCTCCACGTGAGGGAAGCAAAGCCTAAGGGTGCTGATGTTGGCGATATCTGGGCTCATTTGGTTGTTGGAAAGGCACTGGACCAGCTGGGGTGATTCCTGCTGCATGCATGAACTAGGGCGTCCAAATGTCTCACCTGGGATGCGAGCCCCAAATACAGCTCCGCTGCTGTGTCAGCAGAAGCTGTGTCAGCACCACTGGCAGTGAGCTAGGGGGTCAGGTCTAGCTCTGTCATGGGGTAAAAGTCCATTTCCTTTGCAGGGCACCTGAGGTTTCGGTGAACTGTCTTTGTCTACCTTACCAGCTCACCTCACATGCCTCCCGATCACCTGCCCCTCTACAAAGAAGCTGAAGTTGGCAGAAGCTGCATGGCTACTCAACACCTCCAAGCCTTGACTCATGCTGTTCCATTTACTAGGATGCTTGTCCTTCCCCATCTGTGCCTGCCTAGCAAACTCCCAGCTATCTTAAGTGTAAGGTAAGATACGCTCTCTTTTTTTCCAGGAATGCCACAGGCAAGTTTTCTTTCCCTGAGCCCTTACGGCACCCATACAAAATCTACAGAACCTGCAATTTATTGTACTTTTTATGCGTATGCCTTCCTCCCCTTACTAGTCTGAAAGCAAACTTAGGGAAAAGACTTTGGCAATACTGTTCTATCCTCGGTGCCTAAGTTGTGATAGGTACTTAATAAATCTTGTTTGACAAAATACCCTGTAAGCCCCATGCAAAGCTAATTTAACTATGATTAATATCATGAAGAATGTACTAGTGATTCTTATTGAAAGTCAGTCTTATCTGATTTTTAGCAACATAGCGTTATCTGTTCGTGTTTGTGTAGGACAGCCAACTGCTGAAGAAATAGAAATAAGAACTTCCTTGGCTCAGTGAGGTTTCCAATATGTGATGTTCTCTTTCTTTAGGTCAGCAAAGTCCCCCAGAAATACAGGCATCATGGTGAGAAGCAAAGCAGTATGGGGATGACAGCAGAAGTCCCAGATCCCACTCTCTGGGAATGAGATGACCACAGCCACCTAATCAATTCATTATTTTAATGCATCTACAAACCCAAGTGTTTGCAAAGTGAATTAAGCACCTCTTTCGAATTAATCTGGTATTTATCAATCTGTACTCTTCAGAACAGTGATGACTAGAATTCTTAATAACACTAGGACCCTGCAAAATCCCAATGATTTTCTTAAAATAATCATATATGATTAGGTTACAGCCCATAGCTTTAGTGTTGCATGTGCTATCATGTTCTCATTCATTCATTTATTCAGATATTCAGCCACTGGACCCTTAAGGCTTGTTACCACACACAGATCACTGAAGGCAAAAATGAGTGCGTAAGATGGGAGAGCTGAACAGGAAGCTAGAAAAGGAAAAATATTCAAAGCACCTTATGTAAGGTTTACAAACGTATCATCATTTTTTCTCAACTATGAGTTCTCAGAACCGTAATAACATTCAGATGTAAAAACAGAGAACACACCCCAAAGTCAAATATAGTATTAACTGTCCACGTCAGCGTTTGCATGTATAACTAGAAGATGCACCACATGTTGACATCAGCAAGGCATTACCAAGTCTCTCTTGAAGCAGAGATGCTGCCCATTCACACACCACTGCTAGTGGGCCCTGTCTCGGACTGAGCGAGGAGGCATGACGTTTTCTGGCGCCATCCTTACGTCCCTCACTCCCCTTCCACGATCTGACAGTTTATCATCAGACGATCTCAGGACTCTCCCAGAATTCTACACTGTATAATGTGTGATGCACCAGAACCAAAGAGCCTCCGGTTGATGTCTGCGCACAGCTCCAATCATTTCTCTGCTGGGGCCTGATGATGCAGATATAAATTGTGTGCATCTCAACTGACAGCCCAGAGAAACAGAGCTTATCAATAATCTACACAATGAGTACCTTCAAATTAATTGCTTTGTTTCATCCCTGTCTGTGCAACAGGTTAAGAATTCTGCGCTGCCAGCACTCTGTACAGGAAAGGGACAGTGGAGTGTAGCAGACGGTGAGCCCCGGCGTTCCTTTTCAAAAATCAAGCTCCCTTTAAATAAACTTATCTAAAGTCAGGAATTTAAAATGAATTACCAGGCCACTCACAAAAACAATCCAATATTCACCCCTTCACAGATCCACGTCTGCCCCTTTCTTTCTCCTTACTTGACACAAAGGTCTTTTTTCAGGTGCTGATTTACTCAAAAGGCTTGTTTCCCTTCCAAGTTTTAGAGCCTAAGATTTTCTTCAGTAACCTGTTCATTTAAAACACTCCTGACCGGGAGTTTTTGTTACAATGGCAATTCCCCTTTCCCATTGACTCTATCACTACAATTGTCTTGGTTTCCATAGAAACTGGACAGGCTGTCTTTAAGAAGGTATCAAAATTACACAAGAGTGAAAATGCTCCGTAAAAAGCAAACAACCTTTTAGATTGAAATAACCACATGAAAAAAAAAAAGAAACAAAATACAATTTGGAATTTATTTTTCAAGTTTTACAGTATAAAAAATGTGACCTGTAAAATGTCTTATAGTTCATCAGGATGGGAGTCCCACAAGGGGAACAAAGTGACTTGTATGACTGGTACACTACGTCCGTCCTAAACACTGACATGGTCGCTGATGTCACACTGAGAAGACATTTCATCACACACACATTACACATGTATGTAAACAGACTTGTACAGATGGTTGCTGGTAGTATGATTCATTCACGTGTTTAAAATATCCCCAGAGAGCCCGCCATCCAGTTTATGCAGGAAAATCACACTCACGCTTCGTCATACACATGCGATGATCATGAGTAGAGGCTGGTTAGTACGATTGTTCCTACTAGTGACCAAGTGGTGTTAACTAATGAAAGAGAACACACACACAGATTGTCCCTGAACTTCGGGTTGGTGCTGGATTCTGAATTCAGAAGGTAAAGTTTTTCAACACAAAATCAATTGTCAAATAAGCTTCTCCGAGTGAGCCCTGGCCCAGGCCTTCTGGTCTCTCTAGCATCTGTTGAGGAAGTGGTCATGACTAGGCAAGCTATGCTCACTACCCCCAGTGAGCCAGTATCCACCCCCACCCTGACCCTGCCTGGCGCCCTGCACTCTATATAATAGTTGTACTAATAAACAACTGCTTGGAAATCAAATTTGGCCATGTCATAATTTAGGGATTCCAGGGGAGTTTGCTATTTAACTAAAACCTACAGTGCATGCATTATAAAAATAAGGAATTATTACCAAAGTTGGCATTTTATGTTCCTTTTCTTTAAAGAATGATGATCAATACTAAGTGAATATTCTATTATTTCTGTAACGGAGAGGCATTGGCAAATGAAAAGCAACTGCCTCCTCTTTCAACCTAGCCCTGGAATGGTGATCACGTGCAACTGTCTCCATTCCTACACCATGAGCTGAACTGGATTTGTCATCCACATTCAGGCCTGGGTCCCATTACTAATTCTTGTCCTCAGAGACGATGCTTTCCTAGGCTTTGGGCTTTTGGGGGGCTTAAAAACTCCTAAATGATCAGCTCCTCCTGAATGACAGCTCAGGTCAAGGGAAAGCTCAGATAAACACAAGGAAATACAAACCAGAAAACTGTCCATTCAAATATTTTTACCCAAGTATTATTTCAGTGCCAAAAGAATTGCCAAAGGTACTCTCCAGATAAAAGCCTGGGCAGGGGTTTGTCACATTCCTCTCCAAGGCTTAAGATAAGAGTGTTTTTATTCCACTAAGACAAAACACTGATGCTTTCAAGCTAAGAGACATAAATTGTAGACTCTTAGACTCTTGCAAGTAACCTTTCACTCTGCTGCTTCCAAAGCAGAAATCTGTTGTAATGTTGGGGTACAATGTTGTACCCGTTATTGTACTGTTTAACACAACCGTTAAAAAGATTTTACAAGTTAAGCAAAGCAAATTAGATGATCTAAGTAGAAATGACACAAGGCCTGGTAAGAAGAGACTCGCAGTCTGAAAATCTCATTTTATTTAGTAGTTTTACATTTCTTACCTACCCTTTGAAGATTTGTCCAAATTCCTAATGGGTAGCGACACTGAGAAATGTGAACACATTTTCCCTTTCCTGTCATCCATGGGAAGCGAACAGCAGGAGAGAAAAAGGTAGCTTATGCACAACCAAACAGAAACTTAAAGATAATTGGAGTAGAGGAAAACTGTGTTTTCAGAGTCTTGTTTTATGGCTGTTCTGTTAAAACTCCTGAGGGCAAGTGTGGAGAAAAACAGTGGGATGCAAAGTGCTTGCTGAGCACCCCCACCAGGGAGGGAGGCCAGGCCTCCAATTGTGAACCTCCCTGTGCTGGGCACTCTCCCACCCCAACCAGGGAAAGCGTTTGGGGCTCAGGTTGACAGAGAGGCTTTTTGCTCAGCTCAGAAAGCCGGGTTGGCCCCTATGGCAGCCTGTGTCCAAGGCCTAAGGCGACCCACCAGCTTGACAGCAGGCGTGGGCAGAAGCAAAGGGCAGTGGCTGTGCACACTGGAACCGGGCCTGCGGCAGGACAGCAGTACTAGCAGGCCTGGGGGTCCTGGGTGGAGGGCGACTGTCAAGCTCTTTCCATTGAAAATCCTAAATCTGCCAGCAGGGTTGGGAGGTGTCCCCTGGAGCCACACCTCTGGGGCAAACCCAAAGTAAAAAAAAAACAGGATTCCACCTGCAGAGGACAGCCCATCCCAGGCTCAGATTCAAGGTTAAGTGCCCTAGGGTCCCTCCTCCATATCCCCATCATTTAGATCATACTTGAAGTTACAGTGACAGAGGGATTGGAGTCAACATTAGATCTGAAATTCCATTTACTAGCCATGAGACCTGGAGCATGTCCCTTCCTCTCTGATCATCCTTTTCCTCACCAGGAAAACTAAGATAACCCCTGCCTTCTAGGATTTCACATTCTAGAACACCACCTAACACACAGTACCTGACAAATCTGTTAGTGCCTGTCTCTTCCTTCTTTGACCAAAATATGTTTTGTTAAAGACATGACTGAAATCAAATTTTCTCAGGATCCATTTGGCTAAAACACAACACAGCGATTTCAATGTAGTGTCTAAACTACCTCAATTCACTACTGTACCGAATACCATTCAAGAACATGCCATGGGCTTAAGAACAAATATTTTATTTATAATGGAATATAACCACAAGGTTACATAGTAGTAAATTCACAGTAGTGATTTATTTTTTTGTAACAGATCCAGAAAGCACAAACACTACCCAGAAATACATCAGTTTATAATCACTGGGTCTCTGCTGCACGACTTTAATATTATGTTAACATTTCTGTGCTTTTCGTAATCAGTTTTATTTTTTTAAGAAGCTGATTTCTTTTTTAAGTTTTGAGAAATACAGAGTAAGGCTTCCAGGGTAGTAAAGTTGGGACAGGAACTATGGTAGAGCTTGACCTTTCTTTTAACATAGTTTGCTATTTTGGGGTCACAGGGTCCTGATGCAAAAAAAAAAGGTCTGATGGACTTGTCTGCAGGACAGCAAGCTCTCCGGAACACTTCTCTGCTAAAGCCTTTACTCCTGGGGAAAAGCCAGTGTAAACGAGTGAGAGTAATGAAGAAGGGGAGTGAAAGATAACTGGCTTTAGAGTAACCTCCCAAAAGATGGGTGCTAGGTTAGGAAATCTCTCCAATATAGGACATACATAGAAACAGACGCCTACTCACCCACAGAAACACATACACGAGTCGTCATCTGCCGAGCCACATGCCCATCAGCTACAGATAACACAGAGGTCAGATGTCTAACATACAAACACGTTGTCCATCTGGTAATTACACTCAGAGAAATGCTCACAGGTATGGAAACACATACCCAGAAACAAATATGCATCCTGTTTGGGAAGCCTTAGGTAGCAGGGCACAGCTAGGAGAGAGTAAACCAAGGGCCCAGTAGGCGCTCCCTCTTGGAGGTGTGGGGAGTGGGGATGTGCAGGGCAATCAGTTTCTGTCAGCGCAGCAGGCCCATGGCTTGCCACGGAGCTATAGCAGTATCTAAACACAGGCAGTCAAAACAAAGATGAGACACGAAGATGAGAGCAGAATACCACCCAGTGGTGGGGGTGGAGGGCACCTCGTGCCCATCCTGCACACCCAGCAGAGCCAAGACCACCCCATGGAGAAGGGCTCCAAGCTCCAGCAAGGAGCCCTGACATGCAAGCACAGGCCACCCACCTCTACCCATCTGCTGTACAGACTGTCCTGTCCGTAGATTTGGAAAGGAAGGACAGAGGGAGAAAGGGAGACGGTGACAGCTGGGCCGAAAAACTGGTCAAGCGTTTTCTCTAGGGCTTATACTTGGTGAACTTTAGCAAAAGTATTACAGGTTTTGACTTAACTGATCACACAAAGGATGTATGAACTCTAAAGCCTTCCAATCCCTTCCAACCCTAAGAATGCCGACTTCTTAACATTCGGTTCAAGGATGATTAAAAGTTGTTATTATCTTCAAAAGTGCTCACTTAAGAACAAAAGTCGGCTGCTGATTAAAACATCACCAGGAGAGAGTGGTCTCAGCCATGCACTTCTCATTAAGTTCTTCTACTCTTTAAAACCTAATGTTCACATTTTAATAACTTGGGTTGAAAGTTAGAGAAAATCTATAAACACTTAAGGCAAATGAAATCCTGTCTCCTCTAATGTGAACGTGTCATATATTCTACTAGCCCTAGGGCACAGTTTACCCCCTTTTAAAAAGAAAGCCTATTGGTTCCAAGAACTGAAATAAAAACACATTGTGTTCAGTTGTGAGACACAGCTTTCTGAATCTTAAATTTTTTAAAGCCATGTACATTGTTCCCACTGCACCAGTTAACTCGAGCTATTAAGAGTTTGAAAGTTCGAAGGCTTTATACAAAGATACTGCATTTTATTGTGTTATTCTTTCAAAAAGGACTCCATACAAAGTCAGTGTAAAAAAAATCAATATTCAATTTAAAACAAACAATGATTTCAAAAAGTCTGACATTCTCCTATGCAAAGACTGGGAGAGACAAAAAGGGGTAGAAAGAAAATAAATTCCTTAATTTAAGCCTTTCTTCAATCTGCTGGGAATGCATGCACCAAAATGAGTCCAACTTAACCCCTTCCGGGCTGGTAATCTAAGGTAGTGCTGGAAGCACAGTGTTTCAAAACGCCGACGAACAGTGTCGATGAACTACATGTCCTATGTATGAATAATGTGAACTGTGCATGGCACTCCACCCGCTGTGCTACTGGGCCGCGGCCTCGGACACATTTGGTCTGGGATATTATAACCTTTATGCGGCCCAAGTCTCATACACATTCACCATCCCTTGTCCCGTCTCCCAAAATATATTTCCTGAGAAAAATATCATAAGGAATGTCCAGTTTGAAGGGACCTACAAGCAAAAAGTAAGCAGACAAAAGCACCATGGTTACACGGTGTGTGGTTTTCATAAACAGGATCGCGTAGTTCAATGTGCATCTTAGCTCCACATCACACCGCCTGGCTTCTCCTTCCTTCTTTTCCAGCACAACTTTTTGAGCTGAAGGTTGTTGATTCAAGACCGCTGTTTACTTTTTCAGGTACAAGTATATTACAAATATCCAAAGCCAGCTGTGATTTACAAAAATGATACACAAATCCCGCACCACTGGTGGATGGGTACCCGTGCATACACACATGCAGAGCGTTCTGACAGAGTCATCCTTTACTACAGCCAGGTAACTGAGTACCCTAAATACCTGGGAAGAGCAAGAACGAATCCTTTGTCATGGATGCAGGAGGGCAAGTGGAGGGGTGGACAGCACACCACACGGTGTCCGCATGGCCCCGTGAGGAGCACCCCACAGCTCACTTCCACTGGGACGGCTGCTCCACCCGCAGCTCAGCCACCTCTGCTCCCCAGCCAGAAGCCCACAGAAACCGGCTGCACTTAAGAAACAGATCCCAGAAGTATCATTCTGGACCATCAGACCGGCTCCCTACCCTTCCCCAAGCTCTGCAGCTGGACCATGCCTTCCCCGCACTTCACCAACTACAAGCAATTTCAGCAGCAGAGGTCAAACCAGCCCCTTCCCTGGTAGTTAAGTGGTAGAGTTGCACAGTGATGGTGGTCAGAAATCAGACTGGACAGCAGCAGTTGTCACTGGAGCGGGCACTGTTGGGTCTCCCTTAGCAGGGCAGCCTGCTACGCAGCTTTGTGAGAACTGTCCCTGGGAAGTTAGAGGCTGCAAGCTGAACCTGCCAGCCCCGTTGTCACAGTGTCAGTCTTCCCCAGTCCTGCCAAGCAGAGGGGAAACTGAAAGGGAAGGCCTAAAAGGGGACCGTAGCCAGCCTGCTCTCCCTGTACAAACAATCTGTGGGACCCACGTGAGGCTGTGCACGGAGCCCAACCAAGGGCACCAGTGGAGAGGCAGGCCCCAGGCAGCTCAGAGGGCTGGGCTTCCCTGGCCAGCCTGCCAGCCAGGTGGGGGTGTGGTATGTGCAAGAGAGGAGGGGATGGAGTAGATGGGTAGGCAATCACAGGGCTAGGAATCAAGGGCTTCCTGTTCAAGGAAGCAGGGTCATAAACAGGGCAGGCAGGTTTTCTCTTTGGGAAAAAAAACAAAATCATTAAGAGCTGTAAACTGATAATGCACATTTTTTGTTGTGATCTTTCTCTGCAGAACCTAAGGCAACAAAGAACAAAGATGAAGGCAGGCATTTCCTGAACAGCCCGTGGCTCCCATGGGTGATACGGTCCTGGACATTCACATACACAAACACATACGTGGACGTGTCGTGTCTGGTTTCCTGAAACAGAATGAAGATATATATCCCCCTAGAAGTCTATGAGTGGGCGGAGCAGAAGCAACAGGAGGGCGTGGTGCTGGACAAAAGGCCGGGGCTCCTGTTGTAAGGCGAGGCTCCCACGAACCGCCAGCCCCGCTTTGGTTTACAGCTGTCATACAAACACCCGGAACGGCTTTCTTAAGCAGTCCCATCCGCAAGAGCCAGATAGATGCTGTCAGTCCCTTCTCTCCAGGGTGGACATCCCCTGCTTCCTTCCAAATAAAGTGCAGACGGTTGAAGGATACTGGTCTGTCAGCTTCAGTCAGCAATGAAGAAGAATAAAAAAATGATGCCCCTCTGATATACATATATATATCTATCTATATATATATTCTTTTTTTTAATAAAGCCACAAATATAGAACTTTTAAACTGATGTCTCAGACTGTAAGCGAAAGATGAATTTGTGAGATTTGGGGTCTATGAACTCTTCAGAGAGTACGATGAATGGAATCTTCTTCACATTGACTACAAGGCTGAAGTCCAAGCATTTAAGGACAAAAACGATTCCATCCCGCAGTCCGTTGGTCACAGCCTCATCACTCACGAGACTCCACTGCAGAGACAGCCAGCGCTCCTTGTCATACTGCAGAGTGGGGCCCGCGCGGAGGTAACGCTCTAGGAAGGCCTGGAAGGACAGGAGAGAGGCCATTAGGGAAGACACGCCCCACTCCAAGGGCAGCGCGGCCAGGGGCTCTGCATTCTTACACCTCTGGAAATGTTTTCCCAGTAAAGCAAGACAGAACCCAGCTCATCACACTGCATTCACGTCAGATCCACACAGCTGAGTCCTCGCCGGGGAGGGCAGATACCTGGGCTCGCTCAGTCTCCTTTGCCGACCTCTGACCAGAGGTAGTGGATGGTGGGAAGCAGAGAGGAAGGTGGGGTGGCTGGCCTTGCTGTCTGCCCAGCAGCCATCACTGAGGCAGTGGCCCAGCGGAGGGCACCAGCTCACTGCACATCCTGCTGCTTGCGCCTGGGTGTGGGTCTGCTTTCTCCCACACTGAACGCTCCTCAGGGCAAGAGCTGGCACACAGCAGCAGCACGAAAACACGAGTGCATGCATAGACACACACGCTCTACCCTGTACGGGCTGTGTGACCCTGGACAAGTCATTTCGCCTCTGTCAGTGGACACAGTAACAGAACCTAGCTCACGGGGCGGCTGTGAGGGTGAAATGGTTAACTCTAACCACCTAACGGGTACAAAGTGCACACAGCCATTGTGAGCCATGGTTATTTTATGTTGGATCAGGTGGGCGCCAGGCAAGTCCACCGGGTGGCCAGACCCCATGTCCCCTCCCCTCTCCCGAGTTCTTGACTTCCGTAGTCAGCTCCTGGGAGCTCGGACCTGGTCTTCACATGTGCTATTTGTCCTGCTGAATGGCCTCGTTCAGCCCATGCCTCCTGGAGCTGGAAATCTCAGACCACTCCCTGCACCTCTCAGTCAGAGTAACATGCCTCCCTCTAAGCTATAATCACTGGCATGGCTTCTGGGTGACATTTTGCTTTTTGAACAGTTATTGCCGGCTTTCTTGCCTGTCCCCAGCACTGGGCTTTACTCTTCTGGAGAGCAGGAACTATTTTTTAAATTTGAATTTCCAATGGACGTGGCACATACCGGAAGCTCAACCACCATGTGTATTAAATCAATAAGTGCACTAAGTTAATGGCAAGAAAGAAAGAAAGAAGCCAGTGGTACAGATAGAAAATACTGGGATCTATCACTCTGGGTCCAGACACAGGTCAAGGACGGTTTCGGAGTGGTATCCTCTTTCAGCCACTCATCACTTCTGTTCTGTAGGCACATGTTTTAAGGCAAAAAGGGCAACCATGCCTAAACACACTGCTAATATCAAAATAGCTCTTACGAGTCAAAAGAAAAAGAAACTCAACAATGAAAGGAATGAGATAATTAAGGAGATAATTTACAGAAGAATAAATATTAATGGAAATTAACACATAAAAAGATTTTCTACCACATTAGTAATTAAAGAAATAAGAATTTAAATAAGAATGTATTTTCCTCCTTTTATAGGGCAATTGATTAAAAAGAACGACAGCGCCCAATACTGTCAAGTGCTGGGGGGAAACAAACAGTCTCATGTCCCAGGGGCGAAAGTATGAACTAGAAGCATCCCTTGGAAGGACAATCTGTGGAATCTGTAACTTTGATAAAGCTGTTTCTCTACTAGAAATTTATCCTTCAGAAATACTTGCACAAATGCACAGAGACACATGGGAAAAAGATATTCCCTGCAATACTGCTTAGGCCAGGGGTTGGCAAACTTTTCTCTAAATGTAAATATTTTAGGCTTTGTAAGCCACACTCTGTCACAACTAGTCAACTCTGCCTGTGGAGAAAGCAGCCACAGATGATATATAAATAAAAGGGTATGGCTGAGTTCCAATAAAACTTGATTAACAAAAACAGCCAACTCCTGGTTTAAATTAATGAAAGATCTTAATCCAAATGTGCATCAATAGGCAATCAGTTAAATAAATCACAGTATTTAGGGCAATAAGTGAAAAAAACCCCCACATTTCCAAACTATGAGTGTGCATGTCTATGGTATGAAATCCCATTTGTTTTCTTTTTCCATTTCTGGTTTACAGACACACACACACATACATCTCTGAAAGAATACACTCCAACTCCTTATAAGTAAGGACTGTCTAGGTAGGGGATTGAAAACTCTCTTTGCACATGATCCTCTTCTTTAATGTCTGGATTTTTATACAAAGAATATCTATTACCTTTAATTCTGAAAAGTATACAATTTTTAAATGAAAAAAAAAAAAGCAACCAGGAAACTTGAAGAAAATCTTGAAAAGAAGGAAAGCAAATGCTTCTGCTCTGCATGGCACAAGCCATCATTTTGCATATGCAGACCTACTGCGGTCATTTGCGACCACAGTGTTCATACTTTTTTGCATTCTGCTTTTTGTAACTTGGAACTCCAACAAAAATTCTTCTACATTTCAACAGGTGACGTACCATAAGTTATGGGCCACTGTTCTATTTTTAAGTTATTTCCAGTTTGGAGTTATTCCAGAGTATTTTGCAAAAACCACCTTCATGTGTATTTAGGTATGTTTCTGACTGTGCTGAAAACTCACCCTCGGAGAGCAACTGGTGAGTCAAAGAATACAGACAACCTCATGGGTTCTTACTGAATATTTCTGTACTGCTTTCCTGAGGGTTGTTACCGACTGGGGACAACACAACCAGCAGTTGTGCAGGTATAGGGCACTGTAGGAACACAGGTCCTCACACTAATACCAGCAGTTACGAAGTGTTACACGTGTACTACATGCCAAGCTGATTTACTCTCCACCACGTGATCTACATCTCATGCTGCCACGTTTGGTGTAATTTTCACACAACCACCCTACCCATTGTATATTATCTCCATTTTATGAGAGAGGAAACAAGTGTAGAGTAACTTACACACAACCACAAACCAATTGAGTGGTGGATCAGTGAAGTTACTGATCCAGGATCTGCATCCATCTGTGTCTGAAAAGAGGTCATTTGCTAAGCCCTCACGCTCCAGCTTGCCTCCTTCGCCATATCCTCCTGTTAGGCACATGGCTATTTTCTGTGATACCCCTAAAAGGGGTATTATAAAAAGGGTCCCATGAAACATCCCAGAGAAAAGAGCTCATATCAGAATCCAAGAGACCATTCAGAAGAACTAACTCTACAACATCAAAAATTCCCACCAAAGTGTTGGCATTCTTCCTACCAGGAATCATAACAGCTATCTAGTCCGCCTTTATCAGCTTCCAGGCTTCCCATGAATGGACTCTTTCTGCTCCCACAACCCAGTGAGGTAGATATGGGGATCGTTCCCAGTTTAATGGATCAGGGAGGGGAGGCAGAGCCACTCATCCTTTGGTGCAAGGCAACCCATTGGTTGGCGGGAGAGGGAGGTCAGACTGAGTCAGCTGGGCCCCAGAACCCACAGTCCCCTTAACTACCACCTATATTGTCTCTACATGAAAGTCTTTCCTCTGCCTGAACCTAAGCACCATCGACAGGCACCTTTAACAAACAACTGTACCCTAATGGTACAAAACACGTGCGAACCACTGATTCTTCTTCAGTATGGATTCTCGCCCTCCCGGTGCCACCCTGAAACGGGGCTCCCCAGGCTCAGGGGTGAGTTGCACCTTTGGCGTCATGCTGTTGGTGATGCAGAAGGCCAGGTGCTGCAGGATGCTCTCCATGCTGTGGTAGTGCTGCTGTCGCGTGGTGCGCAGGTACTTCTGCAGAGCCCGGGCCATGGAGGGGAAGATGGCTTGCGCGGCCTCCCGGGGCTCCATCACCTCCCCGGGGGTTTTCTGCTGCTCCTCGGCCTGGAGACGCTGGATGTGGATGAAGGCCTCTTCCACGGCGACCACCAGCCTGGGAGGCGACGAGACACCCTAATTAGGATGGTGCCAGCTGCACGGCTTGAGAAGAGTAGCTGAAGGCAGCTGGACTGACTCCTGCCCACCTGCTGTGTCCCGGCCCACACCAGCTCACCCCAGGCCCACATCCTCAGCTGTTGCTCCAGAGGGTTGAGAAGGAGGGAAGAAGAAAGGAAGGCAAGGGTTGGAACAGGAGCTTTGGGGTGATGAGGACTGGGAAATGACTCCTGTTTCCAATTCTGTCACTAATAAGCTTGGGGGTCTTACTCCAACTCTTTTTATCTCTATGATGAAGGGTTCAGATGGGGAGAGTTCTAAGGTCTCTCAAACTCTGGCCAAAAAAGGCTCTGCATGCACTGAGAGCTGGCTAGTGGTGCAGAAGCAGCCCTAAGAAGAACCAGAACTATGTCCCCCTTGGGCCTGCTACCCACCCAGCAGCCCCAGGGAAAAAAGAAGGAAGAGGCAGAGCACATGTGGTGGAAACCACCTTTGTCCACTTAGTTAACACGATCAGATCTTGAAAGCCAGTAAGGTCCTGGGGGTGGAGAACCAGGCCACCCAAAGGGTGGGCTGCGGACCAGCAGCTTCGGCATCAAATAGGAATTTGTGAAAAATTCCTTGGGCCAACTCCAGACCGACTGAGCAGTAAGTGACTTTTGCAGGTGGGGCCCGGAACCTGAGATCTGCGTTTTAACAAGTCCTCCAGGTGATATTCATGCATGTTACAGTTTGAGAAACACAGCAGGGAGTGTTTCTCAAGGGCTCACTCCCAAGGCTCATGCAAGTCATGTTTATAAATTGAAATTTCATTCTAGCAATAAAAAAAGTTTACTACAAGAGGGTGTAAGTGTCAGGGTGGCAATGAACCTTGCTCTCCGCTTCTTCACCCGCCGTTCGTGTTCTGCCTCTTCATAATACAACTCGTTGTGGCTGGAGTCCCTTCGCCGAGCAGCTGCAGCGATCATCGCCCGGGACTGACCAGTGGCATTGTTACTGGGGCCTTTTGGGAATGGACAGTGGAGAAAGAACAGTTTTAATACCATGCAATTGCAAAAGAGAGCAGAAAGCAAGGTCCATGGTCTGTCCACACCACGTACCCACTTCCTGTGAAGGATGCACACAAACCCTACAGTAACTTCCCAGGAGGGTGGGCAGTGCCCTTGTTTCGCACTCGGTATGCTCACGAGAGAAAGGCAACCTCCCTAAAACCCAATTTGATCAGTGGAAATGACAAAAGAACTCCAAAGGGGCTGAAGAACGCCCGACAATTAAAATGTTGGCCAAAAATAACACACAGGGTATGCTGAAGATGTTACTTCCCATCTGTTACAGAAAGTTTCAGTTTGGCCGTAAGGGCAGCTGAGACATCCCATTTCAGCAACAAGACAGTGAGAGAGAATGAGCGGGATGGGGCGAACAAGGACAGAGAAAAAAAGAAAGCCAGGGGGGCACAGAGACTCTGATGACACACAGGAAAACAAACCATGCGGGAATGTCATGATAGTCACAGCTTCTACAGAAAACACCAGCACTTGAGGACTTGCAAATGGCCTGTTTGTTAATTCAGACTTAGAACTGCTGATCTTGTTCCCTTGACCACTGATCACCTTAACTTTTCAGAAGGACAGGCATATCACATGCTTTCTCATGTATCAATTACTGGGTTAATGGCTTGGTTTTACTAGTGGGAATTTTTGCTGTTTTCAGATCACAGGCAAAATTTGCCAATCCTTCAGGATTCATGAGAGAATGCACATCTCATATAGCTCCCCTACACACCCAAAACAACAGGGAAGATATTGCCAGCAAAAATTGACACCATCTATAAATCACTTGCCTTGCTAACAACATGATCCTCTTCTAGGGTTTGCAAAGCTCTTGCCCTGACCCAAGGTGCCCATCAAGAAATGACACCGTGTCCTGTTTCTTGCACTTAAACATCTGATAGCCTGGAACACAGCTCTGATGTCCCCAGCCTGGCCTCTGGCCTCCTGCCACCCACTCAACTCTAGCTCTTAGCCAGGATTGAGAAATGCCTGTAACTACTGAGAGTTATGCTCTTAATGGATTTGGGTAGCTGAGTCTTTGGGTAATTTATCCAAATTTTTAAAAGCCGCCCTTTCCTAATAGCTTTGGATTTAAGATGTTCCCAACAGGAGGCAGGAAACACACATCACTTATTGTTTTAATCACAAAATCCCCAAATGAATGAACCTCCCACATATGTAGACTATAAATCAACATTCCCCTGAAAATACGTTTGCCTGAAGAAAAGGAAAAAAAAAAAGAGAGAAAAAGAAGAAACCGTCCTGCAATGAGAATATACCCTAAACACAAACCCTGTGAGACCCAGAACCAAAGGGGCCATGGAGTTTAAGCCAAACAGTCGTCCCAACTGCACTCCCTACACCCACCAGAGACCGCTTCAAGGCACATACCATCTACGTTGTAGACTTTCAGCCCGGCCATGTGCTTGGCTGCTCGGAATTTGGAGGCTGTTAGGAGGTTTGGGTTATAGATGGTGAAATCTTTATAGTAATTTTCCAGAACCACCAGTGCTGCGCGCTGGATACTGAGAAAAGAGGGCAAAATTAATGCAAAGAGATTTTTTTTTATGGAATAAGCAGCGCCTAACTGAAGAAAATCCTCTTTGGGAGTCAAGTAAAATAACAGAACACCAAGGATAACCTCACGTAGAAGCCTACTGGGTTTCACACCTTGTGTGTCCAGGATGAGACTTTAAAGATGAAACTTGAGTCCTGTCGGGTGGCTTCTGTGCCTTCTCCCAGGCTATGTCATTAGCCACATCCCATCCAGCCAATAGTTGAGAAAGGAGTGAGTTATAACTTAGGCAAGTTCTGTGTGCAGCCTAGACAAATCTCTATCTCCCGGCTAATGAAAGAGGATAAGGATTCCCCAAATGGTCAAGAGCCTCACAGACTAGCTAACGAGCGAAGGAACCCAGTGCAGTCTCAGGTTTCTCAGGCCCAGGGCAGTGTTGCCCTGCCCCTCGTTGCCCTTGGGGTAAAGGATGCATGGCTTCAGTTTTCTATAGTCAGAATGACACCCACACAGGGCAGAGGGCACTTGAAGGCGGCTGGCTGCGGACACTAGTTAATCCCAATCCCTCCTCCTCGTTCTATCCCACCTACCCCAGGCCAGCGAGCGCTCCCTTTTCCAGGGGAAGCAGTACCCCTTTCTCAAGTCCCTGAGGCCTCAGTTGATACTTCCCTCTTTCCTGGTCTACAAGGCCTCCTGCCCCTTGGACCGCTGTCCCTGGCCCTTGGGACGGGTGTAGGAAGGGGACTCGCCTTACTCTAATGTCCTGCAGTCTCTCACCTATCACCTGTTTGGGCCACTCAGAGATCAGCAGACGAGGGCAAAGAGGTGATACCAATACACGGAAGGGTCAGGTGAGGAAGGGCGCCCATTCTCAGTACTGGTGACAAAAGGACATGCTCTTGGTCCGAGAGGCAGGGCACGCACCACTCCAAAGAGCCCTTTGGAATAATACAGCATGGGTTTTTACATGCATCTCACTTGACCTCTATGGTCATTGGAGGTAAGGAAACTTGAGGCTCAGAAACCTACGAGCTGCTCCACAGCATGCATCTGCCCAGCAGTGGAGCTGGAACTCCAATCTGGATTTACCAACTTCCAACTTGTCCTCCTTCCCTGTGACGTGTGGTCTCTGGAGGACAGCGCATGCATGTACTGACACCGACCACCAGAGTGCTAAAGTCCACAGATTTATTTTCGCCTTGCCCTTTCCATTTCCCTTCTTAGTCCCCTGCTAAGTGGATGCCCTTACAAGGATTATTTACAACAGCCTGGGTACCACGATGGGGTTGCCTGTGGTTCCCGGATGACCACACTATGTTCCACAGCTCTCTGAGTGGCTCAGGGAACTTCACACCAAGACAACACAGCCCCTAACTTATCAGCTGGATGTTTTGTCAACCTTCCCTTCAGCTTCCTCTGGGGGTCTGCCCCCAGAGTTTAACATGGAGTCTAAAAACAATCTACAAGACAACGAGCCAACCTCCTTGAGAACAGAGCCACGGCAAAGCTTTCTTACTTCTATCCCAACAGTCCTTGATCAGTAATCTGCATTCAACTGGTGCTTAGTATCTACCTGGATATGTACACTCATGTGTGGCTGGGGAAATCTGGTGAGACCAGCCTTGTATTATGGAAGCATTCCTAAGAGCAAATCCACATTCTGAAAGCCCTAGTCATTCAGTTTCGCAGCTGCTCACTGATCACTTTCATGTTTAAGTACCTCTGTCTGCCAAGCCCTTCAAAGGCAGAAATGAGAGGGAGGAAGCTTCTCGGTGACTACTAACTGAAATACACAGGGGTGGAGCCAGCACAGAGAAGAGCTGCTGACTGCCCAGGACCTGGGATGGGGCAAGAGCAGCTCCCTGAGGAAGCGAAGGCGAGGCGAGGCTGGTGTGTCACAGATGTCTGGGCAGAAGTCCTCTCTGCTCCCATGAAAGGCTGCCCGCTGTGTCCCCAGCTCAGCACCTTGCCCCTTGGTCTCCGGTATTCTCCAAAGCGGGACAAGCCCTGCTTCTTCACCTCTCACCCCATCAAGAGATCCGCCCCGGTCCTCTCCTTGATCACACACACAAACACGCCCTCTGTGCACGTATACCACCCCGGCCCCTGCACACTGCTTTTCCCGAGCCTCCAGGCTTTGGGAGGCAAGGAGACCCTCCACACAGAGTAAGTCTCAGTTCACGCACATGGCCGTGCCGGGGTGCAATCATTCCATCCCACGCTCCTATACTCACATGGAAACATCTCTAGGCTCCTGGATTCCAGCAGGAAATGATTTCCCTGATCAAACTCAAAAATTAAGAGGAAGCTCAGAGGTTACTTCCAGGCCCGTCTTCAAAGCAGACCCTCTGGTGGGGGCTGCGTTTGGCCCTTCTGTTTAGCCAGGCCACCAGGAGGAGCCCAGGGAACCCCCCTTGAGCCAGGGCCTGCGAGGCCGCGGAGGGGAGAGCTGCGTTGGAACCCGGCGGCCCTATTTCCCCAAAGCCACAAACAGCGCGCCGTGCTGCCCGGAGAATGGGCACCTGTGCTGGGCTCCAGCAGGGCTCCCCTCACCACCACGCACGCCCCACACCCTGCTGCCCCCCCAGTCCAGGGCCTCCAAACGGGGGAGTGCTCAGGGACGGGCAGGTAATAGGTGACATGTCATGTGTGGGGGTCTCCCAGTCTCCCGAAGCTCCAGAGCCTTCACTCAGGAAAACTGAACAAGTGGGAAAGTTCAGGCAGTGCCCGCTTTGTCCAGCACCACTGGCTCAACAGAGGCACCACGGCGTCCAGGCCAGCCGCGGACCTGGCCTCCCCCAGGCTGGCAAGCTAAGGCCAGAGCTGAAGAACTCAGGGGAAGTTTAGAAACGCTTCCAAGAGTGATGCACGCCTTCGTGACAGAAAACCGTCGGTGCGACTCTCGACAGATTCAGCAGTATGAGGGCACGGGGATCTCCACAGAACCAAAACTAACAAACAACTGAAGCACCCAGCTTTTAAAAAACACGGGTGTGAGATTTGGATTAAAACCCAATATGCTGTTCTTCACCTTCTTAAAGACAGTCAACTATGTAATATAAGGGTAAGTCTTGTCTGCAACTCAGGATGGCTGCTACACGTATCAGTATGAACGGTGTCTCGTGTGTGACACAGTAAAGCTGTCCAACGACACAGGACACGGAGGCGAGCACAATGCACTCCAAGCATGTAAGGCTGTTTCCTCACCTCTTTTCCATATTCCGCCTTGCCCCTGGCTATCAAAGTCATTCCTGGTTGCTGTCGACCTACCCACCTTCGACAACTATCTTTCTGTTCGCATACATTCTCCTCTTGGATATAAACAGAGAAAGTGGGCTTCAAGGCACCCAGGTGAGGTGCTCTGCTCCGGCCAAGCGACACCGCCTATACCTTGTCTGATGTCTATTTCAATCCAAAAGCTAAGATCTCTTTCTGTTCTGTTCTGGTTCCTGATTCATGCTCTAGTTTGCTTTGTCAGATGACCGACTTGACATAAGAGTAACATACGACTGCGACTATTTGGTTTCCCAGTAAAAGCAACTCAGCACCTCCTCAGGGGACATCCTGCAGGAATCCCTGGCATCAGTGCCAGGAGACAGGGGCACCCTTTTCTGCAGCCAATGTCAAGGTTCAGCGCCTTCCTGCCTCTATTCCTTGACATTTTCCAAATATGCACCTTACAAGGCCGAAGGAGGACCAGTTTCTTTTTGGAAGTTTTTCCAACTCTCGGATCCCAACTGATCTGTCCCTCAACACAGGAGCAACAGCTACATCACGTGACTTGGGATGCTGTCCAGTGTGCTGGTCTCCCTCTTTAACAAGCCTGTGAGAGTCTCCCATGCACAGAGGACACCTCCTGTGACTTCCCCATCGGGTACATAATACTCATTGGCTCAACCTGTGCATTTAGGAAACCCCAGAATTCCCACAGGTATAGGATCAGCCTGAGCATATATTTCATAAAATTATGGCATTTCAGAGGCTACAAGCAAACCTTTTAACTAGTTTCAGTCTCCAGAGCAGATCGTCTCTGGGGAAGGAGCGAAGCAAAGAAAACCAAGTTGGTGAGAAACGTGCCATCTCTTGTATCACCATTCAGAGACAACAGGTAGTAACGTGACTAAACAATCCTTACGCACAAACCCTGCATTATAGGCAGTTGGAGTCTGATAGACAGGCTGGACATAGCCCTACCAAAAACCTCTGGCAAGGAGCACCCTTCCCAGACAGAGAACTCAAGAGCTCAATTAATACCACCGTCCCAGGTCACTCCCCATGGAAACACCCTTTTGCAGACCACATGTGTTTGTGGAAAACAGCATGGGGATATGCATAGCTCTAACAGAAAATCACTTGAAACCTACACATAGAAAGAGATATGCAGATGAAAAGACAACATGGATAATGGAACAGTCAGGATCAGAAAAATCAGAGTGGTTACCAATGGGAAAGTCACCCCCTCAATTCTGCTTGGTCCACGTCGGTCCAAACTTGAACTCATGGGAAAAACGGAGCAGTAATGGATCAGCACGTATATCTGGGGGCATTCAACAGCCACGCTCAGATCTGAAACTCACTGTTGGCCACATTGCCTAACTGGCCTATTTTCTCTTCAGGACAGAGAGGGTGGAATGTGAAATGCTGTGGCCTTTTGTGTCTAATCAACCACAAAAACACTTTCAGTGTCACTGACAATTGTTATACAACTGCCATGGCAACGGAGAAAAGGGGCTCACCCTTGCACTACATTTCTTAGACAGAGTTGGAAACAGTCCAAACATAGTCCAACTTTCAGTTCATAAAAGTCTGAGAGACTTATTTTTGAAAGCTGAATTCTGTCAAAAACAAAACCGAATTGTTGTCCTACACATCTACACCTCCCTCTGCCTCCTCCACGCTCTGTGCATATGTATCTGCTGTGGGAGAAAGTACACACAGCGCAAATCTGCAGGCTTTAGCCCCAGACAATGACTCTTGTCTCTTTCATTTACTCTTTGACCTTGAACAAAGTCATTTCTCCAAATTGCAGGGTCCTTCCCTGCAGGATGGGAATAGTAACACATAAAACTCTGCTGTGACATAAGTGGGCTCCAAAAAACTCAACTGTATAAAATGTATTCCTGAAAGGTTAAGGGCATGACTTGAGCAAGCCTGGTGTGGGTAGTGAGTCAGAAATTCTAGTGACAGGCTGCAAGACCCAGATACACTAGACTCCGGCTGAGGTCTGTTGTCTCCTGCGGCATTATCTCCTGAGCTTAAATGTCAGTGAGGACAACTGCAAACTCTATGACTTCCTAAGACTTCAAAGTCAGTTGGCATTTAGGCCAGGAGAACTACTGGATACTCAGGAGTCCACCCTCTACTTTCCTGCCTCCCCAGAAAGACTTGCTAGCCTGGTTTCGGCTTGTTTTAAAGATTAAATGATTGAATCTATTTTACACAGTTCCTGGCCCAAAGCAAATGGCTCATAAACGACAGCACCGTGAGTGTACATATCGGTGTATGTCCCCCATGTGTGCCTCCCCTGCCCTCCTCAACAAGGGCCCACCACAGGGGTGCTACTACAGGAAATGAGCCAGGACAGGTCCCCCTGCAGTTTTCCTTAGGAACTTAGACCATAAAGTTACGCTATTTTATTACCTGCCAATTCTCAGCCTCCTGAAAATAAAGCCTGGCTACAGGAAGGCAGCCATGGTATACAAGTAGAAAACACTGGCTTTAGAGTCAAAAGGCTTGGATTCCAGATCAGATCCTGCTACTCTGTGTGCCTGTATTTCTCCTTTCTGGCCAGTTTCTTGGTCTGTGATAGAGAGAGAATACCACCTACTGAATGTGTTTGTTGAGAAGAACAAATGAAATAATGCTAGTGAAAGCACTTATAAACTACAAGGCATTGTACAAATATAAAATATTATCATATGTTAATGAGCCAGAGCATTCTGCAGCAAGGGATGGGGTTGGGCGGTAGCTGGACAAGTCAGTCTCTGGGCAGAAAAGCATGACCCAACCTGCACTTAACTGAATCACAAGATGTTACTCTTCACAGAATGAAGAGCGCCGTAGAGCTCAATCAAGCAGGGACACAAGAACTGAAGACACCAGAGTCCTTCTAACCCAAATCCCCAATCCATACACCAATTCTTTTAAGAACACCCAGACAGCAGCCAACCTTGAAAAGAAAATTGACTCTCACTTGATACCGAAATGACCTTTAATTTCTACCCACTGGTCCACCCACTACTTCCTCCCGGACCCAAGCCCCTCTTTCCTGTCAAAGCCCATCCAATACTTGAAAGAAACAATTGTGGCCATAAACGTCCTTTTAACAGATAAGGGCACTAGGCCTAGAAAAGCACATAGGTATGTGTGTGCACACACACACACAGTTGTCTATTACCTATTCATTCCCTTCCCCCTGGATTTACTGTGGCATCTTCAATTAAAATAGTACCTGCTATTAAAATGAGAGATATTAAGGCTTTAGAGCATATTCCGTCCAAGGCCCTCACACTTCATAGCCTTTAACCTCTCTGGAATAGGGAGAAAGGCCCTCCCTGGCAGGGCCAGGTGAGGAAGCCTCATGCAGGTCTTAGCCACTTGTTTTCAAACACTGATTTGCTGCCTTTATTTGCTTATGCGCCTATGGGCGCACTTACCTTGAACAGGTTAAGTGTCATCCAGTGACCAGGGGCTGTGACAGAGCATGTGACTGGGGGTGGAGGGTGAAGATCCACAGAGGAGACAAAGCTGAGTTTTTGAGTTAAGTCTTCAAAGATGAATGACGGTCACGCCATGTGGCCCACGGGCTGTAAAGCTAACTCCGGGCAGGGAAAGGAGCTTGGGCACAGGCTGGTGTTCAACAGCTCCGATGGGAGCGACAGGGCCACACTGCTGAGTCCTAGAACGGCTCTGGGAACCTGTTGTCGTGGGTTGGAGAGTGACTCTCAAAGTCCAGGTTGACTCAGAACCTCAGAATGTGACCTAATGGGGTCTTTGCGGATGTAATTACAGTAAGTCAAGGTCACACTGGTGACTTTATGAAGAGAAGGTGCACAGAGACGAAGGCCACGTGCTGACAGAGCAGAGACCGGAGCGAGGCAGCTCCAAGCGGAGGAGCGTGAGGACTGCCAGCAACCAGCTGGAGCTACACAGGAAGGCAGAATTCTTCCCTGACACTTCAGAAGGAGCATGGCCTTGCAAACATGGAGACTCCAGACTCCTGGACTCCAAAAATGAGAAACTATTTTAAGCGACTCAGTTTGTGGTTCTCTACTATATAGTCATAGGAAACGAACACATTTGTATCTAGGGCCAGAAGGATGAAGGCAGGTAGGCCAGGCTAAGATGGCTGGCAAAGGTGGGAGAGGGTCCGGAGGAGAGCAAGGCAGAGTGGGGTGTGTGGGGCGGAGAGAGGGCGACCCGCAGGGGGGACCCAAAGGATGCCCACAGTACCGGCCGCCGGTCTCCCGAGTCCACCGTGGCTCCGACTCTTTGAGGCGCGCCTGCTCCAGCGGCTGCCTCGGAGACTCAACCCAGGGTCTTTGAGAAAACTCTAAAATGCAGGACCCAGTGTGAAAACTGCTTCAGCTTTCTGTGAAAACTCCCAACCGGGGAGAGCAGGCTGAGGCTCTCAGCTTTATCTGACTTCTTCCCGGAAGACTCAGCAAGACTCCGAGCTGGATGTGTGCGCTTCTCAGCTCCCTGGTCTTGGAGGTAAACTGACATCAGTCTGCCTGAGTCAGGACCATGTGCAGCAATATTCATGTGAGTCCCAGAGACGCAAACATAATGAGCCCCTGACCATTGCTGCCACCTCCGCTGAGAACCAGGCACATGAGTGTTTCTGTCTCCTGGCCCTCCTGCCTTTTAATGACAATGTTTGCCTTAAATCTGCGTTTGGGGAGGTAGCTTATGTAAATCCCACACAGATAAGAGGCAATGATCACCTTGGAAATTAAGGACAGGGAGGGATAAGAACTGGAACCAGCTTGTGTTTATTGTAGCTGGGATCTGGGAAAAAGGCTGGATTTTCTGGGACTTGGTCACAATAGAGCAGAAGGGACACACATGACTGCTTGAGATCTTGAGATGTGAGGCAGGAAGCCCATCCTGAGAGGAGACCTGGAGCAGTGGCCCTGCCCTGCAGGGAAGGGCCCATGGCTGTATGGATTCCCAGGTCACCCCAGAAGGCTGACTCCCCAGCTACATGGGAGCTTCAGCGACCAAGTTCTCTGAATCAGTGTTCACAAGCTAAAAGTGTCCCTGTCCTAGGCCTTGATATCGGGCCGCAGGCAATGCTTCCCCTCAAGTGACAGGTTTGCCCAACGCCACAGTCTGCCTGGACAACTCGCACCTCGCTTCCAGCCGGGGCACAGACCCCACCACACAGTCCACCCTGGTTTGCAGGGTAAACCCACGGAAAGCACACCACAACCACAAGTCAGTGATATCTAACCCAACAGCTCAAAGGAGGCAGAATCAATGAGGAGGGCTCGGTCCTCATGGGACAGCCCCCATGTGCCATCTGTGGAGCACCCAGAACACGTCTCCACGCCGTTTACTGTTCCCACTTTAAGTTTCTGATAATAAAGTTTAACCCTAGAAAATACCCTCTCTCCTAATACAAGTAAAACCACACCGAGAGCACGCCCGGAGACCGCTCTGTCGCACTGGGAGTGTGGGAGGACATCAGCTGCAGGCAACAACCTGGCTCTTCTGGGCTCAGAAACTAAACAAGAAGCTGTCATACACGTCACCCTTCCTGGCCGTGATGCCACCATCCACGGGGGGGGTCTCAGTGTGGTGGCAGCACTGACGAGAGAGCCTTCTTCAGAGCGGATGAACCAGGTGTGGCCGGCTGTCCGCCAGGCTGCCTCTTCCATAGCTCTCGCACTGGGGGACTCCGAGACAGGCTTCCCCTCAGGTGACAGGTTCGGCTACCACCACAGTCTGCCCGCACAGCTCGCACCTCGCTTCCAGCCGGGGCACAGACCCCACCACACAGTCTTCCCTGGGCTGCACATTCAGCTTTCTCAACACTTTAAATGACTGTGCTGCAGCATACCAGATAAACATCAAAGACAGCCCGTCTGCTTAGGGTTCTATAAGGAGATTTAGACGGGCACTCGCAGCACCTCCAGACCCACCCAGAATGCCCGACTGCCCTTCTCTTACCAAGCCTCATAATCTGCAATGCAGTACCTCCGGCGTTGGGAAGAACTATAGGGGCACATGAGGAGAACTCCGGAGTCTGAGGACGACCCGCCTGGCCAACTGGACATCTGCCAGGCCTGGGCAGTGGCTTTGTAGGACAATGGAAAGCAGGCCCCTATCCACTGCCTTCAAGAGCACTAGCGTCCCCATGCACGATATCAAATCACACCCATCGATCTGTAGGTTGAGTGGGCAGAATGCAAGGCCCTTTCCGCGATGTGAGTCTTTCAGGAAAATGAACAGCACACCATTCCGGGCGTGGGGTCCACGACCCAGCCGCCTGTGGCCCCACAGGAAGGCCATCTAAACCAGCTTTCTGCACACAGGCTCCTTCCCCCTCAGCCACTACGCTCTGGGAGGGCTGACTGCTCTCAGCCAGGCTTGTGGGCAGAAGCCACGCGAGGGAAGCCTTCCCAGCTGTGGCTGCTGCCAACAGGCAGCTGTAGGGCTGCAGTGTCCAGCACCTTACACTCACATGAAAGCCAAGTACCACAGGGGACACACAAGTACCACAGGGCCAAACCACAAACAGCAGCTCCGTGCCCGCCTACAAAATTCTCCCACAGCAAAGCAGATCTGACCAAAAACCTACACACCCTACTCTTTAGCTCATATATGTTCTTATCCTTTGCTTTTTAGAGGGGGTGGGGGTGAAGACTGGCAAATATCTTTACTGAAAAGCAGTTAAAACAAAACATACGTTTCTAAAACTGAAATCGTATATGAAAGCATGATTATAAATAACAAGAACCTAAACCTCTGGTGGCCACTTAAAAACACTCCCCAACTTCACAGCCAAGGGTGCTGCGTTCTCCCCAGACTGTTGATGTTGGTCTTGAACATGGGAGGGAGGGGCCCACAGCCCACCCAGCAGGACGGCCAAACCTGATCAGTGGTGTGGATATCACCTGACCCTGAATCACAGACATTAAGCTTTCAAGGCGAGCTGGATATACCCTGGAATTACTGAAGTACCCTTAATCTCTCCAAGAGCTTCTGCCTTTCTTACTTCTAACCAGAAAACTGACGTGCGGGCGGGAGGGGCAAGGCCCCCACCCACGCTGGGAGGACGAGCGGGAGGTGGAGAGGGGACAATATGAGCTCTGCTTCATCAGCGTTGAGCTGCACTCATTGATGCCGTGGTTTCTGGGGCTTTGGGGTCAAAAGTTACCAGTGTGCATGATGTTTCTGTCATAGCTCTGGCTGCCATAACAAAGTACTATAGACTGAGTGGCTTAAACAACAGAAACTTATTTCCTTACAGTTTGGGAGCCTAGAATTCCAAGATCAAGGCTTGGTCAATTCGGTGTCTGGTGAGAGCTCTCTTCCTGGCTTGTGGATACCTTCCGACTATATCCATACACAGCCTTTCGTTGGTCTGTGTGCACAAGGAAAGAGAGGGTACAAAGTTCTACGGGGACACGCATGTTATCAGATCTATGGTTTCATTTAAGCTTCATTACTTCTTTAGAGGCCCCATCTCCAAATACAGCTAACACTGGGGTTTGGAGCCTCAACCTATGAATTTTGGGTGACACGATTGAGTCCACAATGCTCACCCCTGGCCCCCCAAAATTCATGTCCTTCTCACACGCAAAATATATTGACTCCATCCCAACAGCCCCAAAGGTCTTAACCCATTCTAGCATCAACTAGAAGCCTGAAGTCCAAAGTCTCACCTAAATATCCTCTAAATCACACATGATGAGACTTAAGATATATACTGAATAAATATTCCTCTCATAGTGAGGCAAATTTCCTCTCCAGCTGTGAACCTGTGAAAACCAAAGGTATCTACTTCTAAAATAGAATCAGGCATAGGAGAGACATTCCCATTCCAAGAGAGACTGGAAAGAAGAAAGGTGATGGGTCCCAAGCAAATCCAAAACCTAGTAGGCCAAATTCCATTACGTCTTAAGCTTGAGAATAATCCTCTTTGGTTCAATGCTCTGACCTCAGGGCTGACTGGGGTGGCAGCGTTCCCCTCACCCAGGCTCTGCAGGGTGGCCTGACCCTCTGAAACCAATGGGGAAGCAGCTTGTCTCCTGGGCCTGTGGTGGATCTCTGAACCACCTCTGTAGTCATCTTCCCTCTTCTTAAAGGATAATGCACGTTTGCAGCCTTCCTTCATTCCACTGCGTTTCTCTGTTTCCTTTAGTCCCAGCAGACAGTGTATTTACTGGTATAATCCCATCTTTATTCCTGGCTTCTGCTGAAATGGCTGATTACATCCTTAGTTCATACCCCCACTCATCTGCTTATCAAATGTAACACCCTTAGTGTTCTCTTCAGTACATGCTTCGTTGTTTTTTGAAGTATGGATAGGCAGCGAATCTTCCAAATCTTCAGTTTTGTTCCTTTTTGCTTAACAATTCCTTCTTCAATGCATCTCTCCTCTTGCATATATAAGTAGCAAGGAGGACCCAGCCAAGCTGCATCTTCAGTATTTGCTTCAGCTATACACACAATATCACCACTCTTACGTTCTACCTTCCACAGAACACTAGAACATGAACACAGTTCAGCCAAGCTCTTTACCACTTTATAACAAGTATCGCCTTTTCTCCATTGTTCAGGAAGTAACATGTTCCTCATTTCCACTGAATTTTAGGGGGAACACATTCAAGTCCTTAACTGTTCCTTTTCGACACACAGTGCTACAATCATGTACAATCATATACTTCCACTATCTGAAGAGCAATCCAGGAACCATTTCTTCTAAAGCACAGATGGTTCTGTGATCAGTAATCAGATCTTTGACCAAAAGGTCTGTGGTCAGTGCCAACTTGTAAGACACCCTTATAGTCTCAACGAATGAAGCATGCTTAAAAACCCAAACCGTTAAAACCTGCCGACTGATTAAGTCAATGGAACTTCGGCAAAATGGGTCTCTTACAGAATGGGTCCCTGTGAATGGACAAGTTTCCCAGAGGATCTGGGAGAACAGCTGTACCTGCTTTTATGGTTTCAGTCTCTCTCCTTGCTGCCGCTGATCAGCTTATCTTATGTTCACGTGCCTCTTTAGAGCAGCTTTCTCCCACATGAAATGTGTTACTTCTGAACTTTTTGAGGTATGTAAGTCAGTAATTAAATTTGTTAGTACTGTATGCTGTGGGTAAAATTGTAATATTTCCAGAATATCTCGCCTGGCTTTAGTACATCTGCATATCAATAGGCGTTTAGAGGTGGAAAGAAGTATGGCTTTAGTGCCTTTGCATCATTCCTCAGAGGTGGAGAGAAGTTCATCTCCATATTAATGGGTAATTACCTGGGCAAGGAGGGCTTATCTGTACTAGAGAGGAGAGAGGAGGGCCGGTTTTGCTGCTGCTGGAGCTGGAGAGAGAGATGAGCTGGACTGCAGTTTTGTAAGCAATAAACAGATTTTAAACTTTATTTCTCCCTTTGACTGATTTCGGTTTTTAGAGGTATTCTGCCCCAGGATTTCCCCTCCCCGGACTTACAATGCAAAGTAAGCATAAGCAGATTCTGAGAATGACAGCCTGAGGAGGTTGTGGGAGTCGGCTTCGTCCTGGGCCCCCTGAACCCACCCTCCCAGCACTCCCCACCTCGTGCTGTCCTCTCTCCTGAAATCTGGGCTGGGGCTCTGACTTACTTTAACAAGGAAATTAAGTGGAATTTGCATTGCGCCAGATTCAGGCCTAAGCCTTCACAGGCCTGGGAGCTCCTGCTTTTGTGTTCTTGGGAGCCCGGAGAAGTCTAGCTACCCTAATGAAGTAACCTTGCCCCCAGAGGGCTTTCTTGGGAGGGAGAGAACAGAGAACACATGGGAAGGGGAAGAGCTGACCGACAATTATGACTGCAGTCACCCAGGAGCCACTGGCCAGCGAGCAGAAGAACTGCCCAGCTGAGCCCAGCCCATACAGCTATGAGAAGTAATAATAAAAGAATAAAATATTGTTCTGTGGTACTAAGTTTTGGGGTGGTTTCATATAGCAACAGATAAAGGAGTTCTTCTTTGGGAGCGGGGACATATAGGAAGTTATAAAAAAGTTGACCAAAGGCCCAAACCTATCACTGTGGTTATAAGGCCCAGGCTTCGCTTGCTAATTGACTGAATAAAATAACCAACAAGCTAATGAAAGGCTGTAGAGAGCAAGCCAGCCAAGGCTGACAATCCTTTCATTCCCTCCTTCCCAGCCCTGAGGCTGGAGTTAAAATGAAATAGGATGATGCATAAAAAGGTGGCTAGCACCCAGCCTGGCATATGGTGGTGAGTACTCAAAGACGCTTATGAGTTTGTTCATGCATTCTTAGAGCACTGACATGGATTTGAACACATCCATTCAGAAGCACTATGGTGAAACAGTTAAGATCATTCTGGAACCAGACAGCATGGGCTCAAATCCTGGCTCTCACCGTAGTCACACATGCAGAGCTGTAGACAACCTACTTAACTCTTGTTTCCCTGTTTCCTCAACAGAAAATGAGGATAACAGTGCCTACCTCACAGGATTGTTAAAATGAAATGAGTTACATGTTAAAAGCCCAGAAGGTGCCTGACATAGTAAGGACTACGTAACTGTTAACTATTAGAGTTTCATTGTTGTTGCTATTGTACATCTCAGACTCAGTCAATTACACTAGCACGTACATTCCAATATTCATAGTATTTACCTTTAAAGATTTCAAAACTGAGAAATTATTAAGTAGGGTAATTATATGCCTTTTTTTTCCTGGATTTCTCCCCAAATACAGTCAGATCAAAACTCACTAGTCTTTGGTAACATCCTGGAAAAATTATCAACTCATTGTGAGAACAGGGCCAAGAAAAGCATGCGCGCGCATGCGCACACATGTGTGTGTGTGCATGTGTGCGTGTGTGTGTGTGTCAAACTAGATGTGGGGTTGGAGAAGGGTACCACTTCCTGGCCTGCCCCCACAGAGAGAGTGACAGGGTCCAGGGCAGGAGTAAATGCAATCAGACATCTGAAAAGCCCTTTGTCATCCCTAAGGCTCTGGGCAAAGGTCAGGAAGTTCCTTAATCTAGCTGTGGTATCTCACTTTGTAAAAATAACCTGTTACATTTCTGGAAGTTTTCAAATAAGCCCATAACTCCATTCCTGCCAGTAAGTAGGGCCACTGCAAGTACCTTTTATGTGAGCTAACAAGAAGCATGTTTTCCTTAAGAAATGAAAGAATAGGCATTCTTTTGGCAACTCTCAAAAATAGCTCAGTCGATTCAATAAAATCATCTTTGAAAACGAAACAAAAAAAGAACCCACTGTTGCCCTACACCTAAGTCCGATAGCTGGCTACCACAGGGAAGGCTTTACATAAAAGGCAGGTGGAGGAGCCTGATTCAGCTTGGGGCTGAGAAGACCTCGTATTCTGACCCCTGGGGCTCATACTTTGTCTATTCTGATCCCCCTTCCCTCCTGTTGCTACACTTTACAAAAGGGCTTAGAAGTTGTATTTCTGGCCCAGTGACTCTTCCAGCCACTGCTGGGTTTGGACCAGATTTAGCCCAAGGACCTGCGGGTGACTGGGCTCACACAGTGTCAGCAGGGAGAGATGCCAACCCTGCTCCAGCCCTGGCAGACCGGCTGTCACAGGGGCAGTCAGCCCTGCCTAAGGGCTCTATTTGTGAACAAAGTCCTCTCTCCTTTCCAGCCATAACCAGGGTCTCCATGTGAGCGACACAGGGGGCCTTACTGAAGAGGAGAGGGGGGAAGCAAAGGGTCCTGGAGAGAGGCGGAAAGTAAGATCTTGGGCTGCCTTGGCACACTCTCCGCCAGGGCTGCTGTGCACACCGTGTAGTGGACAGCTGCTGCTGCAGGCCTGGGTATGGGTGGTGGGAATACGGGAGGGCAAGGGAACTCCAGGCAGGGGCAGTGATAACACCCAGCAGGACGCAGCCTCTCTCAGGACAGGGCAGGTTTTGCCAAAGGTCAAGGGGTGGAGAGAAAGCCGGCTCTGGTCACAGAGTGAGTGGTATCTCTATTGTTGCCCTTGGGTCTCCCAGGGAGCTGGAGTTAGTGGCTTCAGGGCCACTGAGTAGTCTGGAGAATCACAAGAGGTTTGCAGCTCAGAGTGCAACCAGAACTGCCTCTCCCACCAGCGCCTCCTCCAACCAGCACAGTGACGTGGTGAGGTACCAGGGCCACTGCCAATTCTCTGGACATGCCGCAGGCCACACCACGGGCGCACTGACCTGGGGCGGTTTGGTTTGCCCCTTCCCTGCCCCCACCCTGATCCACTGTGCCGAGCCAGTCTAAGAGGGTGTGGGAGCCGTGGAGGGGTGGCCCGTCCCATTGCCCGGATTACTCAGGGGGACAGACATCCTTCCCTTCCCACCCACACAGGTGGGATTCACACAGGTGGGCTGAGCCCAAAACACAAAACCACAGCTCGCCTCACTACCTCACTACTACTGGCCACTCACATTTAAAGAGTCCCAACTATCACTCATCTCTGTGGTGACCAGAGCCAGCTTTCTCTACAACCCTTGGCCTTTGGCAAAACCTGTCTTGTCCTGAGAGAGGCTGCGTCCTGCTGGCGTTATCACTGCCCCTGCCTGGAGTTCCCTCGCCCTCCCGTGTTCCCATCGCCCGTGCCCAGGCCTGAGGGAGCAGCTGTCCACCGCACGGTGTGCGCCGGGCTCTCTCATGAGGCCCCGAGTCCCGTGACTTCTCGGTTACAGCTTTGGAGGCAGCCGTCCTTGTGTCCCAGAAGCCCCAGTCCCGGGCTCTGCATGTGGCAGACGTTTAATACGAATCTTCTGGTCATTCTCCGATGTAAAATATGGGGGAAGAAGGCTGCCTTGAGAGGAATATGCAGCAGTGACTTACACTTGCCTTCAAAGCTCCACAGACATCTGCGGAGGACTCCGAACACCTGATTTCCCTGTGGAGGGCGTGTGAATCGCTGGTTTGTCCCTTCCCTGCACACCCCCATCAGACACTGATCTCCTCTGAGGATCTTTCAGAGTGGCAACAGCCTTGAACGCTCACCACCCGGTCCTCAGGGGGGAAATGAAAGAGCATGTGTGCCAACACCGAGACGCTTTGGTGCTGTGACCTGACTCCAACCCAGGGCTGGGCCACCCGCCGGGGCCCCAGCCAGAAACATGACACAGCCACTGTTCTGATACCCACTAAGGCGCCCTTGCTGATCTTGGCTCCTCTGCCAGCTACAGTATCACAGCAGTGATGGCTACAATTAACCAAGTGCTCCCCAAGTGCCAAGCAAGCCACACACATCAGCATATACTACCTGGGGAGGCCAGAGAGCCCAGGGAGTTCACAGTTTGCGGAAGACAACAGACAGACAAAGTCCAATAAGCACAAAACGAGGGCTGCCATGATAGGGGCATAAACCCGGGGCTAGCTTTATGACGACAGGATGGATCCCAACGGGGCTAGCCATGTTATTTTGTACAAACTACTTCAATCCCCTAAACCCTGCTTTCATCATCTCTAATACAGGGGTTAGTAACACCTAAATCAAAGGGTTCTGTGAAGACTAAACACAACCCTCTATACAAAGAGCTTACCCTGGGATAAGTTAGTAGAAAATAAATAAATGAGGGTTACACTCTTTCAGCCAACCACAAATGATTGGATTTTTCTGCACAGATTTAGAGTATGACTCCTCAATGTATTTCTTTTTCTCATACATGCATTTCAAAACGCTCAACCCTTACAAGTTTGGGGTCTCTAACCTGCACTCGATTCTTTAGTGGATGGTCACTAGGGTGGCCACCTAACTTACTGCCTAAAACAGGACACCTCTGGGAGTGGGGAAAAAGGAAGGATCATCACATGGATTAACAATTCTACGGGCAAACAGGGTAAGCCAGATGTAGCACTTTGAGCAAAATGGAATTGCTGATCACTGTTCGTCGTTCACAGACCTATTTCAGGGCCAAGGGCAGTAGCCATCACCATGCATCCTTTCTCCAACCCTTGCCAAAAATTTTGAGAACAGATCCAACAAAGCTCCAACTTGGATGAGAGCACACACGCACACACACGCACACACACACACACACACACACACACACACACACACACACACACACACCTCCTACCAAAATCTGAAGAAAAGTCAGACCTGCTCCTGGCACTTGGCGCCTGTCATCACCCCTCACTCGCTCAAACTCAACACCAGCTGTCTACTAGGAAGACCCCACCTCCTGAATCAGCTCCCCCTTACCTCAGGTGTCCCAGGCTGTAGAAGCGGGACTCGCCATCAGTGGAGCGGACCACCTGCAGTGTGAACATGGGCTGCAGCTGTCGGAGCTCCAGTAGGACGATGGCCAGGTAATGGATGAAGAGGAGGGCGTCCACTAGCGAGACCGCGTATTGCACAATGCCCTGGTAATTTCGGTCCCGGGAGTCCAAAATACGGACCCCATAAAAAAGCCAATAGGAAACCACAAATAGAAAGATGAGAACCAGCAAGAGGGCACGGAACACAAACACGCGTGGCACGTCAGCTCGTTGCTTGCGGAAAAAGAGTGCCCAGGTCCCAATGAGCAGAATAAGGAGCTTGAATGCCACGGAGATAAAGAGTCCCTCACAGATGGTGCCACAGGGCTCCAGCTCCTCCCTCCACAGGATGGGGGGCAACAGGATGAAGGCAATGGGCGTGAGGAACACTAGAAGGCCAAGGACCAAGGCGACAGTCAGGCCCAGGTAACGCCTGCAGTCCAGTCCCACACTGTCTTCCATGTCCTTGCTGATCCTGGCAATGTCCTCCTGTGAGATGCTGTGCTCTGAGGTGCCTGTGATGGCCGTGGTGGTCTCTCCCCAGTTGTCATCCTGATGGGGAGAAGACAATGAGGACGAAGAACCACAGGCAGCAGATTATTTGGAAAAGCCACAAAGCAAGCACTTGGAGACACAGAGGGGCCACCTCACTGAACCAACCCCCACACACGGGCTTCCTAGAAAATGGAAACTTACTCTCAAACACAGGAAATGTTTTAACTAACACTTTTCATTGAAATTTTTCAAAATGTATCATGTTTATCTTTTCAAACAGAGAAAACATAATTTAACCTTTGTGTGTGTGTGTTTGGGTGATTCATTACTATAATTCCGATTATCATCTGCTGTGCTGGAATCAATCCCCTGAGCCTGGAAGGGACTGTTTGCCCTGCAATACACAACCTAACTGTTAGACGAACATATGAAAGTTCATCTATGGCATAAAAAGAAACCCCTCCATGTTTTGTTCTCAATTCATGGCAGGGATATATAAAGGTTTACAAAGTCCAGCTTCTGCAAGTGGGATATCACTACGCCCTCCAGTAGCTCTAAAGAGCAAAGAATGGCAGTGAGGGAATTTAAAGCGCTATGTACAAGTCAAAACTTACCTGCACACACACCACCACAATGTCCTCAAAACCCGTTTAATAAGTGTCAGTGTCAAGCATGCCTTGATAACGTTTCTCATTGAACAAGCTAAGCAAATTCAAGTGTCTATGGCCAGGACAGCTCAAAAACTCCTCCCAAAACATACGTTCTCATGCCAAACTGAAATCAAGGGCCTAGAAATACCAGGATTATTGTAATGTGCCTGTATTTTACTTTCTTGCTTTTTTTCTCTGTTTAAACTTTGAGAGAGTTTCTAGTTGGAGCAATTCAGTCTCTTCATTTAACACAATCCAGTTGTTAGGATTTTAAGTCGTTTGCTATTTCACTGGCAGCTCTGACTCTGTCCCAAAGCAACACCAGAGCAAGAAAGCAATGAAAAGCCACCTGGGGTCGAAAGAGGTTTTGCCTCAGAGTTTTGTGTATATGATTTAACTTAGAAAAAAAAACAGTCAGATATATAGGGGTGAGTTGTGTGAAATGAATGTGTAAGACACCAACTTAGAAAAATTCAGCTCAGGTTAATAGCTGAATTGGCAAGACAGCGACCTCACAACCAAACAATAACCCCAAATCTAGTAACAATAAAAAAACTATGACTTATGAAATGTATAGGCTATGGGGAGGAGTACGGGTGGTGGCAGAGGTGTTAAGCAAACTTCAATTTGCAAGTTACAGGTATCACATACCATGAGAAAAATGACTATTTAAGACAACATCCAGAAGCAATCAAGGCTCAATCATTGCTGGTGGAAGTATAAAATGGTACAATCGCTCTTGAGAACGAATCTGGCAGTTTCATATAAATTCAAATATATACTTAACTATATGGCCAGCAATTCCACTCCCAGGTTTTTATCCAAAATAAATGAAAACATATGTCCACAAAAAAAAAGACTTGTAGAAGAATGTTCTTAACAGCTTTATTCATAATAGCAAAAAATGGTGCAACCCAAATGTCTGAACATCAAGAAAATTGATAACAAACTGTGGTATAGTCACAGAATAGAATACTATTCAAAAATTTTCTAAAAAAATGAATTGCTGAGACACACCAAAACATGGATCTCAAAATCATGCTGAGTGAAAAAAGTCCAAAAGAATATGATTGCAATTCTATTAAATTCTAAAACAGGCAACACTAATCTACAGTAATAGAAATCAAAACAGGGCCTGCCTTGGAGAAGTGGAGGTGGGGGACAGGGATTGAATGGGAAGAACATAAGAGAACTTTCTAGAGTAACAGAAATATAAATATACATTGATAAGAGTGTGAGTTGTAAGTTTACTCCGTTGTTAAAACTTATTAAACTGTAGACTTTTGATATGTTTATTTCTTTGTGGCAAACTCATCAGCAAAGGGAAAAAATAGCCACAAACTCAAAGATGGCCACCTTGCTTTAATACAGTGTGAGTGGACAGGTTACATACAATAATTTACTTTGTAACACTCTGTGAAGGCAATTACTGGGTTCCATGTTTTGTACTGGCCCTAATAATTGATAATCAATGTGGAAAAAATGACCACTAGTACCTTATGGTCATTTTGTTGACTATTACACTGCTCTGATTTAGCTATTTACCCCTTTTTCCTGCCAAAGAGTTGCTAACACAATCTCCTGTCCATTTTAAGAATGTGGGCACACCTGTGCCTAAGAAAAACAAGCGGTCCAACGGGCCCTCTCAAGCCTGAGGTTCTCAGATCCTCTAAGTCAGAGCCCGAGACTGTCAAGGAGAAGCTGAGGCCCACAAAGGCTGTGGCCACCCAAGGTGATAGTGCTACTGGGAAGGGGAGCCTCAGAGAGCCCATGTAGTGTTTTGCCCAGCCCACCTCCCTGGCATAAACACCCACAGTTTCCCAAGGTAGCTTTCCAGTGACCTATAAGCTGTAGAGAAGCTGCAAAGAAGAAATGCCTTCCCAGCGGGCCATCAGTATCTCTGAATCCACATTAGGAGGAAACAGACCCCCAAGCAGCATTTAAGGGGGTCCAATTTCAGGACTGGCCCCATCCATCCAACCACCCCCCTGGCCCTCTCAGAACCAAGGAAGGCAGTGCAATGCTAAGCACTGAAGACAGTTACTCATCCCTGGACAAACCCCATTCATCCCACAGCTGCAGCTTTGGGTTCCAAGAGCCCCGAGCATGCTCCAAGGAATTCCAATTGCAGTCCTTCTATCTCCTGATAAATGCATATACCTGTGTCCCTACAGGAACACACAGATACATGCTCATCCATAGCCCTATATCTTTATAGCTGTGTGTGCATATATCAGGTGCTTTGGGGCCCAGGCTGGACATGTGTGTACTTCAAGAGCTGGGGAGGGTATGCAAACGTGTTTCTGAGTGTAGCTCAGATGTTTATTTAAATCAGGTGGGCTGCCAGACAGTTAGGACCCAGAGAGAAGAGCCCAATGTTTTTTAAAAAATAACTGCCAATATTTAAAAATTGGGTGATTTCACACACAATTCTACTTTCCAGCTTTACTTATTAAACCTTGTGAGACCTAGGAACACTGAATTCTTGCATCTTGCATTCCTGAGCAGTGATGGAACATGGGGTGCTGCGGAGCTGCTGTTCTCCTGACAGAGGAATGGCATTCTCCAGTGTACCACAGACCCCATCACTCCACGCCACGGCCCTCACACTGATGGCTGCACAGATCGCTATTCATCCCCAACCTTGCCTGATAGAGTTTTGCCCCTTCCTTGGGACTCAGAGACCATTCAGTCACACACGTTTCCTCCCAGGCATCTAAGTGTGCCACTGCCAGTCAACATCATGTATCTTTTAGGGGAGCTCATTCTGGGCTTCCCTAACCTCTTTGTTCTTCCCAACACTGCTCAGGGTTTCTGCAAAGGGAATGCCTTCCCTCTCTTATACTGTTCCACTTTGGAACGAGTCTCCAGGGACTGCAGCCTATAATTTTTCCCTTCTCGGCCCTGTCATCAGCCTTGCTGGCTTCTTTTCAACACCATTCAAAGCAGGCCAACCAATCACAGGGCAGAAGAGCACCCACGCTAGCCAATGGCAGGACAGACTGCCCTTAGACCAACAAGAAACCACGGGACATAGATAAACTAATTAACATGCTAGAAAAATAAAGATTAAAAACCCAAGAGAACCTACTGCAACAAGACTTAGGAAAACATTTACTGAAAAGAGCCTTGCTCAAGCAGCAGCGTGCTGACAGACTGCCTTTGATCCTTACCTGAACTTCCTCTGTCCGAGCAGAATCATTAGCCAGCAGGGGCTCTCCAGTGGGAGCTTGAATGGTAACAGATTTTTCTGACCCTCTGCCATCTTTATTCCGGGGTGATTTATGTCTCTCTCTGTTTCTTTCCCTGAAAAGTAAAAATGATAATCAGCGAGCATATTCATGCCATGTTAATGAACTCTCCTCAAAATATATTAACAATTTCATTTTGAATGTAGGAAAATTCCACACATGCACGCACGCACGCACACATGCACGCACGCACGCACACATGCGGTGCCAATGCCCAGCCATCACCACCCACCCCCTGCAAGGGGTAAGCTGATCTCTACTCCCTGCTTAGTATTTGCTTTCTGCCATTCCAAGACCCAAAACAAAGACTGTCACTCCTCTATCAACAGGAATCACATTTTTTTCAAAGCCAAAAACGGTGAATTTTAGAATCTCTGTTGGTTAAGGCACATTTTACTATAAAATTAGACTTTACTTGCTTATAAGTTGCCTAAACTTATTTTCTAGGACTTTTTTTATGGGGACGATGCTGTAAAATATTGAAGTTTTGGTTTATACAGAAAAATCTGGGACACTGTCACCCTACATCTTTGCACAAGAGAAGGATGGAAATTCTAAACCAGAGTAGAGATTCATTTACTTCTCATTCCCACAAATTCATTCCCATAGGTTCTAGCTGAACTCAAAGACAGCACAGAAACAAACAAAAGTGAGAATGAATGACACTGAGAAGTGCATGTGTGTGTTTACAGGCCTCCTAAGGAGAGCAGGCTGCTGCCTCATTTTACCCCCGATGAGCTTCCCGGGTGGTCTTCCAGGGAGACTGTGACACCACCATGCTGCGGGTCAATCTTGAAATTGCAAAAGGAGCCCATCACTGTGCAAAGCTCAGAGGTCCCAACCTGGGAATGAACCACCTAAGGAGACGGGCACTCCACCCCAACTGTGAACAGTAAGTCTGGGGGCCCCACCAGAGGAGCCCCACGTCCCCCTGTCCCACAGGACACCTTGACAGCAGCCTCCTTCCTTCAAACACTTGCCTTCATTCCCAAGGTCTCCCAGGCAGGACAGAAGCCCTGCACACACCGACTTTGGGGGCAAACAGATGTCAATTCTGTATCTACTAGATTTGTGTCCTTGCACAAGTTATCCAACCTCTGAAAACCTTGGTTTCCTCATCTGTGAAATGGGAATAATGACAATACCTCACAGATAATGCCTGTAGAGCCCAGTTCAGGGGTGTGAAGTGAGGGCTAATCCACAGTGGCTGTTACTGCTGTTACCATCAGCCAAGGCTACAGGACGACGGCTTGCCTTGTGAGGCAGAGAGTGTATACCGCAGAGAAAGAGAAGGAAAAGGAACAACTAACACACAATCTTATTTCCTCCACATCTCCAGTCACAACTGGACTGTTAACCTACCACTTAGCTGACAAAATGCAGACTTCCTGTGGTCAAACTTATCAATACCTCCCCAGGGTAAGCATTGGTTGATTCCTTCAAAGAGCACAGGAGCTTTCACATCCCAGAGACTCTTTCAGTGATAGCAGCTCTGTATCTAGGGCTTAACTTATTCCAATCTATCGTTGAATTAGACTCTAGAAATAGAGGAGTTCTGGACAACTAAGGTATTCTATTTTACCTGGGCAAGTGGAGAAATAGCCAAGAGAATTTGTTTGTTTACCCAGAGACATATCTGTCAGTGCCAATCACTCCACTCCCCACCCCAATCGACAGACTACTTTACAAAGGGCTTTATTATATTAATTCCATTCCATCCCAACACTAACCTATGAGGCCAGCATATTGTCCCCATTTTACAGATGGGGAACTGAAGCTCACAGAAGTTAAGAGACTTCCCAAAGTCATAGGAAGTGGCAGAGCAGAATCTAAACCCAGGCCTGCTTGCACTGCCATTCATACCTGCCGTGCTGCACTGATCTGAAGAGCAACCAGCAGGTTTTGCAGCATAAACACTCGCCTCATCCTCACATCCTATACTTGATGCAATACCACAGCTGCAAAATATGCCTTTGAAGCTTCCGCAAGGAGTCACAACTGGCCTGTGACCCCGGGAAAGCATGAAGCAGGGTGCCCAACACTCAGGGTTGCCAAAGACAGTCGCTTCAAAAGGACTGACTGTGAGAAACAACAAGCAATGGGGAAGGGATTTCCCACAAGCCTGCGCGGTCTTCAGAATGAACCATTTAGACCAAGTCTAGAACCGCTGCTCCCCAGGGCCCCACCTCCTCTTCTATCTTACTGTTGCCACTTTCCCTCACTGCTCTGGCATCTCTCTCTCTCCCTGACATCACCAAGTCACATGCTCCCAGACCCATTTATCTATTCACGAGTCCCACGGGTCAAATCCTGTGACAGCACAGAAATTCCACAGGAAATCAAAATTCTTTCGCTGAGTGCCAACACTACTGTGGCAGAAAGCAGGCGGGGAGCCACGCAGGGCTGGCAACAGCGTCTCGAGGGCCAGCCACCCCTCCGACCCCTGACGCACTCAGCCTGGCTCTCAAGGAGAGCCGACAGCCCAACAACTCCCCTGGCCAGCACCCGAGGCAAGCCAGAGAAGAGCCCGCTATCAGACAGCGCCAGGAAGTTTCTTGTCCCTCAGACCCAGAGACCCTGAACCGACGCATCTCAGGCCTGAGTGTGCGGAGACACCACCTGGGGTGTGGATCTGGGGACACATTCACTGGGCCCACCCCCAGAGAATTCTTCTGGAAGGAAGACAACAGGGATCCGCATTTCTCACCAGCACCCCTGGCGCTCAGGGCGCAGCAAATGGCTCAGGAAACTTTCCCCAAGGCTCTCCCACCTGGATGCTCCTGAGGGCGTGGGGGGCTGTGGAAGGATTGCTTGAAGTCGGCCTGCTCGTGAAATGCCCGTATACAGCAGGGGCTCAATAACGGTAGCCATGAGGGTAATGTGTGCTGCACAATGCTGCAGCGTCCAGTGGCTTCCTTATTAACATAGCAGGAAGTGGACAAGGCTGGAAGAAAGTCTCAGGGCCGTGTGCATCAGGACCGAGGGATGCAGAGAGCCTTCCGTACCCTGTCAAGGGAGGGGCGAATGCAAAGCTCGTCCTGTCAACTCATGGTGGGCTGCGTGTTGTTCTGGTCCTTGTTATCAAGGGAGCAAGTCCTATCACACAGCTTTTATAAAGACCACCGGTCCAGAATTACTGCTCCAGGGAGGTCTCTGAGCCAGTGCTAAACAGAGAGCCCAACAAAAACACCACTATTCTGTGCTTCCCGGTTTGCAGAGTTATAAGCTACCATACGGTCGTTTCACTGAACAGGTACTTAATGTTTATCCCTATAGCTCCAAAGGCTGTTAACTCCAGGAGAGGGCTCCCCAATGGGGAAGGCAATCAGTTTCCAGCGTCTAAGAGTATGGAGACAGGAGACGAGGGGAGTAAGGCTACCAAACCTCTCAGTGGTACATGCACGCTTGGGTGTCTTTTCAACTCGGCCTACATCGTCTGGATCTGTGTGCCTCTGCTTGGCAGGTGTGTTAGCCACAGGAATCTCTGTTTCTTTATCTCTGAATCTGTCTCCATTCAACATCTGCCGGTGCAAATAAAGATAAGTATGTTCCTGCGTGTGTGTGTGCATGCGTGTGCGCATGAGAGAGGCGTGGGAAGAGCAAGCAGCGGCACGTAGGAGGCCAGGCACACGCGTGTGTGTGTCTGTGTGTGTGTGTGTGAACACATCTATTTCGGCGATTCTGAAGCTGAGCCCTTGAGGGCCGCTGTCAACCTCTTCTCACTCCAGCCAGAATCCCCATCCATTCCCACACAGTCCCACTTACAGCCAGCATTTCCTGGGAAGATTATTTAGCTCTGTTTCTGTTGTTTATGTATTTCTATTTGGGGAAAGCCAGCCCCACCGGTTACTCCGCCCTTTCCTTCTCTACCACCGCCCACTACCTGGCCTTGTGCTCTGCTGACTGCCGGGGCCTGGCGGCTGCTTCCTCTCGGCGCTGACCAGGGTGGGACAGCCGGGCACGGGGCACACTGACTCTGAAGCAGCCTGGGAACAAAAGCGGAGGCCTTCACGGCTCAGGCAGCCCTCTTTTGGACAATGTGCTTTAGCACAATAGTCATGTGAATTACCACCCCTTTCCCGTTTTCCCCTCTCACTTACCCAGCTGCCCCCATCCAGCACAGCCCAGGGGAAAAGAGTGGGCTTCCAGAGGACAAACAAATTGGGCCTGAAACCTGCTGAGGTACCAACGAACCTTAGAGCTTCAGGAAAATAATATTGCCTCCCTGCACCCCAGTTTGCTCACCTGCTGAGTGGGGTACCACCTCCCACCGTTCTAGGACTGCTGCGAGGGTCCTAGCAGGTACTCTCGAGGTGGGCATTACCTTCCCCAGCAGCTGCTGTATTTACCGCGGGGAGCTAGTGCTCGAAGCCCAACGGTTAAGCAAGGGCAGCTAAGTCTGCATCATTTTCCCAGCACATTAACTGGACACTCTCTGGAGAGAGCAGAACACAAAACCAGACCACTAGATTCTTTGTTAGAAAACAGTTGTTTGTCATCTGCTTGGAACCCAGCCTGTCCTCCAAAGATGACCATGGTGTCATCAGGCATATCAAGTTTGCTGCAGTTAATCATTTCTGAGCTAGAGTTCTACTAACATTACCAAACAGCAAGGTCCCTCCCTTCTTACTCTTCCACTCAAATCCCTGACAAACACCTGAGCAGGGCAGCCTTCACAGGGACACTCTTAAGTGACACAATACTCTGGGCTGGGGCTGGGGCCTGCTCACACGCCGTTAGAGGGGCACAATTACTGATCGATATTCTTTCCGCCTTGGCACATACTCTCTATGGATTACAACCTTTGCCCCAGTTACTATGCCCTACAGGGCTCTCAGTCAGAGAATTCACCACATGTGGGTGTTGTTTTTTCCTAAAGAACCCACGGAGCGCACCTAACACTCTCTCACGGTCACCGCTTCAATCCAGAGCTCCTGAGTAGGTGTTCAGTAATGTTCCTTGATTAATTTATTGAAAGTCTCCGCTTATAATACAATTTGCCAAGTACTCTCCACATGGGTCCAAGACAGCACTAAGAGTTCTGCAGACTGTTTTATTTGAAAGTTACAGTCTCTTAACGTCACCACCTGACCCCTGCAGGATCGGTTTCTGGGGGCCCCAAGAGGAAAGAGCAGACCACAGCACGGGCCCTCAGGCATGGCGGTCAGGACACCAGAGTAGACAGAGGCGGCCAGCGCTGGGCCTACTCAGAACACCACACAGCTTCCCCTTGTAGTCATCTCCAAGCACCAAGGGAGCCCCTAATCCCCACTTCCACCGTGGTGGTGTGGAAAGGCGAAACCTGGCGCATCCCCAAGGGAATTACTTTTTCCAGTGAGGTCCAAAGATGTGGTATTTCAAGACAGCTGTTTCTGACATTTTGTAACTTAGCTGGTACGTTTCCCCAGTGGTCGAAATTTGTGATCAGATCTTCATCCCCGGAGGGTTTCCAACTTCCTCGGGGTCTGGGTGCTGGTGTATATCACCTCAGGCCTCACTCAGCAGCTCTCCTGTTTACCATGCTGACTAGAAAGGCTGACCTGGGCTCCCGCTTACAAGCTCATTCACAGCTTTTCCCCCAATTTTTATGATATTAAGAGCAATACATAAAAATTTAGAAAATAATTAAGGTTTAAAAAAAAATCCACTCATAATCCTAATAATCTTCTACTCAGAGATCAATATGTTAACATTCATCTTATTATAGATTACATAACATATAATGTTTTGAATCTTGTTTCTGATAAAATGGCCTCATGAACATTTTCTCATGTCATTAAACAGTCTTCAAAAACCTTTCTTGTACACTTTTATTCCATTTGTATTTTAATTACAAAACACTTGCTTGTAAAGACTTAACAAGTACAGATGAAGTGTAAATGAAAGCTCTCGTCAGTCACTGTCTTGCGTCCAGCCCTTCCCTGTGGATGACCACCCTTGGCAGTTCAGGGTCCCTCCAGACCTCTTTCCATGCGTACACACCTGTATGTCTCTCAGATAAATACATCAATTACATATGCATGTCTTACTGCTGTTTTACAAAACAAAATCCCACGCTGCCCTCAAGTGCTTGTAAAAGGGACGCTGGGTCACGGCAACACCATTACAATCACCATTCCTAGCTCGCAAAGGGCTGCGACTACCTGTGGTCCTTTGGGCTGTGGCCAGCTGGGGACTTTGAAATGCCACAGCTGTTAATATAGCCACTGGTGAGTGACCTCCTACCATGTGCTGTTTTAAATGCTTCACATCATAATCTTACCTAATCCTCTTAACAGCCCTGTATGGAGGATGTCACGCTACCCATTTCACAGATGAGGAGTGTCAGTCAGCACTGCACCCTGACCACCTGCGTGCCTCACCAGCGGGGCCCCCTCTTCACGCGTTCATGCCCTTGTTCCCTTACTCACCATGCCCCGGGCAGGGCTGTGATAACAGCAGCTCTAGGAATACCAACGCAAACCCGTTCATTTTGCACAGAGGAGGGGGATTCGGGCCCCCATCACCCAGGATGGAGTTTTCAAAACCAAAGTTTGTTCACTGGGAAAACCAGTCAAAGAGAAATAAGGCACCAGGCCAATCCTCCCACCACTTCAGTGTATAAGCCTCATGGCAAATGCATAATGGTCAATGAGTCAGCACCTTTGGGTGAAAAGCAACAAATTAACACTTTTTAAAAACTTTCATTTACATTCTTGGTAAAGCTTTTGGAAAACTGTCCTCCATGAGAAGTACTTAGTAGTGAAAAACATTTCCACTGCAGTGAGAAACTTTAATTTAAAATCAATTGTGAGAAATTAAGGTCATCAGCTGTAATGGCAGCTATAAAATGTAAATTGGTGGTATAGTCACTCCCGACGCATGTTAAATGCTCTTAAAGCTCAGCTTCTCACGAACGGGTGGACTGAACCTCCAGCATCTACAGCCCTGCAGCCGTGCGTCACTGTTTCAAAAGTGTGTCTAGAAAACCCTGCCAACCTGCAAGTTTCCATAAGATGAAAAGTAGAACAATCAACAGCTTACATACCCTTGTCTGTGAGACTTTTTCGAATGACTTGAATAGTAAGAATATCCAGAATATGTGGATTCGGTATCCATAGCAATGGAGGGCTTGCTCTTGATGAGGAGCAGGTATTGTTTCTCCTTAGAGATGGAGAATTTCACCTACTAGACTCCTAAAACCTCAAAGGGTCTGGGAACCAAGGAGCCACTCTTCAACAGGAACAAATTCTGGGAAAAGGGGAAAAAAAAAAGAATCAGACTTCAAAGCCAACCTAAAGAGGCTGGAAGATAGACAGACGACAGCAGCCATCCCCCCTTTGGGGTCTCAATTATGAACAAGTGGGCAAGAGCAGTGTCTAAATGCTAAATGCCCCACTCATGCAGCGACAAGCTTCCCCAGGTGTGGGGCCAGCAAGTTGAGCCCTAGCATGGCAGCGGAAAAACCGGAGGTGGGAGAGACCTGGCCCGGGCCATTTCCGGGACATGGCCGCACTGCACGGGTTTGGGAGGGAGGAAGTGCCCTAGACACGGTGCCCAGCACCCCCCCTGCCAGTTTGCTTGTTGCAAAAACAATACCCAGGGAAGTAGCTTTTAAGGGATTTGCTCATAGTTTCCAAAAGCCAATTTTAAAGAGAGAAGTTCCAAGCTCTTTAAACCAGGAATCCAAACTCCTGAGAATTTATCTTAGAGAACTGATTTCTTTTTTAAAGAAAAACTATTATTACTGCGTTGCCTAAACAGTGTAAAGCTAGAAACAATATGAATACCCAAAAAGCAGAGGAACAGGTAGGGAAAACACTGTTCATCCACCCAAAGAACTATCAAACAGCTATTTAAAATGACAATTATGAAGAATGGCAATTTTTATGACATGGTAAATTTAAAAAGCAGGCAACAGGATGGTAGATACACACTGGCTCTACATCACAGCTACACTCATATAAAATCGCTTTCACTAGGACAAGGATTAAGAGGGAACATCAGAAAGTGAAAGCAAGTGATTTATTAGTTGCAGGCTCCTGGGTCTTTTCCCACATTTTCATCAGATATTGCCTTGCAATAAAAATAAACTTGAAACATTTCCAAGTACATTCCTGAGCCCCACAGGCTAAACCTTTACTTCTAGAAAATTGAGAATCACAAGTTCTGTCTCTCCCAGCACCTCTCACCCCAGTGTTGGTCTCCGCCCAACAGCCCTCTCCTCCTTCCAGGGCCCTTGGAAGCTGAAACAGCAAACAGAGCCAGTGAGATAAGTGTGAAGAAAAAACAAAGGAGCTGCAAACACCGTACCCATACCCCTCCTGGGAGGAGGCCAGGCTCCCTGACCCGAGCAACAACCTGCAAGTCTGGAAGGAATCGCCTGCGAACCACCACACACCAACCCAGCCCCCGGGCCTCAAATTCCGCGTAGGATGCCTTCTGCCTGGAAGTGAGGTAGTTCGCTTGCAGGTCTGTTACGCAGGGGACTAGCCTCCCTTGTCCTGGAGGTCGTGACCCATCATTTCCTTTCTCCTCTGCCATCAAAAGCCCAAGATGAGTAGCAGGGAGACCTGGGTTCTAGCCGGAGCGCCTCACTGTCTAGTACGAGCTGGGGCATTGCCTTCCTGAGCCTCGGTTTCCTCATTTGTCAAACGGGGATAAATCAACCAGCCACCGTCCTCACAAGATCAGTCTGAAGACGTAAGCAGATACGGTATTCAGCGCAGGGTTCCCGTCCCAGGCTTTACTCACTTATTAGCTATGTGTCACATTATTAAACTCTCTGAACCTGCATCTGCAAAATGTGGTAACAGGGTAATACACTGCAACCACGACTGTGCCCAGCACCAGCTCCAGGTGCCCTGGATCCATGAGAGTTGTGGCTCTTAGCACCCCTGTCCCAGGCCCGAAACCTGATGTCACCGCTAACTAGCTGTGTGCCCCAGTGAGGCGGTCTTCCCATGTGTAATAGAAATAAGGCCACCTATTTTGTGGAGTGACCATAAGATTAAACGTGAAAATAGATGTAGTGGGCATTTAAAAAAACATGTGAGTTTGCTCTTGGACCACCTCCACATCCCTGGATTTCAAGAGCAGCCTAGAAGTTTTCACGAGCAATTTCAGGGAGCTTTCAGCACCTTCCATTCTCACTCTTTCTGCTCTGGTTTTTGCTGCTTGTTCATCTGCTTCATACCTGGCAGACACCATCAGGAAGTGAGCCAAAATCTCTGGGCCTGCCCTGCATGAGCCTCTCTCCCTGAAGGCCCTTCACCCAGCTCTCTGCTGACCTGCCGGTTCTCACGCTGTGTCACCTAGAAGCCCGACTCTTCTACGTTCAGAATTGGCCACCCACTGCTTCCACACCTTTTTCTGCCTTCCAACCTATAACTCCTGATTCCCTTCCCCATCCCAACTTCTGACTTGATTCTGGCTAAAAATCGCTGGGGTGTCTCCAAGGCAGATGACCCAGACCCACCGACCTGGGCTGATACTATTCATGCTTCCTGGCTGTGACACTGTGGGGCAAATGCCTACCTCTCTGAGCTTCTGTTTCTCTCCCTGTAACATGAGGCCATTTAATATGACCTCTTCCCACAGCTGTTGTGAGCATTAAACAAGACTCCCTACGTGAAGCCTCTGGCATAGGGTAACCCCAGTTTCACACCCCTTGCCCCCTCCGCAAGAGGACGTCATTCTTTGTCCTCATTAAAACCTCCAGTAATCCATTAAAGCAATTCCAGGCACGTCCCTCAAAGGCAATCATGAGCTCCCAAGTGCCCTTTGGGAAAGCTGCACCTAACACTACCAGCTGCTCTGTCTGGTTTCTCTCTCCCAGTTCCGGCCCATGTCATCAAAGGGGTGGTCTGCACACGCTGCCTGCCTCTCCCTCCCCCTCCATTGTCACCCCAACCCCCCACCCTCAACACGCCCCTGAAACAGCTCTCAGTGGGTCAGCAACGGCGATGAGCCAAATCCAAAGGTCACATCCTTGTCCTCTCTCCCCTGACCTTCTTTCCCACTGACTCACTCATCCACCTCGGGTGCAGTAAGCAGCTATGAGAGGCCCTGCCAAGCCATCCTAGGAACAGCAGTGACCATGGCCCGCAGCACGCTGCCCGCCATCACCCAGCTCTCGGAGGCTGGCGTCCTCGTGGGAGGCAGCTACGGCTCCTGCCCGGCCCCTTCCCCAGTCCCCCATCAAGTTATCCCTGCAGACTCAAACTCGCCTGTTACTCTTCCCGCTCCTTGGATTTGACTCTGGTGTTAAGCTCCCTGAAGACAGGAGTTGCTGTTACCTACCCCCAGGGGACGCGGAGCATAGCCAGCAAGTGCTGAAAGAACAAACCCAGGGCACACCTCCTATGCAGCCGCCTCTTGCTCCTCTTGGGATTAACATCACCACCACAAGTGCTCTCTGTCCTGGTCTGTTCTTTCCACTTTTCTCTGCCAAGGGGATACAATCATCCTAGGATCCCACAGATCCAATCCTGCGCCTTTCTCAAAGCTCTCTCTCCCCTTCACCCCACACACCTACCATCACTAAGTGCCCTCTGTCCGCCTCCCGCGCACTCCACGGACACAGGGCTAACCTATCACAAAGGCTGCAGTGGAGCTCCTGGATCCATCTATGCAGGGCTCACACCCCTCCTCTGAGTCACACTGTTTCTCTCATAGCTATCAACTCTCGCCCGACATCTGAGTGACGACTAAGAAGCAGGGCCGGGAGACAAACTAACGAAACCCAAAAATGAATTCATTTAAAAGCCCATGCATCAGCTTTGCTGTAGTTAGAAAAACACATACGGACGCTATCACTGCAACGATGTATTTGTGAGCTAGTTCCCATGTACGCACAAGAAATTAGCAGAATGCAGATAAGGTCAGAGGGACGCCTTATCGGGAAGATAATAAAGTAAGGAAAAGGCATCAGGTTCCCAGGGTCATAAACTGATAGGCTGCGGCACTGCCTGAAGTGGAAAGAGTCATACAAAGGTGTAAATACAGATCCTGGAATCTGGGACTGTCCCTCTCTCACCCTCTATCATCCTGACCCCTGCCATGACCCACACTGTGCCTGGCTCCAGCTGGGCAGCACCCAGAGTGACCTTTCCAATCACAATGTGGATGTCACTTCCCTGTCACACCCTCCCATGGTGTCCCATTGCACTTTGAATGAAATACAAAATCTTCCATTGGGTCTGCAAGGCCCTGGCCACCTCCCCAGCTTCATTTTCCTCCTCCAGCTCCAGGTCCTCTGACGACCAGGCTCTCTGCAGCCTCAGAGCCTTGGCAGAATGCAGTATATCTGCTGTCTCACTCTACACACCTCATCCTGCACAATTTCTACGCATCCCTCTCAGCTTAAATACTGCTTCTTCAAGAGGCCTTTCATGAGCCTCCAGTCTCAGCCCCTTCACAGCACCTTGTACTTTTCCTTTATATCACAATTTCCAATTATGTATCAGTGTGATTAATGTCTGGCTCTGTATAGACAGTAAGCTCCATGAGGTCAGGTAACTTCTTCCATTACTATCTCCCAGTTCCTAGTACACACCAGGCACTCAATACATTTGTGCTGAATGAATGAAGGGTTTTATGGCAGACCTCAGGACGTGGTGGCCACAGATTTACCATGGAAGAAACCTTAGAGATTTTCTATTTTAAATTCTCAGTTTTGTAAGTTTGTAAGAGAGGAAAACAGTGCAGCAATTAGATTCGGCAGTGGCGTCAGACTACCAAGAGTGGTACTGCCCTGTCCCTCACTCAGTAGCGAAGTTTATGTTTCAGACACAGTTAAGTAAAAATCAGCAGCAGTTTCTTTCAGCCACTCCCCCTGCCCTCCTGTCATCTGTCCCTTAGTAACTACAGGTACTGCTTGGGTGAGAGTTGGACGCAAAGACCAGGATGGAGCTGAAGCTGTTAAAGCATCTCATGAAGGCCATGAGGGCAGAGTGGAGACAGATGTACAGGGCACTTCTAACTGAGTGACAGCATCTTAAATTCTGGAATTCTCAAGCAAAAATGTCAGAGAGAGGCTCCTTCATCACGCTTTATTAAAAGCAAAGATTAGTGCCCTCCAAAACAGCCTTCCCTTAACATGTTCCCTCTCATAAAATATACCTACCACTTAAAAGAAAAACACCATGTTCAGAAAATCATATGAGGGAAATAATATGTCATGGTAATGACAGTGGTAAACATAAGTTAACCTTTATGAAAAGGAAGTTAGCAAAACACCAACAGCTCTGCCTAGAGCTATTAATTAAGAGAAGTCTGGTTGAAAGGGTAGAAAGCTACCTTGCAAGGGCACAAAGGCACACACTGAACTTCAAGAACCATTCTGCCCCTTCTAGGGTAGATGTATTTCCACGGGAAGAAGTTTCTGGTGAAACTGAACTGTGGTTACAAACAGTGTGTGCATTCCTTTGAATATCTGATTTTTATCATATATATAATTCTAAAGGGTTTACTCCATTCGTTATTAGCTTTATGTTTTGAATAAAGGCACCCATTTTTAACTGTATGGCACTCAAAGGGAAAATGACAACCTCAATAATTTTGTTTAGAATCAGCTTTTCCTCTACAGAGGGGAAGCAAGAGCACAGTTGCTAGACTTAGACCATCACAGTTCAAATCCTGGCTACAGTGCTTATCAGCTACATGACTTTGTATCAGGTTACTTAACTTTTCTGTGTCTATTTCCCTAAATTATAACAACAGAAAACTCTATTTTACTTACCTTACACGCTTTTGGTGGGTATGAGATAATTTATAATCATTTAAAATAGTGCCTAGCACACGGGAAGCCCTCACAACTATTATGCATTATTACTATTCAGTAAAGTGAAATTTCTTCAGTTGGGCAGAAAACCATTGCATGGCATATGACTTACATATCATTTTCACTGACCTTGTGTACATTTTTCAGTCTATGGTTGTCCACCTTTAATGAATACCATTATTCGTAGCTAAGAAGTTTGGTGATTTTCATTCTGTTCCCTGCAGACCTCTTTTTACTGTTCCCAGGTTGGAAGTGAGTATCAGATCAGAGGAAACTGTGTTTTATCGGGTTTATTTGGAGGACCTTGGGTTGTAAGGGAGGTTGGGGAGAAGTATGCAAGTTCTGCAAAACATTTTGCTGGACTTGGAGTCTGTAAGTCATAAAATATCATCCAGGTCACTGATTGTAGGGATCAGAGAGGGCTTTGGGGCAAAACCCAGTGATTCTTTCATTACAACAGAGCTCTTATAAATAAATGTTTCCAAGCCATTATTTACAAGGAAAGAAACTATCAGCCTCAATCTACCTCTCTTGCCAATAATTTCAACTCCTCTTCCCAGAATAACTGCTTTTGGCTCTGGTCACTAATTACCCCTCAAACACTCACAGCAGCTGGGTATAGATTTCTGAAGAGCCATGAATGGTTGATGTACCTGGGGTTCTATAACGTGTATTTGTTTTCAAGTGACTCCGTTGTCCCCAGTTAGATTTTTAAGTATAGGAAAAACAGATACCATGAGTACCACCTCCTCTGTAAATCCCATGGCACTGGGTCCAATGAATGCTGTCCAGTAAGAGGGATTCGGAAGGACACTGATGGAGACAGATAGGCAGGCACCTTTGTATTAGGCGTCAGGCAAGACCAAAGCCACTAGTAGAAACATGGTTTGGCCCCAAGTCCACCTAATGCCATCTTGTCCACCTTCTGGAAAATGGCAATGCATGATGCCTAGGTCACAGGCCCACACACAGCTCATCCTGTGGTCAGGAACCACAGCTAGTTCACTTTAGGGAGAGAGACTGGCAATAATAATCTAACAGCTTACAGTTAAATAGAATGCTTACTATGTATTAGGGACTTTTTTAAGTCATTTATGTGTAATATCTCATTTAATCCTCAGAATAAGTCTTATAAGGGGGCTAAAACTGTAATTTCACATCACAGTTAAGGAAACCAAGGTCACATACCTGCTAAGTTCTGGGGACAGGGCTTGAACTCTGAAGGTGTGATTCCAGAACCTATGCTTTTAGCTATGGAACATGTACAGCAGTGTAGCAATTACCAAAATTATTTATTTACACATTGTAAGGTGGGAGGTAATCATAAATTGTCCCAAACCACTCATGACCCACAAAGAATTCTGCAATTTCAACTCCCACTCACAGGTTCAGTACCCCCAAGTATTGGGGGGAACCCAGGAGGAAAGAAATGCATTTGAGATAGTTCGAGCTCCCAAGGAGCTCACAGCCCAAAGGTGGAAACTGCCTATTAAAATGCAATGTGATAATGCACCCATGCGATCTGAAAACTGCTGAGATCCAGGGGAACAAACAGGGTGTGTGTTTGTAGGTGTTAAGAGAATGGAGGGGACGATACTTTCCTCGCTCAATGCGTATTTATTCTTCAATAGACCAGTTTGACATGGACTTGTCACCTGATAAAGAAACTATCATTTACGGTTTTGTTCTGTTGCTTAAATACAAATGACAATAAAAATGTACTGCCTGGCAAGCAGGCCTGACAAATATACCAATCTCAAGATTCTTCTCCCATTTTACTTACAAATTAAGTCGCAACCAGGTCACACTGCCAACACCGTAACAGTGAAAACTTCACACTAGATGTTTCACTAATTACACTGTGAGACACCAGATTTGGGGAATGCTAAATGTTCATGCATAGGTGAAGAGCGTTACTTCTCTCAAGTGTAGAATAAAACAGTTTCCTCTCACAAATCAAAGCCCCAACTATATCACACTGATTTCATTCAAATCTAAAACTCTAATTAGTGGTTACATAAAATGACTAATTACTTCTCACCGGATTCAGACAGTTTCTGCCATCTCACTTAAAGAGCTGAGGAGCCCTGTGATCAAACAACCCACCCCCTGGAAGGCGAATGCTAATTAGTACTGTTGATTGGTGACCCCAGTTATATATTTTCCAGCAACCCTTTAAAATGTATAAACATATCAGCGAAAATGCCAGAGTCTTTGCAGCTTGCTAGCTTTTGGAATAAGTGTCTAAAAATAAGTGCATTTCCAACCACAGCCACGACAAAAAGGTTGAAAAAATGCACGTGCCAGCCACACAATCATCATAACAAAGCGCTCCAACATCTCTTAACGAGCCGCTAAACGAGCTCCCAACACCTTCGCAGCGTGGCTCTTACACCTGGTTTGAAGATGTGAACAGAGCCAGAGATTTCTCGGCTGGCTCCAAATCTCAGTCAGTAGTTCCTCTCCTGGCCGCCAGGCCACGGCTCCGCCCCACTCCAGGCTCCACCACCGACGCGTTTAAATTTTTATAAAGCTTCACACTTCTCTGGGAGCGTTGCTTGGAGCAGTTCAAAGACTGCAGGAGGAAATGAAGTCCTGCCCGTGGCGAAGGCTGCCCCGGCGCGGTGAGATTTTCCTCCAACGGGACACCTTGGGCCGAGACTTGCCGGACGCCTTCTGCTCCACCCCGGCGTTTTTGAAAGTAAACTCCTACCTGCCTGTTGCGCTCCCCGAAGCGCCACCGGACTCGCCCCCGCCCCGCAGCCCCAGGCCCCTAGGGCCGGCTCAATTTTGGAAGCGAGGTGTGAGCACAGGCCAGCCCCGCGCCGGGGTCTGGCTCAGGGCCGGGCGGCCCCCGGTGCGAGTCCCGAGAGGCGACGGGAACCCCCGGGTGCGCCCGGCTCCGGGAGCGGGGCCTGCCCGGTCCGGACGGCGGATACGGCCGCCTGGCAACTCCCTGCCGGCTGGCCGGAACGCGCACCCCAAGGGGCGCGCCCCGAAGTGCAGCCAGCGGGGAAGAGGGCGTCCGCGAGGTGGGGACGGAAGGCCGGGCCCCGAGGACTCGGGCTGCGGCGGCCAGAGCCGGGCAGGGACCGGAGGGGGAGCCGGCGAGGCGCGACTCAGGGCGCGGTCCGTAGGAGGGCGGCGAGGCGGGTCTGAGCCCGGGGGTGCGGGGTGCGCAGGGTCCGCGGGGGCGTCTCCCCGCCCGCGCCGCGCCGCGCCCGGCCTCGGCCGGCACTCACCTCCGCGCCGGCCGTGCGGGCTTCTCGCGGCTCGCGCCTCGGCTCCCAGCGGCCCCTGGCTCTGCGGCCTGCGCTGGGCTCCCGTACAGGTAGAGTCTTTTCGCCGCGGCACGGCTGCTTTCCGCTTCCTGTCTCCGGTGCCGCCCCGCAGCCCCCCAGCCCAGCCCTGCGAGCCCGGCGCGGCCGCGAGCCAAGAGCAGCGAGCGCAGCCGGCCCAGCCGCGGGCCCGGCCCACCTGCCGCGGAGGGCGGGGCCCGGCCGGCGTCCACCCCGCCCCACCCCGTCGTCCCACACCCCGGGACGCGCGTGCACACTCGTGCACACCCAGGCCCCAGGGACTGACCTCCCACACGGACACGCACGTGCGCACACGCACGCATCCTAACCACATGGCCAGGGATTGATCCCCCAACCCAGCACCCCAACATACTTGCACTCTCAAGTGTGCACCCGTACACGCACGTTCACAATTATGCACAGAACCCAAGCCCGTTTGCCCACCCTGGAGCCCCGGCACAGCCCAGGGACTAACACCCCCACCCACAGTTCACACACTCATATATACACATTCCAAGAAGCCACCAACAAATATGCATATACATCCACACTTAAAGACACTCACACTTCAACTCACATGCAGCCCAAGAAATGACTCCACAAATAATCACATACCTAGTCCCCCTACTGGCCCTCCCAGCCAACCCTCTCCCTCCTCCTCCTCCTCCTCCTCCCCTAACGGAGTAGCCACTGCCCCCAAGCCCAGTCTGCAAGAAACTGCTGAAGAGCACACCTCTAAAGGCCGCCCGCCCCAGTTTCCAGTCCTGATTAACCTGGTTGGGCTTCTGTCTCTGAGTTTTTATCTGAAAAGCAAGAGGATGATAACGCCAACCTTGCAGGGTTGTAGTGAAGATGATGGAAAGTGGCAGAGAACAGTAGTCAACTATTTATATGAGTATTCTTACTTAGCTCTCTTGTGTGGGTGGGATTAGGGATCCGTAAGGGGAATCTGGAATCCGGCTGGGCCCCAAAGCTGCTTACCTGACAGAGCTCTCAGAGTAGAGACAGTATATAATGAAGTACTGCGGATACTTGTGATGGGGAAAAGCAGGCCATGCCCGAGCTAGCCTTAGGGAACTTTAGACCTCCTGCACCCCCCTACTTCTTCCCATCCCTTCTAATCTCCACTCACTCTCCATGTATTGCACTTCTTCAGAGACTATCATATGGTCAATGTGCTGGTCTGCCCTCCCCATCCCACCAAGCCTGCCACCAGGCTTCACTCCTCACTCTTGGTGGCCCAGGACAGCTGCCCCTGCCTTCACCACCCTCTCACCTGTCTCCAGAGGCAGGTGCTGCTAACACAGGCAGCCAGCTTCGTAAGGGTAAAGCCAGTTTTCTCTCCACCCAAATCAGTGCCAAGGTGCAAAAATATAGAGCTTGTTAAAAACACATCTTTCATCTTTAAAATGTAGACCCTTCAAAGTTACAACAGGCCAGGTATTTCCGATTCCAGTTAGGTTGCTTCTGAATAGCCCCTGTGTGATATACAGATCCTCAGTGAATTTTCATGGAAAGTGGTCCTAATTCACTTTAGCTTATTAAGTTTAGTGACCTTACCATGTGTAGTGCTTTTATGGGAAAGAGGGGTATAGAAAATAAATGCTATTTTAAGATAATAAATTCACCTTTAAATGCCACCTACAGTTTGTTTTTATCCAACAATCTCAAGTATTCAAATTTAAAAGGTAAGAATTGGAAAACTTCTCAGGGACTGAATGATGGTCGATAAAACTTGGAGGCCTGCCCTGGCTCTCCTTGTCTGTCCCAAAGTGAGTCAGCCTTATTCTAGGGTTCAGCTAGCAGGTTTATTCAGCTCTTGCCTAAGTCGAGTTCTCCAGCTTAACCTTACTCAGTTATGAAAGTAGTATTGTGTGCTCCATCTGCCACTTCTTTTTCTCACTTCCCCATTTGTTCCAAATTCAACCAGAGAAGTGGGGTACTAGGTGCTGGGTGCTCTAAAGACTCCAATATGCACACTGCACAAATTCATGCATGTATGTCTCCCTTCCTGCCCATTCTCACAGCTTTCCCAGACCCTAGAATGTTACCCACTAAAACTCCTGTTTACCAAAATCCAACTCGAATCCCATCTCCCACACAAAGCCACCTTCAGTTCTCCCAACTAGAAACCATTTTTTCCCCATTTGAATTCCCATAGTACTCTAGTTTTATGCTCATCTGCTTAGCTTGTATTGGCTATTTGCATCTCCTGCCTCAATATTGCATAAATGTCTCATCTTTTTTCTATATCAGATCTTTCCACATAGTAACTGCTTCCAAAAAATGCTCAGCAAATGTATGAATGACTATAACATACCACTTGCCCTTGGGACGTTAATAATCTAAGCAGGAGCTTGAAAAGTCATGACATATACACATAAGGATAGTTAACACAAAAGAGAATATATAAGATGCTAAAAGCACTAAAGGCACACTTTTTAAGAAGTCACTTATCCTGTCTCAAGAATTCTGAATATATCTGAAAAATGGGAGTTAAGTGAGAAAATACAATGATCCACAAAACAGACTGTCCAAATCCACATATTAAAATGCATAGACTTTACAAGTAGGAGAATCTCTCATGCCCTCACTTAGATACGTTTACATTTAGTTTGGAAACATTTCTAATAAGCTTCATCGTCGGATTCCTAAAATTGCTACAGATCAGGAACACATCAAAAAAGAGGTGACGTTAGAGGCCCCAAGGGGGTCGTTGTGAAGATGGTTTAATTCCAGAACTCACACCTTTTCCTTCTACCGGCTACTCCTCTCAGCACACTGCCACCTCACAGAATAATGGTGTCTATAGTGATAACCCTGCATTATAAAGGTTAGATGGAGAGTCTGTCTATAGTACTCTATTTGGGAAGCCAGGGAACAAATGTGAAAAAATATCAGATTTCTATCCCAAATGTTCAAAATGTTAAAATGTGCAGTCTTTAAGGGCCATTTTCTGTAAGATCTACATATATGTAATATCTGTTTATAGGTTAATAATGTCAATGATGAGGTGCTTAAGTACGGGTTATTAGTGCCCAAGGAGGGAGTCACACCGCCTGAATAGTCAGGGTCAGTGTTGTCCTTACCTTGAGGAAAGGAAGAAGTGGACTAGGCATTGGTGGAGGGCAGTGGCTGGAACAGTGACCAGCTTATCTCAAGTGCTTAATAAATATGAGTTCAATAAGTGGGTAAATAGTATCTCTGCTTGGAGTATGGACAGGGGTGTGGAGAGAACAGTGTCTGGGATATAGTCAAGGGCAGTGAGCAGGGCAGCGAGGCCCAAGACAAGGGCTCATGCTGGGACATAGAGGAGCCAAAACTGAGTGGCTAGGATTAGAGGATAGAGAACCTTTAATCCAACCTGAGTGTTTGAACTTCTTTAAATGGGTGGCAGCGTGATAAAGTATTCACTCATCCATTCATTTGTTCAAAAACATATTCTTATACCTGCTATAAGCTCAGCCATGCATTAACTAGTAGGGATACAAAACTAGATAGTGTAACATTCATCAGTAACTCAACAAATATTGGCTGAGCACTTCTATTGCCAGTCACTCTTCTAGATTCTGGGGATACATCAAAACAGACCAAAGTTTCTGCCCCCGTGGAGTTTATTTTCTAGTGGGGAGAGACGGATGAACTAGCAACATAAGTAGAGTGTCAGACAGTAGCAAGTGCTAAGGGAAAAACGAAGCCGGACAGGAGACGGGGTGGGAAGGGCTGTGTGCCTACTCATGGAGGAGCTCAGGCTGCCTGGTGGGACTGTGACTTAAAGTTGCAATCGCATTTGCGTGCTGTGACTGCCACCAGAGGCAGCCTGGGAGCGCCGTGGGAGCAGACAGGAGGGGCCAGCTCAGCCTGCAGAAGCAGCGTGGCTTCACCTGGCCATGACCCTGGGGAAACTTGAAGGATGAATATTTGGCAGAAAAAGAGAGAGGAAACATTCTGGGCCAAGGAAGAGAAGTGTGACAGAGTATGTCCAGGAAGCCGTATCTGAAGGCCATACTAATGAGCTGGCAGAGAGTGGAGGCGGGGGATTGTGTGCAACTGCAGGTCTGGAGGGACAAGGCACTAAGATGTTGCCGATGTCATAGGCGAAGGACAAGAAAGCACAGAGTGTTAAAGCAGCTTCATTTTTTAGGGCACCTCCCAGTAGGCAGTTTGGTGTAGGAACATCATAAGGGAGGGTGCAGGGCTGGGATGGGTGGGCGAGGGGTGGGAATGACCAGGAAGACAGGGGCAGAGGCTGGAGCTCAGAAGGCTTTATACGGTGGGCATAGAAATCTGGATTTTATTTGGTAGGCAATAGGGAGCCATTGAAGAGTTTTAATTTAAAGGATTAAGAGCTGAGCTGACTTTGCATGTGGGAGGTGGAGAGTGGCTTCTCAAGGGAAGAGTGAAAGCAGGGAGATGGAATAGGAGGCTGCTGGGACATCGGGACCCCCAGGGGATGTGGGCCTGAGTTACTGCTGCCAGGCCATAGACAAATCTCGGCCACAAAAGGGAAGCCAGGAAGAAGAAGTTCAAAGAGAAAAGGTAAGTTCAGTTTTAGGTAGGTTGAGTGTAGTGCTTTTGGGATGTCCAAGTGCAAACAGTCATAGGTCACATTTATTGTACATTTATTACACACCAGGCACTGTGTTAAGTATTTTATAGGTCTTTTTATTCCTCATGTTTTATACCCATGTTGATAGAGGAGGAAACTCAGGCATAAAGAGGTTAAGTAAGTTGACTGAGGTCACAGCTAAATGGTGGGTCCAGGCCCCAAACCTCTGTTGGCCAACCATGGAGTCCCCATCTCGAATCCATAAGCTATCCTGCTTTTCAGCGCTGTGGGTTTAGAACACAGGAGGAGATAAGCAATGAATATAGTTTTCAAATATTATATGTAGTTGACAGTGCTGTAGAGAAAAGAGCAACAGTGGGTGGAGAAATGCGGTCTGGGAAGCAAAGAGATAAGACAGGGACACGTGGAGGTGAGACAGGTGTCAGTGTTGTTTCGACATAGGAAACCCTTACACCTATTTATATACCAGGGAGAAGAAATTTTAAATTCTGAAGTTTGAGAGAGAAATAGCAACTTGGGGGCCAGGTGGAAGGACCAGCCTTGTACAGGTGGGGATAGAGGTGAGACAGGGTGGCTGTGGGAGGTCAATGACCTCTCAGTTTTCTGCATGAAGCAGGAGACAAGAAGCTCTAACAGAACCTGGGAGGCCAGGAGATGAAGTCAGGCCAGAGAGAGGAGGTGCACTGATGGCCTCTCAAGGGCCCTTTGAGAATCTGATTGCCACTGAGATGGAAACCACAGGAAAATGCATATTCCCCAATTTTTTTCAAACAGTTTGAATGGGCTCACAGACCATGAAGGCCTTCATTAAGTCTGCCCAGACCTAATGCGCTCTAAATTCTCTTCTGTATCTAAGAATTGTTATCTTCTGTGAGTCGAGCTTGAAGTGATCGTAGGATGTCTTGAAAACGCAGTTGAAATGGTGGGATTTATTAAATAGCTTTGCTGGGCTTGGGAGTCTTAGTCTGTGGGCAAGAAAGGAAATGTGCTGTGTAAAGCAACCAGGCCAACATGGGCCTGAACAAGCCATCATGGCCCGTGGACCCAAATCACTAACTGCTCGGTGGGGCCAGGCCCTGGGATCCTCACTGCTCTGCAGGTCTGGACAGGCAGATAAACTCCCCTACCCAACAGCTATCATTACCGTGGGGGCTGAGACAGGCCCATGGTCAGGTAGGGCTCATATCTCAGACGCAGGATCTTTCCAGCTGACGGTCAGCCCCTACACTTCAGCAACTTTGTTATCAGTGAAGAGACAAGAGCTAGGGGCAGGGAGCCTGATAAAGACACCAGTCAGTGCACATGTCCTCGGGGTTTCTAGGTGTTCTCGAGGCGATGCCACTGGCGTGGGCAGTGCAAAAGATCACTCTCAGGGCCAGTCATGGGCAGGGCTGGACGGGCTAGTAATACCTTCTAGGCCCTGGAAGTTTCTTCTTTAACGTTGTTTTTAATCTTGGGAGTCCTAATCGGTAATTCATTACCTATTTATGAGAAACACTGGAATAACACCCTGCACACTGTTAGGCTAATTAGTTGGACTTACCCCAGGTGGCATTATTTCCTGGGGGTGAAGCAGCCCCTGGTCCTGCTGGCTGGGGCTCAGGCTCCTCCTGGCTGTGGAGCAGACGCCGGCATGGACGGAAGGCGTGTGCTTCTGGCCCTCAGAGAGGTACAGAACTGAGTCATAAACAGTCTGCACGGCTGCTGCCGGAGGGTAAGCCAAGCCTGGGCAGCGTGGGATAACACCATCATTCTATCATGGTTAGCAGGATTTGTATTCATCAGCCTTTTTATTTTCTGTATTTCTGATGCTTTGGCACCTGGGGACTTGCTGGCCCTGGAGGGAGTGTGCCTTCCAGGGCTCCCTAATTCCTAGAGATAGTAAAGATTGACCCGCCAGCCGGGTCTTCAGATGAAAACCTGCCAGTCCAGAGCCATACCCCAGCCACCTCTTTTTGCAGGCTACCACACTGTGGGCCACTCTCTACCTGCCCTAATCACTTCACAGTCAGGTGCTAGACAAGTAGAGGCAGCTCCTCCAGGCCCAGCATCAAATGAAATTATTCAAACTAACCAATTCTAAGCCTACTCACCCTGTCTCACTTGTTCCTTCTCACAAGAAACAACAGAAAGCTTCTTGCCCATGTGTTCCTCCCACTCTCTCTGCCTCCTACCTGCCCTGGTGCTTCCTTGTGTGGCCCTGTGTGGTGCATACACACCCCTCTTGGGAACTGCCTTTCAAAGGCGACTGTCTCCTTATCTGTGGGCCTTCTCATATTGAATAATAATAAGAGCAGCATTTTAAAACATGGTTTCTATTGAAACTTTGCGGATTGGTGAGCCATATAAACAGCCAGGCAAAAAGAAGGAATTACTATTTATTGTGTTCTTTATTGTGTGTCAGCATCACAATATTGTTGATTATTTTATTTAATGGAATTTTTCTGGTAACACTATGAAGTAGATAGTTTACAAAAATTCACATACATTCAGTGACTTTCCCAAGGTCCCAAGACTGAGGTTAGTCCTAGGCCTCTGTTTCTCAACCTGGACTTTTTCACAGCACTGATCATAGATAACTGAGATGGGTTTCTTTTTGTTGTTCCTTTATTCCCTCTTCCCTTCTAGGATTAACAATCACTGTCCACCATCCTCCACCACTTGTCTTTCTTTCTACCTTACCCTTAAAAAAAAACTTCACAATATTATCTGTAACTTGCCCCCTACACGGTGAAAATCTGAAAGACAAGTAATTCCAGGATATAATAAAATTCCTTCTTTAATTATAAAAGCCTTTAATTTCCAACCTTGTAATTACTTTTACTTTTTAAGTACAATAAGAAAATTTTCAAATATGTAGTTTGTTTTAAATGTTTTGTTAAAATGCTAGGGCCAAGATAGAATAATAGGGCTGGATTTACCCTCTCATGTGAAATAACTATAAATTCAGACAGTATATATGAAACAACAGGATTCAAGAAATTGGACATCAGGTAACAGAAGAAGTGATCCCTTATGGTCAGGAGACAAATTAGGGAATCCCTACAGTTGTGCCCACATGCTGCCAAAAGAGAGTTTTCAGACTGTGGTCCAGGGATGGGGAACCAAGCAGAGCCTAATGGCTTCCTGAACTGAAGAGGTAGAGCTAGGATTCAAGGAGGCAGAGTAACAGAGATTACAGAGTTGTAGGTAAAGAGAACTCTAGAAAAATACAGAGACTTTCCTCAAGTGTTCACTTGAATATTGTTCCATGCATGTGTGTGAGGAAAGAGTCCCCTGAATGGATAAGAGGAAAAAATACCTAGAATCACACAGAAAAATAAATAGTGCCTGTTATGATCAGCCAGGCTGGCAAACCTCATAATTCAGAAGACCTCAGCAGAAGGGCAAAAAAGGCCCTAGGTTTAATACTGCTCTGGTTGTGCCAAACAAAGCTTAAAAGCAAGACCTGAAGTGTTAAAATTTGGGTTCCAGAGCAAAGCTCAATATTGATGGAATACCCAAATATCCAGCATCCAATAAAGGAAATGTACAATGACTAGGATCCTATAAAAAATGACTAAACATGTAAAGAAGAAGAAGAACATCACCTATATTAAGGAAGTAAATTTTTCAGCTGAAACTCACCAGAACTAATACAGATGATAGAATTAGTAAAAAAACCATTAAAACAATAATTCAAAAAACCAGAGAGAAAATTAAACATGATAAGCTGAGCAACAGAAGATATAAAGCAAATTCAAGTTGAGGTTCTAGAGATGAAAACTACAATGTCTGAAGTAAAAAATATACAGATAAGGTGAACAAGACACTAGACATCGTAGAAGAAAAGATTAGTAAACTTGAAAACGTAGCAATAGAAACTATCCAAAATGAAACACAAAGAGAAGAAAGAATTAAAAGCAAACAGTGAACAGGGCACCAATAAGTTATGGCAACTTCAAGTGGCATAATATACATGTACTAGAAGTCCCCTAGGAGTGGAATATGAAAAAATAAAAAAATAATGGCCTCCAATTTTCGAAATATGATGAGAGAGCTATAAACCCTCAGCTCCAAGAAGCTCAGTGAACTCTAAGCACAAGAAGCATAAAGAAAATAAAAGCAGGACTCATCAAAATCAAATAGCTCAAAACCAGTAACAAAGAGAAAATTCTTTAAAGTAGCCAAATAAAAAAAAAGACACATTACATACAGAACAGAGTTAAGAAAACAGCAAATTTATCATCAGAAACAATACAGCCAAGTCTTATGTTTTCATGATTTTAATGTTTTTTATTAAGGTATTATTGATATACACTCTTATGAAGGTTTCACATGAAAAAACAATGTGGTCACTACATTTACCCATATTATCAAGTCCCCACCTATACCCCATTGCAGTCACTGTCCATCACTGTAGTAACATGACACAGATTCACTGTTTGCCTTCTCTGTGCTACACTGTCTTCCCCGTGCTCCCCCACACCATGTGTACTAAACACAATACCCCTCAATCCCCTTCTCCCACCGTCCCCACCCGCACTCCCACACCCCTCCCCTTTGGTAACTGCTAGTTCCTTCTTGGAGTCTGTGAGTCTGCTGCTGTTTTGTTCCTTCAGTTTTGCTTCGTTGTTATACTCCGCAAATGAGGGAAATCATTTGGCACTTGTTTTTCTCTGCCTGGCTTATTTCACTGAGCATAATATCCTCCAGCTCCATCCATGTTGTTGCAAATGGCAGGATTTGTTTCTTTCTTATGGCTGAATAGTATTCCACTGTGTATATGTATGCCTTTTTTTTAATCCATTCATCTACTGATGGACACTTAGGTTGCTTCCATATCTTGGCTATTGTAAATAGTGCTGCAATAAACATAGGGGTGCATATGTCTTTTTGAATCTGAGAACTTGTATTCTTTGGGAAAATTTCAAGGAGTGGGATTCCTGGGTCAAATGGTATTTCTATTTTTAGTTTTTTGAGGAACCTCTGTATTGCTTTCCACAATGGTTGAACTAGCTTACATTCCCACCAGCAGTGTAGGAGGGTTCCCCTTTCTCTGCATCCTCGCCAACATTTGTTGTTCTTAGTCTTTTGGATGGTGGCCATCCTAACTTGTGTGAGGTGATATTTCATTGTGGTTTAAATCTGCATTTCCCTGATGATTAGTGATGTGGAGCATCTTTTCATGTGTCTGTTGGCCCTCTGAATTTCTTCTTTGGAGAAGTGTCTGTTTATATCTTCCACCCATTTTTTAATAGGGTTATTTGCTTTTTGGGTGTTGAGGCATATGAGTTCTTTATATATTTTGGATATTAACCCCTTGTTGGATATATCATTTACAAATATATTCTCCCATACTGTAGGATGCCTTTTTTCCTGTTGATGGTGTCCTTTGCTGTACAGAAGCTTTTTAGTTTGATGTAGTCTCATATGTTCATTTTTGCTTTTGTTTCCCTTGCTCGAGGAGATGCATTCAGGAAGAAGTTGCTCATGTTTATATTCAGGAGATTTTTGCCTATGTTGTCTTCTAAGAGTTTTATGGTTTAATGGCTTACATTCAGGTCTTTGATCCATTTCGAGTTTACTTTTGTGTATGGGGTTAAACAATAATCCAGTTTCATTCTCTTGCATGTAGCTGTCCAGTGTTGCCAACACAGGTTGTTGAAGAGGCTGTCATTTCCCCATTGTATCTCCATGGCTCCTTTATCATATATTAATTGACCATATAGGGTTGGGTTTATATCTGGGCTCTCTAGTCTGTTCGCCTGGTCTATGGTTGTGTTCTTGTGCCAATACCATATTGTCTTGAGTACTGTGGCTTTGTAGTAGAGCCTGAAGTTGAGGAGCATAATCCCCCCCAGCTTTATTCTTCCTAATCAGGATTGCTTTGGCTATTTGGGGTCTTTTGTGGTTCCATATGAATTTTAGAGCTATTTTCTCTAGTTCATTGAAGAATGCTGTTGGTATTTGGATAGGGATTGCATTGAATCTGTAGATTGCTTTAGGCAGGATGACCATTTTAACAATATTAATTCTTCCTATCCATGAGCACGGGATGTGTGTCCATTTATTGGTATCTTCTTTAATTTCTCTCATGAGTATCTTGTAGTTTTCAAAGTACAGGTCTTTCACTCGTGATTTTAACTTTTAAGCCAACTTTATTTGCCTTGTAATTCCTGATTGGAATTAATTGCTCATCTGGTGTTATGTGTGCACTCTTTTTTTTAATTAAGGTATTTTTGATATACACTCTTATGAAGGTTTCACATGAAAAAACAATGTGGTTACTACATTTACCCATATTATCAACTCCCCACTCATACCCCAGTTCAGTCACTGTCCATCAGTGTAGTAAGGTGACACAGATTCACTGCCTTCTCTGTGCTACACTGTTTTCCCCATGATCCCCCACACCACGTGTACTAAACATAATACCCCTCAATCCCCTTCTCCCTCCCTCCCCACCCGCCCTCCACACCCCTCCCCTTTGGTAACCACTAGTTCCTTCTTGGAGTCTCTGAGTGTGTGCACTCTTTTTAAATAAAATATATGCAACTTTGGAAATCAAGGTAAAAAGGATGGAAGGAAGGAAGGAAGGGAGGAAGGGAGGGAGGAAGGAAGGACAGAAAGAAAGAGAATGGAGACAATGGAGTAAATCTTCAAAATTCTGAATTACAAACATTTCAACTTAGAATTCTATAAAATATACCTCTATATCCAGTGAAAATATCTCTCAAAAATGAAGGTGAAACAAAGACATTTTCAGACTTAGAAAATCTGAAAGAATTCATCACCACCAAGTTCATTCATCTTTTCTTCTGCAATGTCCAATCTGTTGCTAATCCCACCCAGTGTACTTTTTTATTTCAGACCTTGTAGTTTTCATCCTTAAAGTTTGATTTGTGTCTTTTATATTGACCACATTTATATTTAAAATTTTTTAAATATGGAATGCAATTGTAACTATTTTAATGTCTCTGCCAGCTAAATTTAACATCTGTATCAATTCTGTGATTTTCTCCCCCTCATTATACATCGTATATTTTTCTACTTATTTGCATGCCTGGAAATTTTTTATTGTATGCTAGACATTATGAAGTTTTTGTTGAGTGTGGAACAGTTTTCTATTCCTACAAATATTCTTGAGCTTTGCTCTGGGACATAGTTAAGTTACTTGGAAGCAGCTTGATCCTTTTAGATCCCCCTTTTAAAATATTTTTTGTGGGACCAGAGTCATGTTTAGTCTAGGGTTCACTCCTTTCTAACAGGAGGAGACCTCCCTGAGTACTCTACTCAATGGCCCATGGATTATGAGGTGAGAACACTATTCCTAGTTAGTGTGAGTGCAGTTACTTTTCCCTCTGATCATTTTGGGTGGTTCTTGCCTCAGTCTCGATGGTCTCCTTACACTTGTGCCCTCATCAGTATGCTGTAGAATATGTTAAATCTTTGAAGATCTCTGAGGTTCTCTCTGTGCAGCTCCTTTCTTTCTGGTACTCTGTACTGCAAACTCTAGCCAGCTTAATTTCCCCGAATTTTCAACAATGTCTCCTTATCTCATGTAGTCTTCTGGGTTTCTCCTGGGTTTGCCTTTCCTGAATCACAGTCAGGACCTTTCTCAAAGTAGTAAGCTGGTACAAACAAGCTCAACTTGTTTGTTTCCCATCTCTCAGGGATCACTGTCCTCTGTTGCTAAATATCAAGTGTTTGAAAACTGTTTCTTCATGTATTTTGTCTAGCTTTTTGGTTGCAGAGAGGAAGGTAAATCTGGTTGCCATTATTCCATCTTAGTTAAAAGCAGAACTCCTGGACCACTTACATGTAATTTAATTATTGACGTCCACCTTAATCAAGTAGAAAGCAAAACAAAAAATACAAAACAACAGTTTTCAAACATTGGCAGAAAGCAGCACAGGACTGTAATTCCCTAGAGAAGGGAAACAAAGAAGGTGAGCCCCACAGTGTTGCAGCTTATTGCCTGAAGGTGGTTTCCAGGTTGGCTTTACACCGACCACATTGCTAGTTAGTTTGTTTGTTTGATTTGTTCTTTTCCCTTCTTTTCTTTTCCTTCATTCAGTTGTATTAGTTATTTCTTTGTGATTTCATTTCATATCCCTTACTGGTTCACTAGGTGTAGTTCTTTTAAAAAACACTATTTTTAGAGAAGTTTTAGGCTCACAGAAAAATTCAGAGGGAGGTACAGAGATGTCCCATGTACTCTCACACATACATAGCCTTATGCATGTATTCCAGACATGCATAATCTTCCCTGTTATCAACACCCTGCTCCAGAGTGGTCCATTTGTTACAACCGATGAACCTGCACTGACACTTCGTCATCACCTGAGGTCCACAGTTAACCTTAGGGCTCACTCCTGGTGGTGTATAGTCTATGGGTTTGGACAAAGGTATGACAACATGTATCCATCATTATAATATCATATGGAGTACTTTCACTGCCCTAAGTACCCTCTGTGCTCTGTCTATTCATCCCTCTACCTTCCCAACCATTGCCAACCACTGATCTTTTTACTGCCTCTTTGTTTTGCCTTTTCCAGAACACCATATGGTTGAAATCACACATACAGTATGTAACTTTTTCAGACTGGCTTCCTTCATTCAGTTACATGCATTTAAAGTCTTCCGGGTTTTAATGGCTTGATAGATCATTTCTTTTTAGTACAGAACATTATTCCATTCTCTTGTTGTACCCCAGTTTATCCATTCACCTGCTGAAGAACATTTTGGTTGCTTCCAAGGTTTGGCATTTATGAATAAAGATTCTATAAATATCCATCTGCAGATTTTTGTGTGGACGTAAGTTTTTAACTTGGGTAAATACCAGGAAACACAATTACCTGATCATACAGAATGAGGATGTTTAGTTTTATAAGGAACCACCAAACTGTCTTCCAAAATAGCTGTGCCATTTTGCATTCCCACCAGCAACGTATGATAGTTCTTGTGGTTCCACACCCTCGCCAGCATTTGGTGTTGTAAGTGTTCTGGATTCTGGCCATTCTAACAGAAATATAGTGATGTCTCACTGTTGTTTTGATTTGCATTTCCCTGATGACCTATGATGTGGAGCATCTAACATGCTTATTTGCCATTTGTATATCTTCTTTTGTGATATGTCTGTTAAAGTTCATTTTTGATCAGGTTTTCTTATTGCTGACTTCTGTGAATTATTTGTATATTTTGGACCCAGTCCTTTATCAGGTATGTCTTTTGTAAATTTTTTCTCGCAGTCTGTGGGTTGTCTTCTCATTCTGTTAGCCTTTCATTGGCAGAAGTTTTTAACTGTAAAATAAAGTCCAACTTATCAATGATATCTTTCATGGACCATGCTGCCTTTGGTGTTCTATCTAAAAAATCATTGCCATACCCAACATCATCTAAATTTTCTCCTATGTTATCTTCTGGGAGTTTTATAACTTCCCAATTTTTGTTTAGGTCTTGGATCCATGTTGGCTTAATTCTTGTGAAAGGTGTGAAGTCTGTGTCTAGATTCATTTTTTTTTTTTGCACAAGGGTGTCTGGTTGTTTCAGCACCATTTATTGAAAACTCTATCTTTGCTCCATTGTATTGCTTCTGTTCTTTGTCAAAGATCAGTTGACTATATTCATGTGGGTCTATTCCTGGGCTCTCTATTCTGCTTCACTGATTTACAATTTCCCAGCCATGCAGCCTTCTTCTTGGTATCATTGTAGAATTCTGGACCCACAATGTTTCCTGCCATCCCTGGGGATAGAAAATCTTTACTTCTCTTCTTCTAGCAGAAATCATTTTTGCCTATGTCCTGTGGTGTGTTTCCTCCCTTCTCCTGGGATATATGAGTTTTACTTTTCTTCTTCTCCCAGAAACCATGGATCCAGAGGGTTCATTATCTCCTTCAATGGCTTAAGTCTTTTGCCTGATAAGAGAAAAGGGTCCAAGGAAGCAATCAGGCTTTGTGCTGACCCTCAGCTATCTATTACCTTCTTTCCCCTGTGTCAGAGAGGAGACTCTTGTCGGTCTCCTGCTTTGCCCCAAATCTTTGTTGTGAGCACCTAATGGCTCATGAAGGGTTTGCAAATGAAGCAAGCTCTCATGGTGTCTAGGGCCCCCAGCTCCTCCACACTGATGTGCTGCCTCACCCTAGTCTCCAAAAGTTTAACATTTTAGCTTATTTCTTACTCATTTCTTTGGAGCCACATCTTTCTGCCATGCTCTGCCAAAGGAGAGACCCTACAGTGTATGTCCTACCTTGTCTTTGGGGGCTTTGTCCCTCTTTGCAATTGGTTTATTATGTTGCCTTGTGAACTCACATCTCTCCTAGGCTCTATGAAAATTCTAATTTTGTAGCTTATCCAGCTTTTCCTCATTGCTAGGATGAGAACAACATTCATCCCAGCTTTCTTCATTCTGAGAGGAAGCTTCACTCTCTTATCATTGGATTCACTCTTTCTCAATGGCCTGAAGAGGTGAGTTTCCCATATGACACAGAAGAAACAGCTCTTGGAGAGGTCAAGCACCTCGATGGGTAGGTGATGACCCTGGGACTCCCCAGCTATCAAAAATGCATGAGGGCTTCACTGAAACAGGGTTGGGCTGAAGAGAGGCATAAATCCCGAGAGCCCTGGAAGGTAGAGAGCATGGGGACTAGAGGTGAGGGTCACAAATATTCATGCCTCTGTCAGAGGCAAGAATCCAATGATCCAACTAGAACAAAAAGCCTGACTGGGTGGCTTTCTGAAACCTCACCAGCCAGGAATTGGCCCTCCCAGGGTGGGGAAGGAGGACTGAGATGACTGTGAGGAGAGCGCCGGCCACAGCTCTCCGCTCAGGATCCAGGACCGTGCTTTATCCCACGCCTCTGCCGTCCACCCTACTGACCTTCACTGCTGCAATCTCCTGGCCACCCCAACGGCTCGGCTCACCCCTTCCATCCACAACGCAGAAACACTAGCCTGCTTGCCATTGCTCAAACACACCCTCCCTTTCCTGGCATTGTAGACCTCTCCAGGTGTTCCCCTACCTGCTATACCCTGCCCTACTCCCACAAAGCCCCCTTCTCCCCAACAGTTCTGCGTGTCCAAAGTTGAGGCTAGGAGAAAAAGACTGTGTGTGTGTGTGCGTGTGTGTGTGTGTGTGTGTGTGTGTGTGTGTGTGTGTGTGTGCGTGCGCATGCATCCAAGAGACCGAAGAGCAACTGTGTACATTGCATATGTGAGATGAAAGAAAGGCTGTGGGCATGAATTGCAGGAGAAAAGTGCCCCAGCAAAGGGGAGAGACAACCCAGGGGGTACTCAGAGGGGATGAAAGGCAGGCAAAAATGCAGCTGCTAATTTTACTCCAATTATAGAGCAGCCCTAGAGAAATGTGCGTCATCCATCGGCACTAATGTTTACTAAGATGCAAGGGTCTAGCCACACATGAGACAGAATTGTGTGCAGGGCAACAGTGATGGTGTGTGTTGGGAGTGCTCTTCCAGGCTGGCTGCGTAAGGAGGGACCCGGTGGGGCTCCCCACACTGCAGACAGAGTAAGCAAAGACAGGGTAGAAGCACCTATGTGTGAAAGGCTTATGGGGTTTGGGAAGGTGTATGGCCAGAGCTGTGGGAGACTTGTGAGAAAGGAGTGACATAGCCCACTCTCAGCCTGGCTACAATGTGGAGTGTAAACTGCAGGGAAGAAATTGTAGATGTAGGGAGACTGTTTAGGAAGCCATTGCAATATAAAGAAAGGATGGCTGGGACCATGGTCTAACTGGGCAGCAGAGAGAGGAGATCACGTTCTGATGGAAAGCATGGCTGACAGGCTGGGCTGAGGATAGAATGTGGTGTGAGAGAGAGAGAAAGGGCAACTTCACATTGTCTGACTTGAGCAACCGGAAGGGCAGACATGCCAGTTACTGAAATAGTAAGTTTTGGGGAGGGGGTGAGCTTCGAGTCAGTTTGGGACATGTTTGGACACCAAAGAGGAAGTGTCATTCAGACAGATGGACTTGGGTGTGACATGCAGAGGAGAAGTTCAGGCTGGAGAAGACAAAGGACAGAGTGAAGTAGGGCAGTGTTTGGGGCCCATTCCTTCTTTTTCCTCACTTGATATGGCTGTGGGCGGATGTAGAGAAGGCTCTGGAAATGAGGACAGGGCTCTGACACCTCACACCCAGACTCTGCCTCTTCCAAGCTTGCGATTTTGCAGGTGATTCTCTGACTTTGAGGTCCTGTCTTTGTTCATGGAGGAGCTGGGCCAGATCATCTAAGGTCTGACACTATGGCTCTGTGGGTATCTCATGAAGGTTCAGATGTGCTGCGAAGAGGTAACACAGCAAACTGTTAGTAACGTGTGTGGGTCCATCTGCTAGTTCTCTACTTGGGGATACAGGGGAAAGATGCTGGTGTTTAGAACTCACAGAGGCATGTGGTAAGGTGATGGAGGGCAGGAGTGAGGGCCCATCTGCACGGACAGGGGGCTGTTCTTCAGGATGGAAGGCGCAGAAGGTGGACTTCATGGTGCCGCCCAGAGTCGCTCCAAGCGTCAGCTGCCCACACCTGCTCTCCAGAACCCTGGCCGGCCCCGCAGCTAAGTGGCCCCCCCATTTTGTCACTCAAACCCAAAAGCTCCATCTTCCTAAGAAAACTGGCTGCCTTTCCTGTGGGGCTGTCTCCCTGCTTGGGGGTGCTCCACACCACAGCTGCATGATTCAGTACTGCCTTCCAGTTCCACTGACTGAGGGAAGTATTTCTTTGGCCTGAAACCACCAGTCTGTGATTAGCAGCCCCTCGGAGTGTTCTGATGGGGTAGAAACTTCATGCAGCCGAGAGAGAAATTAAAGTGTTGGCATTTCAAGCTGTTAAAGGGAGGGCATTTATGGAATAAATTAGCATTAGATAAAAAACGAAAGCAGTCAAGTCAAATTCAGCAAGACTATAAATCAAGCCATAGAGGGGCATGCTGGGATTTAAGCAAAAATGGTTGAGAATTACCCCTAATGAGCAGCTTACTGCAAGGGTCCTGCTGACAAGAGGCGATGCCCACAACCAAAGGATCAGGAGCATCTGAGCTCCAGGCCATTCACAGCAAGGGACACGGTACCCCCTCCATTGGTCAAAGGGATGTGTAGACAAGAATGGTGGAGAGCATGGGCCTCACACTGTGCTGTGCAGAAGAATCATCTTCAAATGTGCAGGTGGCTCTGTCCATCCCCAGAGATTCCGTGTGTCTGGGATGTGGCCTGGGATACTGCATTTTAACAAGCACCTCAGGTGAGTCCGCTTCAAGTGATCCTGGGCCCCTCTTGGAGAAACACTGCTACAGGAGGGGAAGGTCCCAGCCAAGGAGGCTGGGACAAGGGGGGGAGTTACAGTGTAGTAGCGAAGTGTTTTGCTGACTGGATACTGAAGCCTAGACTTGTGGGCAGACCCCCGAGACCACAGCAGGATCAGGCGGCCACGGGAGCCTGGGCAGGCTCACCCCTGGTGCCCAGTATTGGGTCCATGTAAACAAGACAGACCTTCAGCCCCTGGGATGGCAGGCAGTGGGGTGGAGAGACTAGGGAGAAATGAAGGTGGGAGTCTGTGACTCCACCTGGGATGAACAGGGAAGAGGGAAGTGGACAATTTGCTAAACTACATGATGTTATAACATAATTTATGAGGTGTGTAAATATGTATGTATTTCAACCGCAGCTAACTTTGAAGTGAATGGGCTTTGTTTCCAGAAGATTCATTAATGAGAGTGTTACCATTACTCTGGCACTCCCTGTCTGAGTATGAAAGGACTTGTTTCCTAAGGCAATCCTCTTCAACTTTTACAAAGAGGATTGCCCATGGAAGCTTGTTGATCTAAATGGAAAGATGCATACTAGAGTGGTGGGCTAGCATGCCTTCTCCCTGCGGTCTGGTGAAGAGGAGAGGTTAGACGAACTACAAAGATGTGAAAAATTAATTAGCATGTGGTTATGAATGAGGCCCCTTGAGCTTGTAGGACCACCCCTTGTAGGCTCATCACCTCCGCTGGTGTCAACACGGTACTACAAAAAGGTGCGCAGTGAGACAGGTAAGCAGGTAATATAGAAGATGATGTCGATGCACCACAAACCAAGTAGTAAAATGAGTTGACTTTCCAACCTGCCTCTCGAATAGGATCATTCAGCTGAGATCGTATTTGTGCTTCCCTTGGCTGAAGGAGCGGTTTCTAACTCTGGACTAGACAGCTATACAAATCAGTATAGAGATAATGAAAAAATAGATGCAGAATTCTTTCCAATGGGTTATACTGTATGGAATTTGTAACAAGTCTCAGAATCATTCTGCTGCTTTTCTATGCTTTGTCTGCTTTTCTGTTTTTATGATGTTGGAAATGGCAAGAGGATCTGAAATGCCACATTTATAAGGCTGATTTGTTGATTGACAAAAGTAGCGTAATTGCTGAGGATAATTTTGCCTGTTAAGTCTGACATGACAGGAGTTTCAATTGCCTGGAAGAATCCAACATATTAAATTTGTGATTGTACTTCCAAATGTCTAAGGGAATATGATTAATTAAATAATAAGTGGAGAAAATGTTTAAGAAGGATTTGATCTGTCAAACTTGCTAGTTTAACATTGATCAAAGAGCCAGTAGACACAGTTTTTTGCATTCTTCTTCACTGCTACATTTGTAAATAGAACAAGATGATTCATAGGTTGAACTTGAAGGTTTAAGTAAACTAGGCTTTAGAAATTAAAACTTTAATATATTGTGTATTAGATTTAAAAACAGACATGCAATGAACTGTAATTAGTGTTTTCCAGGTATAAAAGCCTCCTTTCCCCATATGACAAGAAGGAAAGAAAAAAATTATAACCATATTCTCATCAACTGCCTGCCGGGTTGTCCAAGATTTGGCCCAATACTGGCTATTATTTTTTCTTACTAATTTCTGCCAACCTTATGAGTCAGAAATGATATTTTGTTACTGCTTTAATTTACATTTCTATGACTACCATGAAGCTGAACATCTTTTCACCTTGGATTGGACATATATGATGGTCTCAGGATTTCAACTGAAGCCTCAAAGCTACTAAATAGTAGATGATGAATGCTATCGTCTTCTGAGAGACGCACTGGACCTATCCCACAGGCCAGACTAAAGGGTGGCCAGGCTGGCCCCAGGGATTTTCACCCACCTCGGGGCAATGAAAAGAAAGCAGTGAGTCGGTGAGGAAGGAGGAGATCATGAAAGGGATGGAGCTTGTGAAAGTTATGGGAGGAAGCAGGGTTGGACAGGGAGGGTCTCAACTGGTGAGGCAGAGCTGACAAAGTCCTGCCCCAGTGGGGTCCTCTGGAACACGTATTGCCCACCGCAGGAGTCCCATGTTGGGTATCATGGCAAGATCCTAGGGCCTCCGTCCACCCCATGCTCCATCGTTACCTGGGTGCTGCTCTGAAAGAGCATGGCTGACTCAAAAGCCGAGGCAGATCCTCCAGGCGCTGCCGAGGCTTTAGGCGGAGCGCCTCCCTCCTTGCAGCTACTCGGCAAAGGCACATTCTTCCTTGAAGAGATATAGAACAGCACACCTCCATGGCTGCTACATTAACCAAAGGGCTTAAATTAAAACCACTGGATTAAATACTCCCCTCTTCCATTACTAGGACAAAAGATTTTGCATTCTTTGGGCTCCATAGAAGGTTCACCAGCGAAGACTGAACCCTGGTTGCTTACAGCAAGAATCAGCTCAGTGATGTACCCTTGGTTTGATTTTCCCTCGTTCATTTACCCTTCTCCTCATCCCTCCCTCCTGTTCCTTGAAATCACTTCTTAGATGATCTGCAGGCAAACTCTGGTCTCAAGCCGCCTTGTAGGAACCCCAGGCTGACTCAGGTTTACTGCATTTCTTAATTCAACAGTGCCCTCTTCTGTCGGTACAGTGAAGTTCTGTTTCTTTAATGAATGTGTGTGTGTGTG